>JAOPSE010000004.1:163401279-163781535 GCA_029449295.1 Zea luxurians | reverse complement strand
CGGTCTATGATAGGGTCATTACTTTATTTATGTGCTAGTAGACCGGATATTATGCTTAGCGTATGCATGTGTGCTCGATTTCAATCCGACCCAAGGGAATGTCACCTTGTGGTCGTTAAGCGGATTCTTAGATATTTAGTTTCTACGCCTTGCTTCGACATCTGGTATCCAAAGGGGTCTACCTTTGACTTAATTGGATATTCAGACTCGATTATGCTGGATGTAAGGTTGCGAAAGTTCCCTTGTCCGAGAACAGGATCTAGATGTCGCCTAGAGGGGGGTGGATAGGCGAATAAAAATTATCACTTTAAAACTTTATTCTTACTTCTACTCGAAAACCAGATCACAGTGGAATGAAAGACCCTTCGAGTAGGTTGCAGAGAAATAGAAGATCCTGCCTCAAAGTGCCCTACACTTCAAATATAAGTTGTACAACAGATAAGTTTTGAAGTGCAGATATAAAGAGTAGATAATGCAGAGAGACAACACACAAAACAGAGCGAAGCACACAGACACAGGGATTTATCCCGAGGTTTGGCCAAGCCTGAAATGCTTGCCTAGTCCTCGTTGGAGTTAGCCACACCTGGGCTTGGAGTCTAATTCAACTCCTTCCTCCGTTTGCTCAGATCTGTCAGTATGACAGATAGAGCCTTCCACTATGTTGAGTTGGGTTACAACAAAGCTGCGGCTGCTTACAATCTTCTTGACAGCACTCCAGCAGAGTAACAATGCGCTCAAGACTTTGCTCTAGCTCTTTGTAGCACCTCTCCACTCTCTAAAGGCTTATAACTTTGCCTTCACACAAACTAGAGAGATATACACGAGAGTGAGAGAGAGAATCGATCCGAGTGATGTATACAATTTGGTTACGCTTGTGTACATGTTGGAGGCGCCTAGGGGTCCCTTTTATAGACCCAAGGGGCCTAGGAGCCGTTGGAATCCAGCCTCGGAGGAGTCGCCGTCTCGCCCGACCTCAGGCCCGGATCAATCGCGCCACAAGGATGCATCATTACCCTACTCCTAGCTAGCTCAGGCTACGAAGGAACAAGACCGGCGTACCATCCAGCTTACCCCGGTAACAGGCGATGGTGGTTTCCCGCATGCAGCCATGACGTTGGTGGTTCTCAAGCCCCCTACGGAAGCAAGGAGATGTCAGCAGGATCCATACAGCACCGACAGCTGTACTGCTACAGGGCTCAAGGCACTCCTCCGACAGCCACGATACTACCTCTACAGGACTTAAGACATCCCCCCGGTGGCCACGTTTTTATCTGTACAGGGCTCAGGGCACTCCCTTGCCAGCCACGTTAAGCTCCCAGCTACACCCCATTGTACAGCTGGGCATCTCCTTACGTCTATAAAAGGGGGTGTCCAGGGCCCCACGGACGGGGGACGAGAGGGACGAAAGAGAGGACAGTGGGACGAGCATACGAACATACATACACAAGGGGACGGGAGAAGATGGGCAGGGGCCGGACCCTCTCTCTCTCTCGCTCTCCGCTACTCGCTCCCTCTTGCCCTCGCTCTCTCGCAAGGCTTGTAACCCCTACTACGAGCACCCCGGTGCAGGATAATACAAGGCTCATTCCTCCACTTGTGTTCCATCCCGCGCCAACCCATCTGGGCAGGGGCACGCAGTGACAATTTTACTCGTCGGTCTAGGGACCCCCCGGGTCCGAAACGCCGACAGTTGGCGCGCCAGGTAGGGGCCAGCTTCGTGTTAACGAACACTTTCCCGGTTGAGTTCCAGATGGGGAGTCCTTCAGTAACCTCTTCAGCCCGGGACGATGCTCCGCTTCGGGAGTCTGGAGTTCATGTCCCTCGATGGCAGCTACGACGTGGTACTCCTCCCTCCGCGGCACGACGACAACGACAGTAACGACTTGTCTAGCGGAGGCAACCTTGAAAGGGAAATGTGCCCTTGGGCCATTTCTAAGTATTTTGGTAGTTTAGTGTCCAACACAAGTGCCTAAGTGTAAAAAGGTGGACAAAGTACAAATCAAGGATAAAGGTATGTTTCTCAGACTTAGTACATTGTTTTATGGACTAATGTATTATGTCTAAGTGCTGGAAATAGAAAAAATCGAGCTGGAGAAGAGATGGCTCTAGCAGCCAAAGTCTGCTCAGTCTGAGTGCACCGGACTGTCCGGTGGTGCACCGGACAGTGTCCGGTGCACCAGGCTGGCTCGAGGGAAAAGGCTACTCTCGGGACTTCGACGGCGGTGTACGGCTATAATTCACCGGACTGTCCGGTGTGCACCGGACTGTCCGGTGGGCCGTTCACAAGGCGAACTCGTCGTTCTCGGGAATTCATCGTCGACGTACGGCTATAATTCACCGGACTGTCCGGTGTGCACCGGACTGTCCGGTGAGACAATGGTCGGCAGGGCCAACGGTCGGCCGCGCGATCTGCGCGGGAGCACGTGGCCGAGCCAACGGCTACAAGGTGGGCACCGGCCAGGTCTGTCCGGTGGTGCACCGGACATGTCCGGTGCACCAACGGCACTCTGACTACCAACGGTCGACTGCGCCATTTATGGAAGGAAATCGGGCACCGGACAATGTCAGGTGTGCACCGGACTGTCTGGTGCACCAGTCGACAGAAGGCAAGATCAGCCTTCCTAGATTGCTCTCAACGGCTCCTAGCTGCCTTGGGGCTATAAAAGGGACCCCTAGGCGCATGGAGGAGCACACCAAGCATTCCTACAACATTCCTAAGCACCAAGACATCGAGTTCACGCATTCTTTTCGTTGTGATAGCATATAGAGCTCTAGTGGAGTTGTGAACTCATTGAGTTGTGTTGCGAGCTCTTGTTGCGACTTGTGTGCGTGTTGACACTCTGATTCTTGTGTCTTGTGTGCGTTGCTAATCCCTCCCTTGCTCCGTGTTCTTTGTGAATTTCAAGTGTAAGGGCGAGAGGCTCCAAGTTGTGGAGATTCCTCGCAAATGGGATTGAGAAAAAGCAAGCAAAACACCGTGGTATTCAAGTGGGTCTTTGGACCGCTTGAGAGGGTTGATTGCAACCCTCGTCCGTTGGACGCCACAACGTGGAGTAGGCAAGCGTTGGTCTTGGCTGAACCACGGGATAACCACTGTGCCATCTCAGTGATTGATCCTTGTTGGTTATTGTGTTTTGTTGAGGATTCCTCTCTAGCCACTTGGCAATTATTGTGCTAACGATTAACCAAGTTTTGTGGCTTAAGTTTTCAAGTTTCACAGGATCACCTATCACCCCCCCCCCCCCCTCTAGGTGCTCTCAATTGGTATCGGAGCCGTTCTCTTCACAAAGGGACTAACCGGCCCGAAGAGATGGATCCTAAGGGGAAGGGTATCGTGATCAACGATAAAGAGAAGGAATCCTTCGTCAACGAGCCAAAGGACGACAAGCCTACCGACTCCGGCTCGGGCCATAGACGGAAGGAAGGGAAGAAGAAGAAGACGAGGCGCATCAAGGAGATCGTCTACTACGACGACAGCGATGAGTCTACTTCTTCCCTAAAGGACGACGACCACAACGACTACCGAGAGAAGGAAACTGGTTAATTCGAACTTTCTTTTGACTACTCTCGTATTCCGCAAAGTTCAAATTCGCATTTGCTCTCCCATTCCTCTCGGCAAGCCTCCACACTTTGATGGGGAGGACTATACGGATTTTGGAGCCACAAAATGCGTAGTCACCTATTCTCTCTCCATCCTAGTATATGGGAGATTGTAGAGAGTGGAATGCACTTTGATAGTTCGGATAGTCCCATGTTCATTAATGAACAAATTCATAAGAATGCACAAGCTACTACTGTTCTTCTAGCTTCATTGTGCAGGGATGAATACCACAAAGTGAGCGGCTTGGATAACGCCAAGCAGATCTGGGACACCCTCAAGATTTCTCATGAGGGGAACGACGTCACCTTGCTCACCAAGATGGAGTTGGTGGAGGGCGAGCTTGGACGGTTCGCGATGATAAGGGGCGAGGAGCCGACACAAACATACAACCGGCTCAAGACCCTTATCAACAAAATAAGGAGCTACGGAAGCACGCGATGGACGGACCACGACGTCGTCCGACTGATGCTAAGGTCCTTTACCGTTCTTGATCCTCATTTGGTGAATAATATTCGTGAGAATCCTAGGTACACCAAAATGTCGCCCGAAGAAGTCCTTGGAAAATTCGTTAGCGGGCAGATGATGATCAAGGAGGCAAGGTACGTGGACGACACCTTGAATGGTCCGATCAACGAGCCGCAACCCCTTGCTCTCAAGGCAACAAGAAGCAAGGAGGCGCTACCTAGTAAGGTGGCACAAATTGAGGCAGCCGGACTTAATGATGAAGAGATGGCCCTCATCATCAAAAGATTCAAGACGGCGCTTAAAGGTCGCAAGGGACAGCCAAGCAAGACCAAAGCCAAGGGGAAGCGCTCCTGCTTCAAATGCGGTAAGCTTGGTCATTTTATTGCTAACTGTCCCGACAATGATAGTGATCAGGACCAAGGGAATAAGAGGGAGAAGAAGAAGAATTATAAGAAGGCAAAGGGCGAGGCTCATCTTGGCAAGGAGTGGGATTCGGACTGCTCCTCGTCCGACTCCGACAATGAAGGACTCGCCGCCACCGCCTTCAACAAGTCATCCCTCTTCCCCAACGAGCGTCACACATGCCTTATGGCAAGGGAGAAGAAGGTATGTACTCGAGACTCTACTTATGCTTCTTCAAGTGAGGACGAATCTAGTGATGAGGATGAAATAGATTATTCATGTCTATTTAAAGGCCTAGATAGAAATAAAATTGATAAAATCAATGAATTGATTGATGCCTTGAATGAAAAGGATAGGCTTTTAGAAAAGCAAGAGGATTTGTTGTATGATGAACATGATAAATTTGTAGAGGCACAAAAATCCTATGCTTTAGAAGTTAAAAGAAATAAAATGCTTTCTTATGAACTATCTACTTGTCATGAAACCATTTCTACTTTACAAGGTGTTAACAATGATTTAAATGCTAAATTAGAAGTAGCAAATAAATCTAATTCTTGTGTAGAACACGTTATAATTTGCACTAGGTGTAAGGATTTTGATATTGATGCCTGTAGTGGACACCTAGTTTCAATTTCGAGATTGAATGATGAAGTAGCTAGTCTTAATGCCCAACTTAAGACTAGCAAAAGTGATTTCGATAAGCTAAAATTTGCAAGGGATGCCTACACGATTGGTAGACACCCCTCAATTAAGGATGGACTTGGCTTCAAGAGAGAAGCCAAGGACTTAACGAGCCATAAGGCTCCCATCTCCACCAAGGAGAAAGGGAAGGCCCCTATGGCAAGTAGCACTAAAAAGAACCATGCTTTTATGTACAACGATAGAAGACAGTCTCATAGGAGTTGCAATGCTTTTGATTCACATGACTCGTATGCTATGTTTGCTCCTAGTTCTTCCTATATGCATGGTAGAGATATGCCTAGGGAAAAATGTTCATCATGTGCCTAGAAAAAATTTTGTTCATGCTTCTAGGAAAGTTATGAATGGTCCCTCTACAATTTATCATGCTTTGAATGCTTCTTTTGCTATTTGTAGGAAGGATAGGAAGATAGTTGCTAGGAAATTAGGGGCAAAATGCAAGGGTGATAAAACTTGCATTTGGGTCCCTAAGGAAATTGTGACTAACCTTGTAGGACCCAACAAGAGTTGGGTACCTAAGACCCAAGCCTAAATTTGCCTTGCAGGTTTATGCATCCGGGGGTTCAAGCTGGATTATCGACAGCGGATGCACAAACCATATGACGGGGGAGAAGAAGATGTTCACCTCCTACGTCAAGAATAAGGATTCCCAAGATTCAATCATATTCGGTGATGGGAACCAAGGCAAGGTGAAAGGTTTAGGCAAGATTGCAATATCAAATGAGCATTCTATCTCTAATGTGTTTTTAGTGGAGAGTCTTGGATATAATTTACTATCTGTTAGTCAATTATGTAATATGGGATATAATTGTTTATTTACAAATGTAGATGTGTCTGTCTTTAGAAGATGTGATGGTTCACTAGCTTTTAAAGGTGTACTAGACGGCAAACTTTACTTAGTTGATTTTGCAAAAGAAGAGGCCGGTCTAGATGCATGCTTAATGGCTAAGACTTGCATGGGCTGATTGTGGCATCGCCGCTTAGCACATGTGGGGATGAAGAACCTCCACAAGCTTCTAAAGGGAGAACACGTGATAGGTCTAACCAATGTTCATTTCGAAAAAGATAGACCTTGTGCAGCTTGTCAAGCAGGTAAACAAGTGGGAGGAGCACATCACAGCAAAAATGTGATGACCACGTCAAGACCTCTGGAGCTGCTGCATATGGACCTCTTCGGACCTGTCGCCTATCTAAGCATAGGAGGAAGTAAGTATGGTCTAGTTATTGTTGATGACTTTTCCCGCTTCACTTGGGTGTTCTTTTTGCAGGATAAGTCTGAAACCCAAGGGACCCTCAAGCGCTTCCTCAGGAGAGCTCAAAATGAGTTTGAGCTCAAGGTGAAGAAGATAAGGAGCGACAACGGGTCCGAATTCAAGAATCTTCAAGTGGAGGAGTTCCTTGAGGAGGAGGGGATCAAGCACGAGTTCTCTGCTCCCTACACACTTCAGCAAAATGGTGTGGTAGAGAGGAAGAACAGGACGCTCATTGATATGGCGAGGACTATGCTTGGAGAGTTCAAGACTCCTGAGTGCTTTTGGTCAGAAGCCGTGAACACGGCTTGCCACGCCATCAACAGGGTCTACCTTCACCGCCTCCTCAAGAAGACTTCATATGAGCTGCTGACCGGTAACAAACCCAATGTATCGTACTTTCGTGTATTTGGGAGTAAATGCTACATTCTAGTGAAGAAGGGTAGGAATTCCAAATTCGCTCCCAAAGCTGTAGAAGGGTTTTTATTAGGTTATGATTCAAATACAAAGGCGTATAGGGTCTTCAACAAATCATCGGGTTTGGTTGAAGTCTCTAGCGACGTTGTATTTGATGAGACTAATGGCTCTCCAAGAGAGCAAGTTGTTGATCTTGATGATGTAGATGAAGAAGACGTTCCAACGGCCACGATACGCACCATGGCGATTGGAGATGTACGGCCTCAGGAACAATTGGAGCAAGATCAACTGTCTTCCTCAACTATGGTGCATCCCCCAACTCAAGATGACGAACAGGTACCTCAAGTGGAGGCGCATGATCAAGGGGAGCACAGGATGTTCAAGTTGAAGAGGAAGAAGCACCTCAGGCACCTCCAACCCAAGTTCGAGCGACGATTCAAAGGGATCATCCCGTCGACCAGATATTGGGTGATATTAGCAAGGGAGTAACTACTCGTTCAAGATTAGTTAATTTTTGTGAGCATTACTCTTTTGTCTCTTCTATTGAGCCTTTCAGGGTAGAAGAGGCCTTGCTAGATCCGGACTGGGTGTTGGCCATGCAAGAGGAACTCAACAATTTCAAGCGCAATGAAGTTTGGACACTGGTGCCTCGTCCCAAGCAAAATGTTGTGGGAACCAAGTGGGTGTTCCGCAACAAACAGGACGAGCACGGGGTGGTGACGAGGAACAAGGCTCGACTTGTGGCAAAAGGTTATGCCCAAGTCGCAGGTTTGGACTTTGAGGAGACTTTTGCTCCTGTGGCTAGGCTAGAATCAATTTGTATCTTGCTAGCATATGCCGCTCACCATTCTTTCAGGTTGTACCAAATGGATGTGAAGAGCGCTTTCCTCAACGGGCCGATCAAGGAGGAGGTGTACGTGGAGCAACCCCCTGGCTTCGAGGATGAACGGTACCCCGACCACGTGTGTAAGCTCTCTAAGGCGCTCTATGGACTTAAGCAAGCCCCAAGAGCATGGTATGAATGCCTTAGAGACTTTTTAATTGCTAATGCTTTCAAGGTTGGGAAAGCCGATCCAACTCTTTTTACCAAGACTTGCGATGGTGATCTTTTTGTGTGCCAAATTTATGTCGATGACATAATATTTGGTTCTACTAATCAAAAGTCTTGTGAAGAGTTTAGCAGGGTGATGACGCAGAAATTCGAGATGTCAATGATGGGCGAGTTGAACTACTTCCTTGGGTTCCAAGTGAAGCAACTCAAGGACGACACTTTCATCTCCCAAACAAAGTACACGCAAGACTTGCTAAAGCGGTTTGGGATGAAGGATGCCAAGCCCGCAAAGACGCCGATGGGAACTGACGGACACACCGACCTCAACAAAGGAGGTAAGTCCGTTGATCAAAAAGCATACCGGTCCATGATAGGTTCTTTGCTTTATTTATGTGCTAGTAGACCGGATATTATGCTCAGCGTATGCATGTGTGCTAGATTTCAATCCGATCCTAAGGAGTGTCACTTAGTGGCTGTGAAGCGAATTCTTCGATATTTAGTCGCTATGCCTTGCTTTGGGATCTGGTATCCAAAGGGGTCTAACTTTGACTTGATTGGGTACTCAGATTCCGACTATGCTGGATGTAAGGTCGATAGGAAGAGTACATCAGGGACGTGCCAATTCTTAGGAAGGTCCCTAGTGTCATGGAACTCTAAGAAACAAACCTCCGTTGCCCTATCCACCGCTGAGGCCGAGTACGTTGCCGTAGGACAGTGTTGCCCGCAACTACTTTGGATGAGGCAAACCCTCCGGGACTTTGGCCACAATCTGAGAAAAGTCCCACTCCTATGTGATAATGAGAGTGCTATCCGAATAGCGGAAAATCCTGTTGAGCACAGCCGCACAAAACACATTGACATCCGGCATCACTTTTTGAGAGACCACCAGCAAAAGGGGGATATCGAAGTGTTTCATGTTAGCTCCGAGAACCAGCTAGCCGATATCTTTACCAAGCCTCTAGATGAGAAGACCTTTTGCAGGCTGCGTAGTGAGCTCAATATCTTAGATTCGCGGAACTTGGATTGAATTGTAGCATACATGTGTTTATGCCTTTGATCATGTTCATTCTGCATATTGTTGCTTATTGTGGTGCTCAAGTTGTACAAACACTCCCTGGACCTCACAAGTCCACTTTGCAAGTGATGCACATATTTAGGGGGAGATGTGCTACAACTTGACCCTTTGAGACTAACCATGTACTTGAGTTTGGTTGTTTTAGTCTTCAAGGAAGATTGAAAGGGAAAAGGTGGACTTGGACCATGCAAGACTTCCACTGCACTCCGATGAAAAGAGTAACTTTTCCAAGTTCATCTTTATACTCTTATTGCCTATGTGTTCTTATTTGAAGATTTTGGTGAGGCAATGGGGTTAAAAGGCCAAGATTGATCCCGTTTTGGTGCTTGATGCCAAAGGGGGAGAAAATAAAGGCCAAAGCAATAGATGGATCAGCTACCACTTGAGAAATTTTGAAAATAGTAGATTAGAGCTTTTGGTTTGTCAAAACTCTTTTATTGTCTCTTATATCAAAAGTTGGCCTCTTGTGGGGAGAAGTGTTGATTATGGGAAAAAGGGGGAGTTTTTGAAATCCTTAATCAAATTTCTTTGGAAAACCTCTCTTTATGTCTCTACAAGTGGTTTTGACTTAGAGATAGGAATTTGAGTTTGATTTGCAAAAACAAACCAAGTGGTGGCATAGAGTGATCCATATATGTCAAATTTGAATCAAAATAATTTGAGTTCTTATTTGAAGTGATTTTGTACTTGTTCTACTTGCTTTATGTTGTGTTGGCATAAATCACCAAAAAGGGGGAGATTGAAAGGGAAATGTGCCCTTGGGCCATTTCTAAGTATTTTGGTGGTTTAGTGTCCAACACAAGTGCCTAAGTGTAAAAAGGTGGACAAAGTACAAATCAACGATAAAGGTATGTTTCTCAGACTCAGTACATTGTTTTATGGACTAATGTATTGTGTCTAAGTGCTGGAAATAGAAAAAAATCGAGCTGGAGAAGAGATGGCTCGAGCAGACAAAGTCTGCTCAGTCTGAGTGCACCGGACTGTCCGGTGGTGCACCGGACAGTGTCCGGTGCGCCAGGCTGGCTCGAGGGAAAAGGCTGCTCTCGGGACTTCGACGGCGGTGTACGGCTATAATTCACCGGACTGTCCGGTGTGCACCGGACTGTCCGGTGGGCCGTTCACAGGCGAACTCGTCGTTCTCGGGAATTCATCGTCGACGTACGGCTATAATTCACCGGACTGTCCGGTGTGCACCGGACTGTCCGGTGAGCCAACGGTCGGCAGGGCCAACGGTCGGCCGCGCGATCTGCGCGGGACACGTGGCCGAGCCAACGGTTAGAAGGGGGCACCGGTCTGTCCGGTGTGCACCGGACATGTCCGGTGCACCAACGGCTCTCTGACTACCAACGGTCGACTGCGCCGTTTATGGAAGGAAATCGGGCACCGGATAGTGTCCGGTGTGCACCGGACTGTCCGGTGCGCCAGTCGACAGAAGGCAAGATCAGCCTTCCTAGATTGCTCTCAACGGCTCCTAGCTGCCTTGGGGCTATAAAAGGGACCCCTAGGCGCATGGAGGAGCACACCAAGCATTCCTACAACATTCCTAAGCACCAAGACATCGATTTCACGCATTCTTTTCGTTGTGATAGCATATAGAGCTCTAGTGGAGTTGTGAACTCATTGAGTTGTGTTGCGAGCTCTTGTTGTGACTTGTGTGCGTGTTGACACTCTGATTCTTGTGTCTTGTGTGCGTTGCTAATCCCTCCCTTGCTCCGTGTTCTTTGTGAATTTCAAGTGTAAGGGCGAGAGTCTCCAAGTTGTGGAGATTCCTCGCAAACGGGATTGAGAAAAAGCAAGCAAAACACCGTGGTATTCAAGTGGGTCTTTGGACCGCTTGAGAGGGGTTGATTGCAACCCTCGTCCGTTGGGACGCCACAACGTGGAGTAGGCAAGCGTTGGTCTTGGCCGAACCACGGGATTACCACTGTGCCATCTCAGTGATTGATCCTTGTTGGTTATTGTGTTTTGTTGAGGATTCCTCTCTAGCCACTTGGCAATTATTGTGCTAACGATTAACCAAGTTTTGTGGCTTAAGTTTTCAAGTTTCACAGGATCACCTATTCACCCCCCCCCCCTCTAGGTGCTCTCAAACCTCCACGGCGGCATCTCCCCGTGGCGGAAGAGGAACACTCCGGTCGTCCCCACCACCCTCCTCACCGGAGGAGGCGGAGACGGGGCAACCGTGGCCACGCAAGAGGCGGCACCTTATCGCCTGTCGGACCGGATCGAGCCGACGACGTCGGCACTCCTCCGGGGGACATATCTGGTGTTGTCCTCGCACCTGAGACGACGACGAGCGCCGCTTCCCCGCGACGTGCTAGCCCCGAGTAGACCAACGACGCCAGCACCCTCGCCAAGGACCTGCTAGGCGTCACCCTCGTGCCTAAGATGACGGTGCGTTCCGTCCCTGACGAGACTTCACCACCATCCATTGACCAAAAGGTACCATCCATATTCCACCCTGTTCCCTTTCGATTCAGCATCGATCCACCTAGCGACCCCGCTACGGTGAGCACTTTCGTAAGGGTGTATCCAAACCTTCCGGGGTACCATATGTGGTCGACCTGGGACCGACTGACAGCCGTCTCAATCTCTGGACCATGGGTTCCGAGGAAGAGGACGACCCCGACTTCGGTTGGGAATTCTCTGGCCTCGATGACCCTGGTGCCATGCGAGACTTCATGTCTGCATGTGACCACTGCCTCTCCGGTTGTTCTGACGATGGCCACGGCCTTGACGACGAGGGTTACGACCCAAGTCGCGAATGTTTCCACGTCGATCAGGGAGATCATGACGAAGGCAACCACCTCGGTATGCCGAAGGTTGACGATCCCCCTGGGCTCGCATTTCGTGTAGACATCCCGCGGGAGCTAGCTGTGGTCCCAGTCCCTGTGGGGGGTTAGGACACACAGCTCGAGCTAATCCATGAGATGCAGGCCTGGGTCGACGGGGAAGCAGGGCGGCTTGTGCAGCTCCGACAGAACAGCGAGCAGGAGTGGGCAGGCCGAACACTCGCCGGACGAGCCCATCATCGGGCCCAGAACGCCCAGCGCCGCATCGTCGACAATGCCAGGGCAGCACTGCCCCCGACCGTCAGCGGGTCCGGCCAGGACCTAGCTGCAGCGGCGATGCTACTTCGAACCATGCCGGAGCCATCCACCACCGAGGGACGGCGTATCCAGGGCGAACTCAAGGATCTCCTGGAAGGCGCCGCAGTTCGACAAGCCGAGAGCTCCGCCTCCCGAAGGCGAGCTGATCCCTCGGAGCATCACGCGACGTCCTCCCGACGCATGCGGGAGGCCTCGGTCCATCTCGAGCGCGCGCGAGACGAGGCACCGGCCGCCCAGGATTGCCTCGGCAACGAGCACCACCATCACGACCATCGAGCCTGCCTCGACGAGAAGGTGCGCCGAGGCTATCATCCCAGGCGCGGGGGGCGCTGCGACAGCGAGGAAGATCGGAGCCCCTCGCCCGAGCCACCCGGTCCACGAGTCTTCAGCTGCGCCATACGACGAGCGTCGTTCCCCGCCCGTTTCCGAGCCCCAACTACCATCACCAAGTACTCGAGGGAGACGAGGCCGGAGCTGTGGCTCGCGGACTACCGACTGGCATGCTAGTTGGGAGGGGCGGACGATGACAACCTCATCATCCGTAATATACCCTTTTTCCTATCCGACGTCGCCCGGGCCTGGCTGGAGCATTTGCCTCCTGCGCAGATCTCCGACTGGGACGACCTAGTCAAGGCTTTCGCGGGAAATTTCTAGGGCACGTACGTGCGCCCTGGGAACTCATGGGATCTCCGGAGCTACCGCCAGCAGCCTGGGGAATCCCTCTGAGAGTACATCCGGTGGTTTTCGAAGCAGCGCACCGAGCTGCCTAACATCACCGACTCGAACGTCATCAGAGCTTTCCTCGCCGGCACTACTTGCCGAGACCTGGTGAGCAAACTGGGGCGCAAGACTCCCACCAAGGCGAGCGAATTGATGGACGTTGCCACCAAGTTCGCCTCGGGTCAGGAGGCAGTCGAGGCCATCTTTCGGAAAGACAAGCAGCCTCAGGGGGAGTCGAAGGAAGACGCCCCCGAGGTGTCCGCCTAGCATGGTGCGAAGAAGAAGGCCTAGAAGAAGGTGCAAGCAAAGTGCAACGCTGCTGACGCGAATCTCGTCGCTGCTGCCGAGCACAGGAACCCTCGGAAGCCCCCTGGAGGGGCCGACGCGTTCGACAAGATGCTCAAGCAGCCGTGCCCCTATCACCAGGGTCCCGTCAAGCACACCCTTGAAGAATGTGTCATGCTCCGGCGCTACTTCCATAAGGCCGGACCCCCGGCGGAAGATGGCAAGGGCCAAGGCAACAACAAGAAGGAGGGTGGCAAGGAAGAGGAGTTCCCCGAGATCCACAACCGCTTCATGATTTACGGCGGGTAGGTGGCGAACGCCTCGGCTCGGCACCGCAAGTAGGAGCGCTGGGAGGTCTGCTCGATAAAGGTGGTAGCGCCAGCCTACCTAGACTGGTCCGACAAGCCTATCACCTTCGACCGAGGCGACCACCCCGACTTCGTGCCAAGCTTAGGGAGGTACCCGCTCATCATCGATCCGATCATCGACAACGTTAGGCTCTCCAAGGTCCTCATGGACGGAGGCAGCAGCCTCAACATCTTCTACGTTGAGACCCTGGAACTCTTGGGGGTTGATCGGTCCGAGGTTCGGGCCGGTGCGGCACCCTTCCATTGGATCGCACCCAGAAAGCGCATCCTGCCCCTCGAACGGATCGACTTGCCCATCTGCTTCGGGACTCCCTCCAACTTCCAAAAGGAAACCCTCACCTTCGAGGTGGTCGGGTTCCGAGGGACCTACCACTCGGTGTTGGGAAGGCCGTGCTACGCCAAGTTCATGGCCATCCCCAACTACACCTACCTCAAGCTCAAGATGCCGGGCCCGAACAGGATCATCACCATCGGATCCACGTACCGCCACGCGTACGAATGCGATGTGGAATGCGTGGAGTACGCTGAGGCCCTCGCCGAGTCTGAGGCCCTCATCGCCGACCTGGAACGCCTCTCCAAGGAGGCGCCCGACGCGAAGCAGCACGCCGGCAACTTCGAACCAGTCGAGGCGGTTAAGTCCATTTCTCTCGACCCCAGCAACGACGCCAGCAAGAAAGTCCGTATCGGCTCCGAGCTCGACCCCAAATAGGAAGCAGTGCTCGTCGACTTTCTCCGCGCAAACGTCGAAGTTTTTGCGTGGAGTCCCTCGGACATGCCAGGCATACCGAGGGATGTCGCTGAGCACTCACTGGACATCAGAGCTGGAGCCCGACCCGTGAAGCAGACCCTGCACCGTTTTGACGAAGAAAAGCGCAAGGCCATAGGTGAGGAGATCCACAAGCTACTCGCGGCAGGGTTCATCAAAGAGGTATTCCATCCCGAATGGTTAGCTAACCCTGTTCTTGTAAGGAAGATGGACGGGAAATGGAGGATGTGTGTAGACTACACTGGTCTAAACAAAAGCATGTCCAAAGGTTCCCTACCCTCTGCCTTGCATCGATCAAATTGTGGACTCCACTGCTGGGTGCGAAACCCTGTCATTTCTCGACGCCTACTCAGGCTATCACCAAATCAAGATGAAAGAGTCTGACCAGCTCGCGACTTCTTTTATCACACCTTTTGGCATGTATTGCTACACTACAATGCCATTTGGTTTGAGGAATGCAGGCGCCACCAACTAGAGGTGCATGAACCAAGTGTTCGGAGAACACATCGGCAGAACGGTTGAGGCTTACGTCGATGACATCGTTGTCAAGACGAAGAAAGCCTCCGACCTTCTCTCTGACCTTGAAACGACATTCAAGTGTCTGAGAGCTAAAGGCGTGAAACTCAACCCCGAGAAGTGTGTCTTCGGAGTCCCCCGAGGCATGCTCCTAGGGTTCATCGTCTCCGAGCGGGGCATAGAAGCCAACCCGGAGAAAATCGCGGCCATCACCAACATGGGACCGATAAAAGATTTGAAAGGAGTACAGAGGGTCATGGGATGCCTTGTGGCTCTGAGCCGTTTCGTCTCACGCCTTGGCGAAAAAGGATTGCCCCTGTACCGCCTCTTAAGGAAGACCGAGCGCTTCACTTGGACCCCTGAGGCCAAGGAAGCCCTCGGGAACTTAAAGGCACTCCTTACAAATGCACCCATCTTGGTACCCCCCGCTGCGGGAGAAACCCTCTTGATCTACGTAGCCGCAACCACTCAGGTGGTCAGCGCCACGGTTGTAGTCGAGAGACGGGAAGAAGGTCATACACTGCTCGTCCAGAGGCCAGTCTACTTCATCAGTGAATTGCTATCCAAGACCAAAATCCGCTACCCGCAGATCCAGAAGCTGCTCTACACAGTGATTCTGACACGGCGGAAGCTGCGACACTACTTCGAGTCTCACCCGGTGACTGTGGTGTCATCCTTTCCTCTGGGAGAGATCCTCCAGTCCCGAGAGGCCTCGGGTAGGATAGCGAAATGGGCAGTGGAACTCATGGGCGAAACACTTTCATTCGCCCCTCGGAAGGCCATAAAATCTCAAGCCTTGGCCGACTTCCTGGCTGAGTGGACTGACACCTAGTTACCGACGACTCCAATCCAACCCGAGCTTTGGACCATGTACTTCGACGGGTCGCTGATGAAAACTGGAGCAGGCGCGGGCTTGCTCTTCATCTCACCCCTTGGAAAACATCTTCGCTACGTGATCCGCCTTCATTTTCCGGCGTCAAACAACGTGGCCGAGTACGAAGCATTGGTTAATGGGCTGCGCATCGCCGTCGAGCTAGGGGTTCGGTGCCTCGACGCTCGTGGTGACTCGCAGCTTGTCATTGACCAAGTCATGAAGAACTCCCACTGCTACGATCGGAAGATGGAGGCCTACTGCGACGAAGTTCGACGCCTGGAGGACAAGTTCTACGGGCTGGAACTCAACCAAGTCGCTCGACGATTCAACGAGACTGCGGATGAGCTGGCTAAAATAGCCTCGGGGAGGACAACGGTTCCTTCTGACGTCTTCTCTAGGGATATACATCAACCCTCCATCAAGATCGACGACACGCCTGAGATACCCTCGGCCAAACCCGAGGAAGCCTCGGTCGAGCCCGAGGTGCCCTCGGCCACCGAGGGTGAGGCCCTACGCATCGAGGGAGAGCGGAATGGGGTCACATCGGTCCCGAACTGGCAGACCCCGTACCTAGAATATCTCCTCCGAGGAGAGCTGCCCCTCGACAAGGCCGAAGCTCGGCGACTGGCTCAGCGCGCCAAGTCATTCGTTTTGCTGGGTGATGAAAAGGAGGTCTATCACCGCAGTCCCTCGGGCATCCTCCAGCGATGCATCCCCATCGCCCAAGGACAAGAGCTGTTACAAGAAATACACTCGGGGGCTTATGGTCACCATGCAACACCTCGAGCCTATGGCAGAACCTCCAAGTTATTGGGCCCACATGCACGTGTCCTTGTCCCAAAGACCTCAGACGACCATGCATGTGCACCAGATAACTCAACAGGATCTGTCCGATTGCCCCAAGGACATCGGATAAACCACTTTCAACCAGAACCGCGGGATTAAGTAATACTAATCACACACACCAATATTTTTGCAGCGGAAATCTTATTACCAAATTTTACAAGTTACAAAAATTTTACATTATTTTATTGGAGTGATTACAAAAGTATAAGTTTGAAATATATGCTAGCTCAAATGACCATCCTCAATAAGAAGTATAGAAGGGCTACTTAGACTTATAAGAAGGCCGAGCCCACCGGCACTTAACACCATCACAGCAGCACAAGGTTAGGACCTAAAAAACAACAGGGAATAAAACCCTGAGTACGGAATTACTCAGCAAGACTTACCCGACTAAAGAAAAGACTCTCAAGGGTATGCTGGCTAGAGGGATTCAAGGAGTGGTTTATCAAGAATCAAAGACTCTATTTTGCAGAAAAGCTTACTATAAGTGGATCCTTAAAATCCAGTTTTACTTGTCAGGTTAGGTAAAGTTACCTGTATCTAGAGTTCTTCCTACCCTAGTTCAATCACTTGACATGCACTAGCCAATTTCTTATCAACCCTTCATCTTCACTGGATTGCTACGTGTAAGTCAGTGACCAAGTCTTCATAACCGCGAAGGTACGGCGATCCGAATCGATTATACTCAGCTGAGGATCTCCAATCACACGACATATGTAGCACTTAACCCTTGCATATGTCAACCCGCCACCGGGGTTCTTAAGACCAGATCAGGTTCACGCGAACCGAGAGCATAGATACACCACCGTCCAGCCTCTTGCCACGGAGGGTACACGCTACTCTCGCCACCGCTCCACGCCCATTCCGTGTTATCTTATTCTGGCCTTAGTCTGCCCGAGGCAAGGCTTACCCATGACGAGGCATGTGACCAGTTGAAAGTTGCCTAGAGGGGGGGTGAATAGGCAAGTTAAAACTTTTTCTACAAAAACTAGAAGCAAACTGGGTAAAACTGAATTGATCTCGAAATTCACCCAGTTAACTTTGGAAATGAGATGTTCTAAATGATCCACAGGGTTCAAAGTAGTAGATCTGAGAAGGGCACTTCTCAAAATCCACACACCAAAAAGATATAAACAATTCTTTCGCGGGATGGTGAGAGAACAAAGAACACGAATAAGCACAATGAACAAGAACACAAGAGACACAAGATTTATCCCGAGGTTCGGTCACACCACCAAGGTGCCCTACTTCCTCGTTGAGGCGCCCACAAAGAGCCGGGTCTCTTTCAACCCTAATCCTCCCTTTGCCGACCACAAAGGTCAAGCTCACACACTAATCTTTGCTCAAACGAGCGGGTAATACAAACTTTCTTGTGGTCTTCCACAAGATTTGGAGACTCACAAGAGACACCTAGTCGTCTAGGAGCTAGAAGCTCCAAGAGTAATGAATCCACAAAGAACTCGATGTAGTACCAAAGCTCGAATCAAGAAGAAGAGCAAGAGAGATTTAGAGATGAAGCACAAAACCGCAGCTCTCAAGCTCACTCAAAGATTTCTCTCCAAAGATTTGAAATGGGAGAGGCAAGAGATGTGTGAGAGAGAGAGGGAGGTGTTTCTTGGATTAGAAATGGAGTTCAAATCGTGCTCACTGCTGTGGGGAGAAAGGTAGGAGTGAGTGTATATAGGTGGAGCTCAAAACTAGCCGTTTGGGCAGATTTTTCTGCCTGAGACCGGTTGAACCGCCCCCTAGGGCGGTTGAACCGCTCCTGGCAGGCCTGGTAGCCTGTCTGCCAGTCTAACTGGCAGACTGACGCGCAGACTGACCGCAGACTGGTCAAAGTTGACCAACACCGGTTGAACCACCCAGGGGGGCGGTTGAACCGCCCCTGACAGCTCCTGGTGACCTGTTTGCCAGTCTGACTGACAGACTGTAGATCAGAGGTCAGAGGGGTCAGAGACCAGCTGAACTGCCCCTCAGGACCAGTTCAACCGGTCTTGACCAGTGAGTTTAGGAGAGAAAACCCCAGCTCAACTGCCCGGAGGCAAGTTCAGCTGGTGTATGGTCAAAGAGGTTCACAGCTGAAGTTGAGTTCAGCTGAAGTTGAGAAAGCTCAACTCAGCTGAAGTTCAGCTCAGCTGAAAAGCTCAGCTGCAGCTGAAGAAGCTCAACTCAGCTGAAGTCAAGTTCAGCTGGAAAGCTCAGCTGCAGTTGAAGAAGTTCAGCTGCTTTTCAGCAAGAACACTCTAGGTTTCTCAACCCTAACCACGGTCAACCATAGAACGTTAAAGAGATTTTTGCTTTTCAAAAATAGCTTTTGAATAGAGAGGTTTGAGCTTTGGCAAACACCATCCTTCTTTTTGGATCCCCATTTATAGTACGACGATTCCTATACTCAAGTTAAATAAAATATAATGAAGTAAACTCCTTGAGAAATTGGTGTCTCATGTGTGATTTCTCCATGGCATTGCTTCATAAGGATCACAAACATCTTTGTCTCACCTTTTGAAGCAAACTCAAATCAAACCCTGTGATTTGTACCATATCACCTTATATGAGTTCAAATCATGGCTTCAAGTCACCTTACTAATGCATCAACATGTTGTAACTCTTCATAGCTGATTAGTTCATCGACTTAGTGCAAGTACTCTCTTCTTCACCTTAGCCATGGTACCTCGGTCTACAAGCCGTCGCTTGGCCTTCACCTTCGCTTAGTTCCTCGAAGCCCTTTCCTTGCTATCTTCACCCTATCAAGCCATTCTTGAGTCACATCATATTGAGCATCCATTGAGAGAATCATTTCTTCAATATTGTGAACCTTGCTTGAATGTCTTTTAGATATAATTGTTAAGACCAATCAAGCTCTAGTTTGATTCTCATAGAAACATATATGGACTGATAGTAATATGGTCAAGCCAATTCACGATTCCTCATATCTTATTCACTTTGGTTTGACCAATCCTCTTAATCACTTCATCCTCTATTCTGATCATATGTATGTAGTGATTCCTTAGGTCTTGTCCATTTATTCAAACCAATATAGAGATCATATTGTATCCATTTGCATTGTCTCACTGGTTATTTGACCTTGTGTTGAACCTTGTTCACTGATCATTATACACTATTCAAGTATGTTCATCATACTGAATTTCCTGTTCAACACTTAGCAAACTTGTTAGACCTTTAAATGTGTTGTTATCCAAATCACCAAAACTCACAAAAGGGATGAATGCACTTTCAATCTCCCCCTTTTTGGTGATTGATGACAACACATTTAAAGCTTACATAAGATTTGATAAATAAGATTTTGAATCCTATGATATAGTTTCCTCCCCCTAAACATGTGCATTTCAGAAAATAACACTTTTGTACTCAAATGCCAAAAGCACATATTTAGGTCAAAGTATGGAGACAACTTATATCATACTATTCATAGGGTGCAGTGTGTCATAAAATAAACATGATGCTCATGACATAGTATACACTCATCAACTTTCTACATCTTATGTTTTTCTTATGATTCCCCCTTTTTGTTAATTATTTCTCCCCTTTTCAAAACTAAAGAAAAGCTTTAATGCAAAATTTCTCCCCCTTTGTCATAAATCTCCAAAAAGGATACAAAGAATATAAAGGGTAGAAATTATGATTTAAGCAAGATGTGAACACACTATCATGAAAAGGATCCTTAGATGACAAAAAAATAATGTAGAAGTGACATGAAGTGATGTACCTTTGTGTTTTACCTTTTCAAGGGGGGGTGTTCCAAACTTGTGTTGGATTTTGAATTCATTTGCACGCTCTTGTTGGTATAGTTGTGACATAAGTCCAAGATATCAAATGAAGATTGCCATACTAAATCGAAGGTCAAACTTGATACCTAGAGTCTAGATGTCACCTAGCATTTTCTTATCACAACAAGAGGTAACATGAAAATTGCACAAGTATGGATTATGCAACTAGTGATCATGTATGAAAAATATCAATTGAAAAACACCAATTGATACAATTTGATAGATAAGCAGATCACTAATAGCATATTACACTAAGTTCTCCTCAAGTTTTAGTGCACACATATATATGAATTCAATTGATATCCGTTGAAAGTACTTATTTGCAATTTAAAGTACCATTGGCATAAAAGGGTATCAATTGAACATAATCATGCAATCATAAGAAACATGTGCACTATTTAATCAATTAAGTTCTAGACAGGAGAATTTATAAGCTATGCTACTTTAGACATTTGCAATCCAAAAGGATGTGATACATGTTTACCAATTTTAGATGATGTTGGAGTAGCATATAAAAGAGAAACTCATTCCCTTATGAAATGTATAAAAGATACATTCATTGGAGCAAAGAATCTTTGATACCCATCAAAATTTGCAGTGGAAGCGATTGTCTTTGCCCGAAGATTCCTTTCTAATTCGAGACTACACACATAATAGACTTGGAAATGAAGTTAGTCTCAAAGATTCAAATTATAGACTATTCTCCCCCTAAATGTGTGCATACAAGTGATGAATACTTGTTTAGCTTATGCACTTGGACTTGTGAGGCCAGGGGATTAAGTCCTACAATTTGAACCTTGGTACAAATAAAGTATGAAAATGTGAAATTGTACTAATTTAAGGAATTACTCATAATCAAAAGGTATACTAATAGACATGATATGCAATATTTTAAGCCAAGATTCTTGAGAAGTTAGCATGTTTGACTCATACCTCACTAAGATGAGTTAAGACTAACTTATGATATCACCACAAGAGGTATTAATCAAATATCTAGAGATTCTTTAATCGTCACCACAAGTGCAACCTTATGATGTGACTTAAGATATTGCATATACATGCACACACTAGCATGTAAGAGCCTAGATACACAAATGTAATACAATAGTTCATGGAGTGACACACCTTTGTTCTATGTCGCATGGTCTTCATTATAATCATGAATTTTTATCTTAACTTTTGATAGGCTTGACATTTCAAAGAGAAACTTATCCTCTTCAATCGATCAAGAGAAATTCATTTTCATTTCTATGGAACCATTCATCCTCATTTGATGTTCTCCATGGTGTGAGACTACACAACATGAACTTGAAAGAAATCATTAGTCTCACAAGATACAGGCTAAACTCTCCCTTAATTTGTGCATGCAAGAGTACACACAGTACACTTATGCACATCAACAATACGAGGTTAAAGGAGATGTTTGCACTTATATATCTTGGTTTAACATAACATGCTTTACATAGATGATGAAAATTAAACCAATTGAAAGTTTAAGAACTAAAAGTATATCAATTGAAATTCTGAAGGGTAAAGCATGCCAATATGAACCTCAAACCTCATAATGAAGGATATCATATAAATATGTCACTACATCTTCATTATTAGGTTGACAAAAAGTGTAACTCCCTTCTTGAATCACTGTGATTTCTTTTCTCTTTATGATTTCATCCAACCAGGCGATCTTGAACTTCATTGATCTTGGCTTGGTTCAATCATACTTGATATGAGATCCATTGAAACTCAATGATTGAAATAACCAAGACTCTTATATCCGTGGATTTTGAATCCATCTTGAAAGCACTTGGAAGGACCTTATTTAAACACTTAGAAAAGAGAGCATTAGAAACATAAGGGAGGATTTCACAAATGATGATCCTTATATGTGGATGGCAAATGAATCATCATTATTGAAACCCAAAAGGATAGACTAAATTCCTTTAAATTAGTGCATACATATAGTTGATGTCAAAGTTTTATGCACCATTGAACATTTTATATTGCAAGGAATTTAACCTATACTATGGTACATTCCACTAAGGATAGAATACTAAAACAACTTAAGGAGAGGAAGTTTTCATACCTTGGCCTCTTATCAACTTCATCTTACTTTAGTTGAATAGTATCCCTTAAGCTTGTGATTTATCCAATTTAATAATAAGCACCATCTCTTAATATAGATTTTCTATGGATAAACTCAACACAAGAGATGGCATTAGTAGCACAAGCACTAGTTTCTTATTTAGCAATCCTTTATATGTGGAAGGCAAGTGAATTGCTAAAATAGAGAAACCTCATAATATGGACTAAATTTTCTTGAACCCTCATGCACAATATATTTTGAATGACATGGATAATATGCATGGTTGTTCAATGAAGTCTAAAGGGCTGACTTAATCCATATTATGGTGAATGTCTAATAAGGAAGAATCAAATCCAAATTAACTAGATAGAGAATACGTCACATAATTTTGGATTGTTCACCATATGATAATATTCATTCATCTTCCAATTAGACCTTTATTTCATAATCAACAACTGATGTATATCCTCAAGTGCTTCTTTTTCCTTAGTGGCTACAAAAAAATCACAAAAAGATAAGATTTGAAAATAATATGCACTTGAGATTTAGTTGTTACACCCTTGCTACTATCTCCAAATATGATTTATACATTCATTGTCGAGCATCGAACTTGATCCATTGAAGGTGTGATCCTGCAAAACAAGTTTAAGCTTCATATCTTGGTACCTAATTTGAATTGGGTCCTTTGAGATTAGTAGGAAGAGCCTTGAGTACCCACACAATCCTTATTGTGACCTTTCTCTTTGTGTAGGCACCCACATATACTTGACAACCAGCTTACATGATTTCAAGTCAATATTTAATCACATAGATAAAAGCTAGAGTTAAGAATAGAAGCCTTTTCTCCTTTTCTTGATACATCATTGTGTTGCCTTCTTGATGATGAACCTAGCTTGATCTTGGGTGCACCTAGCTTATTAAGGTTAATCGCACAAGCATTCATATCATAAAGACAAGTTATGCATGTAATTTACAACTTAGTGATCCAATTCAATGTGAAGCATATGGATACCGATTGAAGTAGATTTCTAAGATATGAAAATATGGGTTTCCAAAATTTAGAGAGTATGGATCACTAATTGTACCTTTTAAAGTTTAAAAATCATATCCATGTTAGTGCATAAGTATGAGATGAATATCAACAAAAAAGATTCTTATGCACTTTTAGATTTAACGATAAGGGAATTTTAAACTGCATCAAGAGTAGCTATTTAGAAAACAAAGATTACAATCCATATGAATGAAATACAAATTTACCATTTTGGATTGTCTTAGTATAGCTTACTCAAGGGAAACTTATTCTCTACGACACAAGATATATAATGTTCTCCCACTAGATATGTGCATCAAGTATTTGAATGACTTACCACATGCACTTTTAATTCAGTTAAGAGTCTCATGAGGAGTAAATTACATATCATGGTTAAGGCAGGACAAATTTGCAAAGAATTAACTTATGCTTAAGAATACTTACCACCATATAGAATGTACCATTTGTTATACCAATTTGATAGATCTTACTATCTGTGGTGGTGTCACCTTAGTATTCTTCTTTTCATCATTTGTGGAGACTTCCTTCTTTGTTATCTCTTTTCCTTTTAAAATTAGTCGATAAAACACTTTAAAAAAAGGTATTAGTAGTACAAGGAAGTTTTTAATGAATGATGATATCTATATATGAATGGCAAACAAATCATCATTTATGAGGCATAAAGGCATAAATTAAATTCCTTTTAAATTAATGCACATGGATGAGTGAATTAATAATATGCACCAATTTACATATTTAAGCCAAAAAAGAATTTAACTTTCGTATTGACATTTTTTTTATAAAATAGATTATTACCAATTGAAAGAATGCCACTTGAAAAGAACTATTATTGGTCACATACCAAATGAAACACTAAAAGTCTGCAAAAATAAAGCTGAAAAGGTACTGCACAGGTTTCTGAAAAGTTGTTCCAAAAAGTGACTGACGCGACCTGACATGGCATTAATTAAAGCAGCAGATTCCAAAAAACCACAAAAGTCAAAAAGGTTCTGCGCAGATGAGACCGGACGGCAAAAGAAAAAACTGCGCAAAAAAAATTTCTGCACGAGCAGACTGCTGCTCGGATGCGACAGGACAGCAAAAGAAAGTTTGCTGCGCAGCGACCGAAAAAGCTGCGCAAAAGAAAATTTCTGCGCTCCCTGCACTTGAGCGTGGCTGTGACAAAAAAAAATTTCTGCATGGCGCCCTGACCCGCTGCATGCCTGGCTATGACCGGACAGCCCCAAATAAAAATTTCTAGCGCGGGGGCTACAAGGCTGTGCAGAAGCGACTAAAAAAAATTCTGCGCGCCCAGCAGGATGCGACCGGTCAGAACAAAGTCTGCGCACGCTGACACTTGAGCGCGCATGTGACCGGGCAGCCCCCAAAAAAAAATTTGCGCGCCCAGCAGCTATCGGATGCGACTGGTCAGGAAGAAAAAAAGATTCTGCATGGCATGCTGCGCAAAAAAACAAAGAAAAATACTACGCGACTGAAAAAGCTGCAGCTCACAGACCTGCGCGGACAGGCCTGCGCGGACAGAACTGCACTGACCGGTCAGAGACCGGTTCAACCGGTCCACAATGCCGGTTCAACCAGTTTTGACCCGGATGGTCCGGGTAAAATCTGGTTAAAAGCAGCTGAGCTGAAGTTCAGCTTCGAAGTTCAGCTGGCTTCCTCCAGCTGAACTAGAAGTTCAGCTGGCCAAGCCAGTTGAGCTTGGAATGAATTTTAAATTAATTTTTCACAATAAACCTCATTTCAAATTTTAAAATGTACGCATAGATTGAATGGCACACTCCATTTGAGAAACACATTCTCATGCTGTGATACTACATAAACACTTAGATAGAAACATTAGTCTCACAACTCTAGTCATATAGAGAAGTCCCTTTTTGGTAAGTGCTTTAAGAATTTGAATTTCTTACTTAGCACTCTATTCATTTAAGAACATGGGATAATCATCTTTATGTCTAGGTCATGGCAATAATACGATAATAAATTGGAAATATGCCACAAGATACATACAACTAATTTAGATCATGTAGATTGTCACAATATAAAAATATAAACTTGCAATCTACCATATGATTGGAACTTTTCCAAGACAAGGTAAAATATTTTAAGTTCATTCTCAAGTGCTTCATTTTTTCTATGTGGCTACAAAAGACACAAAGGAATATACTAATTAAAAATAATGTGCACTTAAGATTTAATTGTTACCATCCTTTGGATATCACTTGGTTGTAGATCTTTTGCTTGATTCCCATAAAGGTTAATCCTTATTCCCTACAACACAAGTTCTTGCTATAGATGAATATGAAGTTAGTGATATAACAACTCAATTCATCTTTGGATCAATCTTAAAGGATAGACAATGTAAGATTGATAGCTTGAGATAAGAATTGAGTTAAACTGCTCAAGCACCCCAAAGCTTCGTATCATCTTTGGGTACCTGCAAATAGTTTCAAACACATTTTGGTACCCATCTCATGATGGGTCCATCAAGGTTAGGCAATAAGGACTTAGGCACCCAAATAGCCTTAGTCCTAGAATGTGGTGAACTCATCACCTTTCTAGCACAAAAGTCAAATTTGGGTCTCCTAAGCATATTTGAATATATTGACAAGTTAGGTTTAGGAGTTTTACCCTTTGGACAAACCTTGAATAGATGACCTTTTTCACGGCAATTGTAGCAAATGCGATGCTTGTCCTTGCAATGCATTTGCCTTTTGCTTTCATCCTTTTTGATGGTCATCTTTCTTGATCGTGCAAGGTCTTGATTCTTCATGTGGGGGCATGAATCAATTTCATGGCCCTTCTCCTTGCATCCATAGCACCTCCTATCGCTTCTCTTTGATCTTTCTTTGTTGAAGCACATAGGTACATTGTTAGAGCAAATCATATGAGCATTAATTTTCTCACCATGGATTTTGCTCATGCCCTTCTTGGAAAGCTTGGCATTCTTTTGAAGGGGTTTTGTGCATGCTACGGTTGTCCCCTTCTCAAGCTTTTTCACCATATTATCACAGTTATCTTGAGAAGGTTGAGCATGACACTTTCCCTTCAAACGAGTTAAGCTCCTTCTTAGCATTCGAACTTCTTCCTTGAGCTCTTTATTTTCTTGTGTGATAGAAATATCACTAATTCCTAAAATGTCTAGCTCAATGGAAGATTGGCTTTCTTGAGAGCAACATTTGTTAGCACATGATAATATAGTTTCTACTTGAGTACATGTGCATATGTGAGGTTGGTATGATTTCAAATTAGTTAACACAACCTCATGAGCCATTTCTAACATGATATGTGAATCCATAAATTTATTATGAGAGCATACAAGCATATCATGTTTTTCTTGCAAAGCTAGATTTTCAATGTTTAGCTTTTCTACCGTGTTCTTGAGCATAGCATTTTTATTTTCTAATTGAGCAATATATGATGAATGATTAATAACTTTAATTTGCTCAATTGAAATGTCTTCATACCTTTGGACCAAATCATCATGAGAGCACTTTAGCTTCTCATGCTCTTTGGTCAACTTCTCTAAGTCTTCGATTTTTCTGATGAGGAAGTCTTCTTGCTTATGAAGCATTTCTTTTTGTTCTTCCGCTCTTTTCATGAGTTTGAGCAAGCTCATCCGATGTTTCTTGCTTAGCTGAGCGAAGAATTGTTGAAGATCGTCCTCATCTTCACTATCACTTTCTTGCTCCTCCTCATCCTCACTTTCGCTTTCGCTTTCACTGTCACTCCCATTAGCAATAAAGCACATATGAGAAGTGGATTTAAAAGACGAACCTTGTGAAGAGGTGGATTCGTCGTTTGGTCTCCATCAATCATTTTCTTCTTCAATTTTGTTCTTTGCCTCATCTTCCTTCATTTTGAGGAACATCCTTTCGGCGATTCTCATGGCAAGATCTATTGCCCTAGGATCAACATCTGCAACAAAAGATGAAGTCGAGGCAACCTCAACTTTTTTAAGCTTAGAAGCACTTTCATTTCTTAGTCCCCCCGACATGATCTTTCCTCACGCGGTTAAGCGTTAGAACGAGGATTAGGCTCCGATACCAATTGAAAGTTGCCTAGAGGGGGGGTGAATAGGCAAGTTAAAACTTTTTCTACAAAAACTAGAAGCAAACTGGGTAAAACTGAATTGATCTCGAAATTCACCTAGTTAACTTTGTGTTGGTGACTTGTTCTCAAATGCTTCGGATTAAGAACAAGGCAACACAAAAAGTGTTAAATGATAAGGTCCTTCGTCCTTTGAAACATTATTTCCCTTCGGGATATAACGTGCTCCGGACGAAGGTCGTAAACAATATATCTTCGTAAGCACGATGAATTATGACGAAGAACTTATACATGACATAAAAAGTAATGTAAACATTTAAATTTTGTCACAATGTCATTTCTATTTTATTACTATGTAAAAACAGAAATGACTTCAAATTACAAATGTACCTTCGGACTGCAGGAAGGCAAAAGTACAAGGATGACGCAAAAGCAAATGCCAAGTCAGCGTGAACAGTACGGGAGTACTGTTCATCTATTTATAGGCGTGAGACACAGCCCATGTAAAATTACATTCATGTCCATTACATTTGCTAATGACTTATGGAAATCTGTCAAGGCCTAAGTAGTCTTTTCATCTTTAAGTCGGTTCCCCTTTCTGCTATCGCGACGAAGCCTTCCTGCGCACAGCTTCGGCTGTGCACCACCCTTCGTAGGGCTTGGTAATCAGCCGGTCCTCCATTTCAATCCCCCTTCGTCTGGTTCAGGCTTCGTCCTGACCGTACTTCGTGTTCATAATTCTGAGTCCGAAGGTACCTGTTCATATAATCCACTTGGAAAACATTGTCAAATCATGTTTTTGAGGACCTTCGGAGGACGAAGGCCCCCAACAGTAGCCCCTCGCAATATTAATTTGTTGATGATAAATTCAGATTGCGATATGGACGAAGGCCTTGAGCCGAAGGTCCGAAAAAACACCTTCCCTTTGCTAGAATAGCAACATTCACTGACAAGCGGGGTCTTTCAATTTTCAATGCCCTGAGCGTATAAATAAGAGCATGCCGCAAACTCATTTGATACGCACACTTGCCATCTGCTTCTGCTCACTAAATTTTTAGCTCTTGCTTGCTAAGATTTGCTGATATTTTGGTTTTGAAGCTTCGGCTTTGAAAACAGTTTTTTAGTGTTTCCGAAGATGTCTGAAGATAAGAAGGTTGCTGCTGAGATGAAGCTGAGCCTTGACGAAGAGAAGAACTTGGGGTTCCTTATAGCGATGGCGAAGACCAATACGGAAAAAATCACCAAGGAGATTCTGGAAGGTTTGTCTGAAGATACTGGTGACAGCGACAGTTATGATGTAGAAAGTGGTGGGGAAGAGTCCGAAGATCGACCATGGCGGCCAAGTCACACGGTTTTCGGGAAAACCACCATTAGGCAGAGTCATATTGATAATATGAGAGGGCGGTATTTCCGAGATATATCTATTGTGAGGGCCGATGCTGGAGAAAAAACTTCTCCCACTCCCGAAGAAGATGAAGTTGTAATTTTCCGAAGCTTTCTCAAGGCTGGGCTTCGATTCCCCCTAAGCAGCTTTGTTGTCGAAGTCCTGAAGACATTTCAAGTCTACCTTCATCAAATTACTCCCGAAGCTATCATAAGAATGGGGATGTTTGTCTGGGCTGTGAGAAGCCAAGGTTTAGAACCAAATGCTAAAAGCTTTTGCAATATTCATGAGTTATTATATGAGACGAAGCCCTGGGGGAAAGAACAATATCACAACAACTTTGGGTGTTACAGCTTCGGTGCCCGCTCCGGGTCAAGCCGCCCTGTGCCAACCTTTCGGAAGAGGTGGCCCGGAACCTGGATGACAGAGTGGTTCTATGTAAAGAACGACTTAACAGCGCAGGAAGATGTTAAGAGTATCATAATGCGCCCCATCTGGCAACGGTTCGGACTTCGAAGGCCGAAGGTTGAAATGGATGAAGCAGCCGAGGAATGGCAAAGAGCCTTCGGCGTAATCTGCTCTTTTATTGGGACAAGGGACTTGGTCCAAGAGCATATTGCCTTCAGGGTGTGGCCACTTGCAGGAAAGTGGGAAATGCCGAAGGAGACCATCAAAGAGTCCGACGAAGGCGGACTGGTTAGACTGAAATACACATTCAAGTACGGGGATAAGTTTGTTGAACCTGATGACGACTGGCTGAAAAGCATTGAAACATTAAGCGACGAACTGCTTGGGGCATATTCGAAGGCCGAGAACACTGCGTTATCAGCAGCCTTCGGGGGTCGAAAGAAGAAAAGGCTCAATCGGGTTTTTGACGCAGTCGGATTTGTCTACCCTGACTATCACTATCCGGTACTGGGCCGCAAAAGAAAAAATACTTCTCCTGCGACAGAAGCTACCACGAGTGCCACTAGTGAGCCAGCGCCGCAAAGGAAAAAGATGAAGGTGCTCACCCACCGGGCGCGTTTTATTGAGCCGGCCACAGTGCCAGATTTTATCGGTGAAGTCTCTTTGGCCTCTGAAGCTACAGAACCAGCTCCAGTGCCGAAGATAGAAGAGAAAACTGAAGCGCCTTCAGCAGAAAAGGCAGAAAAACCGAAGACTGAAGGGCCAAAAATATCGGAAATCTTAAGTCCTTCAGCAAATGTTGAAACAATAAAAAATCAAAAGGGCCCATCGGTGACCCCAAAAAGGAAAAGAATGGTGAACGTGCTAGATGTCTTGGAGACAATTAAGTCTTCAAGCACAACTCCGAAGAAGACTGTTGAACTTGCTGAAGTGTCTACTGAAGCTTCGAAGCAACAACCTGAAGCTGAAGCTGGGCCTTCAGAGCCCAGCAAGGAACAATCTTTGGAAGTCGAGAAAATAAAAATATCAGAACCAGTGTTGGTTGAAGAAATTGACACTGCCGCCCCCGAAGCTCCTTCCAACATATGCGATTACATCGTGCGACATGCTTCGGGGAAGAAATTATCTGAAGAAGAGACTTATGAAGCCAATCACTATGCTAGAGAGTTAAAGTATCCGAAGGGGGCAGTAGTGTTCAATGGGACAAATGAAGATGATTTCCTATACTGCCTCCCTGATAACAAAGAATTATCTGTCTGCCGGGAGATGGCTAGAAGTATGGGATTCCCAAAGCTCGAAGCTGGATTATGTGCTATGACGAAGGAGGATCTCGCGGACAGTCTTGCGTACAATAGCCTAAAGGTATGGGAATTAGACGCTTGAAAAAATTTTTAATTCGTAACTCATCCTTTTATTCTTATACCAACTTTTTTACATGTAGGGTCTAATCCTAAGCAACGCATTAAGAGCACAAAAGAGTGCCGAAGATGAGAGCTACGAAATTGCATTCAACAACCTACGATCAGAAGTTATTAAACTGAGAAACGAAGCTCTGGAAAAGGATAAAATTCTGCTTACATTGGTAGACAAGGTTAAAAAAGACGAAGCTGCCTCAAAGGTCCAGGCCGAAGCCCAAAAACGTGAGATTAAAGATCTTCAGAAACAGCTAGCTAGAGCTAAAGAGGAACGTGTGCTTGAAGAGACAAAACGAGATCTTAGTGATCAGTTGGTCAATCATTTAGAGTTAAGTGTTAAGGAGCTTCGTGCATCCCAGAGGAAATGCTATGTTAAATCTATTGAATGCGTCAAAAAGATAAAATCCAGTTTCGCCAGCGTTGGCGCATTTTCTAGTGAGGAGAATTTCTTAAGAGGCAATCCCGAAGGTCCACTGGATTGGATCAGTCACGAAGCAGAGGCCTTCGAGGAAATCCTGAGTAGCCGGGGTGACATCTGCGCTTTTTCGGGCGCCAGAGGAGTTGCTACTGTTTTGGAGAAGAAAGGTTGTGAGCATGTAAAATCCTTAGCTCAGTCCGAAGCTGCCTTGTCCTCCGAAGACATCAAAGACCCCTCGACCGAAGCAAGCATGGTTGGCGGTAAATTCTTTACTGATATCTGGGACAACGGCGGCCGAGAAATGGCGCAAGAAATTATTCAAAGGAGTGAAAAAGGCATCCATGATGCTAGGAAAGTGACAGAAGTTGCCGAAAAAAGTACAGAGCCCGAAGGGCAAATAGGTATTAATTAGTCGTTCTTGTTGTGTTGTAATTTTTATTTCAAACTTTGTTCGCGGTTTGTGATAGTAATGTAGACATATTCCCTTCCCTCAGAACCTACTGGATCATCTGCTGACCCTCACACGAAAGAGGATGACGAAATTAAACAAATGGCCGAAGCTATCATGGATAAAGTTGTTGAACAACTTCTAAATGAGGCTGCCGAAGTAGTACTAAGAGAAGACTAGATGGTATTAGAAAAAACATTTGGAATGTGATCTGTGTAACATTTTGTACATTTGAATGTAATATATAAGTTTCTTTTCATTATTCAATTCTTTACGATGCATGAAACTTTACATACGTACCGTTTTTAAGCCTTCGGCGAAAAAACACCTTCCCTTCTTTTCATGCTTCGTGAAGATGGAAAAACTTTTATGCATCACAAAACCCATAGCACTCTGATGAAAAATATCCAAACTTCGTGAGAACATCTTCCGAAGCTATATTCCGAAGATTTTTACTTTCTCAAAGCATTCTTCTGAAGGTTGATACTGTCCTCCCTTCTTTTGCCATATGCAATATGATGTATGATGCTTATGCTATGCAAAATGATGTGATGATGTTATGTTATGTGGATGAATTTGATTCCGAAGATGCACACATATCCTCGTGAAACACACAATCTTTTTCTGTAAGCTCTGCATTCCCTTAGGAACGTCTTTGGAGCTTCTTCGCCTTTTACTTAGGCGGTATCAGCGTTGACTTTTCGCTGTAAGCTCTGCATTCCCTTAGGAACGTCTTTTGAGCTTCTTCGCCTTTTACTTAGGCGGTATCAGCGTTGACTTTTCGCTGTAAGCTCTGCATTCCCTTTGGAACGACTTTTGAGCAGAAAACTTACACTGCGCTCCCTTTGGAACGGCTTTTTGTGACTTCATCAACTTACTCTGCGTTCCTTAGAACGACTTTCTGTTGCTTCGAAGGATTTTTAATAATTCGAAGGTCCTCCTTGTTAACGCAAATTTTTTAAGCTTCAGCAACTTAAGCCTGTGGAGAAAATAGGTTTTCCTTGTGGGAAACAACGAGATTATTATATGAAAACTAACAATGTTCTTTGTTACACAGAAAATAGAACTGAATAGAAAAGATTGCTATCAAAGGTAGGATATGTGTCAATAAATGTGCTTCGACTCTGGCACAGTGCTATTGACTGTGCGAGCTTCGGATTGTTCTCTGAAGTCCCTTTGATGTGGGGCATATTGGCTCCCTTCTGGCTGTTGGCCTTGTTGCAGTGGAGGTGGAGGCGGAGGCTGTTGCCAGGAAGCTTGAGGTTGACTTGCCGAAGCTACAAAAACTGCAGGGTGGTTGTCTATGTATTGTGGGATGTAAGGCGGATGGTACGAAGCAGTATGCATGACCTGCTTCGGCTGAGCTTGTTGCGCTGCAGCTTCGGCTATTTCCTTTTGCTTCTGGATTGTAACATGGCACATCCTGGTGGTATGGCCCTTGTTTTCTCCACAGAACAAGCAAAACATTTTCCTTGGTTGATCTCCAAATCTTCCGCCGAAGCCCCTGGCGCTTCTGCCTCTTGGAGCTGGTGGCCGGAAGAAACTTTGCTGTTGCCCCGAAGCCTGTGAGGAGCACTGCGGCCTGTTCTGCTGACTCCCCTTATCATCATTTTGAGTAGAATTGTGGATGGACCTGACATGCCTCGGATAGAATCTTCCTCCGAAGCCCCTGGTCATTTCAGAAAATCTGAAAGCCTCCTCCCTTCTTTGGCGAAAATCATTGTCGGCACGAATGTACTCGTCCATCTTCTGGAGTAGCTTCTCCAAAGTCTGAGGTGGCTTCCTAGCGAAGTATTGAGCTGCAGGTCCAGGTCGAAGCCCCTTGATCATGGCTTCGATGACAATTTCATTGGGCACCGTTGGTGCCTGCGCCCTCAAACGTAAGAACCTTCTGACATACGCTTGAAGGTATCCTTCATGATCCTGAGTGCACTGGAACAAGGCTTGAGCAGTAACCGGCTTCGTCTGAAACCCTTGGAAGCTGGTTAACAACATGTCCTTCAGCTTTTGCCATGAAGTAATCGTTCCTGGTCGAAGGGAGGAATACCAGGTCTGAGCAACATTCCTGACAGCCATAACAAAAGATTTTGCCATGACTGCAGCATTGCCACCATACGAAGACACTGTTGCTTCGTAGCTCATCAAAAACTGCTTCGGGTCTGAATGACCATCGAACATGGGAAGCTGGGGTGGCTTGTAGGATGGAGGCCAAGGTGTAGCCTGTAGCTCAGCGGACAGGGGAGAAGCATCATCGAAAACAAAATTTCCATGTTGGAAATTATCATACCAGTCATCTTCGTTGAAGAAGCCCTCCTAATGAAGGTCTTTTTGTTGATGCCTTCTGTTCTGCTCATCGTGAGTAAGATGACGAACTTCTTCAGAAGCTTCGTCTATCTGCCTCTGCAGCTCAGCTAGCCTGGCCATCTTTTCCTTCTTCCTCTGCACCTGTTGATGAAGCATCTCCATATCCCTGATCTCTTGGTCTAGTTCATCCTCCTGAAGCGTCGGGCTGACAGCCTTCCTCTTCTGGCTTCGGGCCTCCCGAAGAGAGACGGTCTCCTGGTTGGGGTCCAACGGTTGCAGTGCTGCAGCCCCAGTCGCTGAAGCTTTCTTCGGCGCCATAGCGAGGGTCTATGGCTTCCGAAGGTGTTCAAAAAACTCAAAGTGGAAGTGAGTTCACCGGAGGTGGGCGCCAATGTTGGTGACTTGTTCTCAAATGCTTCGGATTAAGAACAAGGCAACACAAAAAGTGTTAAATGATAAGGTCCTTCGTCCTTTGAAACATTATTTCCCTTCGGGATATAACGTGCTCCGGACGAAGGTCGTAAACAATATATCTTCGTAAGCACGATGAATTATGACGAAGAACTTATACATGACATAAAAAGTAATGTAAACATTTAAATTTTGTCACAATGTCATTTCTATTTTATTACTATGTAAAAACAGAAATGACTTCAAATTACAAATGTACCTTCGGACTGCAGGAAGGCAAAAGTACAAGGATGACGCAAAAGCAAATGCCAAGTCAGCGTGAACAGTACGGGAGTACTGTTCATCTATTTATAGGCGTGAGACACAGCCCATGTAAAATTACATTCATGTCCATTACATTTGCTAATGACTTATGGAAATCTGTCAAGGCCTAAGTAGTCTTTTCATCTTTAAGTCGGTTCCCCTTTCTGCTATCGCGACGAAGCCTTCCTGCGCACAGCTTCGGCTGTGCACCACCCTTCGTAGGGCTTGGTAATCAGCCGGTCCTCCATTTCAATCCCCCTTCGTCTGGTTCAGGCTTCGTCCTGACCGTACTTCATGTTCATAATTCTGAGTCCGAAGGTACCTGTTCATATAATCCACTTGGAAAACATTGTCAAATCATGTTTTTGAGGACCTTCGGAGGACGAAGGCCCCCAACACTTTGGAAATGAGATGTTCTAAATGATCCACAGGGTTCAAAGTAGTAGATCTGAGAAGGGCACTTCTCAAAATCCACACACCAAAAAGATATAAACAATTCTTTCGCGGGATGGTGAGAGAACAAAGAACACGAATAAGCACAATGAACAAGAACACAAGAGACACAAGATTTATCCCGAGGTTCGGTCACACCACCAAGGTGCCCTACTTCCTCGTTGAGGCGCCCACAAAGAGCCGGGTCTCTTTCAACCCTAATCCTCCCTTTGCCGACCACAAAGGTCAAGCTCACACACTAATCTTTGCTCAAACGAGCGGGTAATACAAACTTTCTTGTGGTCTTCCACAAGATTTGGAGACTCACAAGAGACACCTAGTCGTCTAGGAGCTAGAAGCTCCAAGAGTAATGAATCCACAAAGAACTCGATGTAGTACCAAAGCTCGAATCAAGAAGAAGAGCAAGAGAGATTTAGAGATGAAGCACAAAACCGCAGCTCTCAAGCTCACTCAAAGATTTCTCTCCAAAGATTTGAAATGGGAGAGGCAAGAGATGTGTGAGAGAGAGAGGGAGGTGTTTCTTGGATTAGAAATGGAGTTCAAATCGTGCTCACTGCAGTAGGGAGAGAGGTAGGAGTGAGTGTATATAGGTGGAGCTCAAAACTAGTCGTTTGGGCAGATTTTTCTGCCTGAGACCGGTTGAACCGCTCCTGGCAGGCCTGGCAGCCTATCTGCCAGTCTGACTGGCAGACTGACGCGCAGACTGGTCAAAGTTGACCAACACCGGTTGAACCGCCCAGGGGGGCGGTTGAACCGCCCCTGACAGCTCCTGGTGACCTGTTTGCCAGTCTGACTGGCAGACTGCAGATCAGAGGTCAGAGGGGTCAGAGACCAGCTGAACTGCCCCTCAGGACCAGTTCAACCGGTCTTGACCAGTGAGTTTAGGAGAGAAAACCCCAGCTCAACTGCCCGGAGGCAAGTTCAGCTGGTGTATGGTCAAAGAGGTTCACAGCTGAAGTTGAGTTCAGCTGAAGTTGAGAAAGCTCAACTCAGCTGAAGTTCAGCTCAGCTGCAGCTGAAGAAGCTCAACTCAGCTGAAGTCAAGTTCAGCTGGAAAGCTCAGCTGCAGTTGAAGAAGTTCAGCTGCTTTTCAGCAAGAACACTTTAGGTTTCTCAACCCTAACCACGGTCAACCATAGAACGTTAAAGAGATTTTTGCTTTTCAAAAATAGCTTTTGAATAGAGAGGTTTGAGCTTTGGCAAACACCATCCTTCTTTTTGGATCCCCCTTTATAGTGTGACGATTCCTATACTCAAGTTAAATAAAATATAATGAAGTAAACTCCTTGAGAAATTGGTGTCTCATGTGTGATTTCTCCATGGCATTGCTTCATAAGGATCACAAACATCTTTGTCTCACCTTTTGAAGCAAACTCAAATCAAACCCTGTGACTTGTACCATATCACCTTATATGAGTTCAAATCATGGCTTCAAGTCACCTTACTGATGCATCAACATGTTGTAACACTTCATAGCTGATTAGTTCATCGACTTAGTGCAAGTACTCTCTTCTTCACCTTAGCCATGGTACCTCGGTCTACAAGTCGTCGCTTGGCCTTCACCTTCGCTTAGTTCCTCGAAGCCCTTTCCTTGCTATCTTCACCCTATCAAGCCATTCTTGAGTCACATCATATTGAACATCCATTGAGAGAATCATTTCTTCAATATTGTGAACCTTGCTTGAATGTCTTTTAGATATAATTGTTAAGACCAATCAAGCTCTAGTTTGATTCTCATAGAAGCATATATGGACTGATAGTAATATGGTCAAGCCAATTCACGATTCCTCATATCTTATTCACTTTGGTTTGACCAATCCTCTTAATCACTTCATCCTCTATTCTGATCATATGTATGTAGTGATTTCTTAGGTCTTGTCCATATATTCAAACCAATATAGAGATCATATTGTATCCATTTACATTGTCTCACTGGTTATTTGACCTTGTGTTGAACCTTGTTCACTGATCATTATACACTATTCAAGTATGTTCATCATACTGAATTTCCTATTCAACACTTAGCAAACTTGTTAGACCTTTAAATGTGTTGTTATCCAAATCACCAAAACTCACAAAAGGGATGAATGCACTTTCACCAGTTAAAGGGTCCTCGGTCATCAAGCCTACATCGAGACGGTCCTTAATCGACTCAGACGGAGACACTACACCGAGACTCTCTTCTCGTGCAAGTCACCCGCCCGGTCTCAGCTTAATCATTTAAAACCTAAAGTTTGGTACCTGGCAGAGGTACATCTTTTCCGATGTTGAACCCATCACGGTCATGATGGATCCACCATCAAGTTTTGTTTTCAAAAACATCCCACCCACTTTTGCCACATCATCTTTTGTAAAAACAAAACATTTGTTTTTCTAAAGCAAGGCTAAGCATCAAAAATCCTTTGTAAAACGGGTGATCAAGGAAGGTAATCAAATTCAAGGAAGGTAATGCAGGAATTGTTTTGGCAATCAACTCCTATCACCTAATGCATCAAGCAAGTGTAAAAGGTTTCTAAAACACAAGGAGGTGGCAAATGCACCGGGGCTTGCCTGAGTAACACTAGGTTAGTGTTGTTAGACGACGTCCGCTTGACGAGTATTCTTCGACCGAGCACTTGCTTGATTTAACCATCTTCAAGTTGATTCATCAGCTTCAGCTTGCAGATTAGCCCGCGCTTGGGGTCGACTTGGTTCTTCTTCCGCATCGCGTGACTAATTAACGTACCTGAATGAAATGCATTATGCACATGAATGCATATCGACGGAAATATTACAAACCTAAATAGTGTTACGCGATAGCGGATTAAACACCTAGTGGCGAGGCGTTGTACAACTTTATAAGAAAATACTAGTTATCGACAGACGACTACGCGCAATAATTACGCTTCTCTAAATTAACCGAATCTAACGCAAATATTACGAAACACAAACAATACATACTTAACATAATTAGCCTAAACACAACTTATCAGTTAATTAATTAGAACACTGAACCTATCCTTCACATGACGACTAATCTACGACCGTGATCACAAGCACTTCACAAACATCTAATACACCACAACACGCATACTACAGACAAGATCATTATCGACCTGTATATATATAACCACTCCGGGCATAGGACCAATAACAGTGAGTTGGCTTACCACACTAAACCAAACTCAAATTCACGATATCGACGACGATCTGCAGTTCACCCTTTTTACCGAACATCCGAAGAGTCCTATGCTAGAGCTAATTTTTACCGCATAAACAAAAATAATTAGCTAAGCACAAGCGACACCGACGGATCCTACTAAAAACATCATTTGTTTCATCCATTTAACAATTTAGCTAACAGGAATCATAGATCAGCTTACCGACCTAAACCAACTCGATGATCACGAGAACGACGATGGTCCTGATTCAGGCGTTTTGTCGAGCACCAAGCAAGCGTTGCACGGGCAAGATGACGTCGAGGCGAGGATCAAAGACGGACAACCGGTACGGAAGACAGAAACTCAACGCGGAAGCTAGATACGTCGTGGCGAGCAGAGAACTTCACGATGCGCAGTGAGGCTCGACGGCGTCAAAGTTTTACGACAAGACTAAGTCGAGCACACAGGGCGACACGAAGATATTGAGAATGAAACAACGAAGATATTGAGAATGAAACAACGGCCATGACGAGCGCAGCCAAGGCAAGTAGAGTGTTGGGGCGAGCTGAGATTAGAGGACAGCGGCGGACTTCACCGGCGAGGCTTTATAGGTATAGTTTGGCACTCGTAACAGGGCTTTGGCGAACTCGACGAACGCGAACTAGACGGCGGCAGCGCACGACACAGAGAGCTGGGGCGAGCGGAAATCCAGGAGCCATGAGACGAACTTGACCAAAGCGCGAGGATGCGCTACCATGGGAGCAGGAAGCACGCGGAGCTGGGCGCGGCATGGCTGGATAGGGGCTCGGCTAGGAACTGCTCGGCGTAGTGAAGCAGGTGTGTGCGTGCAGGGAAAAAATCGAGCAGAGAGGAGCGCCGCGACATGGGCGGGGCGAGCTGCCGCAGGGAAGCTGCGCGCCAGAAGCTCCATGGTTGGGATGTGCAGGAACCGACCAGGGACAGAGGCTCACGGCCGGCGAGCAGAGGGAGCTCCGGTTGGGCGCTCAGCTGGGCGCGCTAGAAGAGAGAGAGATGGGGAAAGGAGAGGAGTCTGCGCGCTGCCCTTGAACCGAGCTTGAGGGAGCGATGCGGCTGGGCTGAGCGCCAGGAAACCCCAAGCAGATGGGAGCGCGGCCACCATGGAGCTCGGCAAGCAGTTGAGCGCGAGCTCCGGGAAAGCCGGGGAGAGGCGCGCCATGGCGAGCTGAGGAAGTACCGCGCGCAGGGGAGTTCTCAGCTGGGCGCGGCGAGCTACTCGGCTGCTTCTTTCTCAGTTCGCCGCACCAGACTCTAGCTGCTTCGTGCGGACGCGAGCACGGAGAAGCGGTGGGCGCGGCAGGCAAGGCACGGCCGCTCAGCAAGTTCACGCGATAGACAGAGGAGAGGAGACGGAGCTAGAGGCTGAGAGGATGAGGATGGCAGCCAATAAAAATATCTGGAGCGATGAGCACCTGCTACGCACGGAATGGAGATGCCAGGGGATAAAATTTCAGACGTGGAGAACCCATGAGCGGTGGCCAAAAAAATCCCCAAGAGATGGACACCAGCGCGCGGCAGTAGGATAGGAATGCCAGCAGAATTTTTTTTATTCTTTTTTTTTTGAATTCGCGGATATTTTGGATCAAGAAACGAAACATTCGAGGATTAACGATTTTGTCTAAACTTTGTTTAGATAACTTTTGAAACTATTCTGGGCTACACGTAAACAGATTAGATTCCGGATACATTATTTGAGACCACTGGTTTAGTCGAACTCGGATAAAAATTTATCTGTCACCAAAACACAGTTGATTTGATTATCCTACAGTGTGGACTGAAGAACAACTTGGATCAGAAACTCGCGTATGATTTTTCTCAGACAATGCGCGATTTAGATTATTTTACCTCGAACATTTTAACCGTCGAGTTCTTCTTAATCTGTTCGGTATAAAATCATCCGAGTGAGTCGGGCTTTCGAATTTGTATTCGCGCGAGCGATGAATTTTAAATAATCACTGGACGCACCGATTTTCGGAATGACGATGTTCCAAATATCACAAAAATTTCGGAAGAGCCCGGATAGATAAAAACAAAAACGATGTTGAACTCGTGACAGACGAAACAGATGCGATAATAAAATCGCGATAGCCGAAGATGTTTAAAATTTAGCATCCATTTGATCCACTGATATCACGTGCTTAAATCCGTACTCGTTGTCGAGTGGAATATAAACACCAGGGGTGTTACAGCCCTCCCCCCTTAAAAGAATCTTGTCCTGAGATTCGGAGCGAAAGACTTTCAAGAGTAGAGAAGCATGTAACCCATGTCCATATCAGCGGTAATCGTGAGACATTTCCAAACAAAGGCGAGTGCCTCAGGATGTTGTTTCTCCAGTGGACATATCATGTATCGCCTTAGGCTAATTTAGAAATGTCCACCAGTAGAGATGATGTCTGCCAGAGGAACACATAAGGTTCCATGTGTGGAGTTTACTGTTTTTGATGACACTGTACTATCTGAGTCTGTTGAGCGAGTAGTAGATATGCTACTTCATCCAAACAGAATCAGATGCACCATCTTGGGTAAAACACACAGAAGGAGATTTACCAACAAGTGGTCATAGTGATTTTGTAGCACACGAGACGGATGTGGATGTCGAATACTGTCGCGGTTAACATGTGGCTAACCCGAGAGTTCAAGTCCACGAAAGATGGTATAGATTCTAGAGAATCACTAGCGGAGGGGTCTGTAGATACGGACTTTACGATCAGTCCATTTTATCCGGCACTAATCATGGCTCGATATGGTCACACATGCTGAAAAAGCACACATGAGGCGATCGAGACACGACTAGAGCGATAATTAGGTGGTTACTAGTCAACTTAATCTTGATTCTTATAACTGCTTTCTTCAGGGTGGGTTAAACCAGAGTGATTTTAGACAACTCGATAAAACAATCTCTAAACTCAACCTTTGTTCACTAGGCAGTTACAAGTTAGTCAAAACCAACTTGTTGAACCACTTTTGACATTGGGCATGTCCTCTCAGTACCATCGGTAAGCCAACGGTCGAGAGTTCACTCATATTAACAGTTGAGCATGTAGTTGGGTAGAAATCCATTTGGTCAGGTTATTCACCCGTTTCTTCATGCAAGATGAACAGACTTGGTTAGGGAATATATGGATTAAATAAGGGAGCGAATGAACAAACTCCTGCATCTCAGCAACAGGGGAAATCCAATCTCTGTTTTGAGAGCTGATTAGCTGTTTTTTTTCAACACTAAAAAGCTCCAGGGCTTCGCCTTTACACAAAGGATGTAAAGGGAACTTGTATGAGTAGTCACTACCAAGATCACAAGAAATAAGACCACACATGAAAGTGGTATGCCCTTTGGATCCAATAGAGATGATAGATGTTGCTTGATCACTTCACAAACAACATAGAAATTGTTTCAAGAGAAGATAGACGGAAGATAACACATCAGTGTAGTTCCACAATGGATCATGACTAGAGACTTCGATATCGGCATGCGCCAAGCAGCAAAATCTTGTGTGCGCATTCACAGGAGGCTCTCAGTTTCGCCACGGTACCATAAGTCCTTAACCATGACACCATTACAAAACTGGCACCAATAATGAATCTCACGTGGTAAGAACAAGTTGTGCAGAGATAACATATTGATATAATCTCATAATGGATTATGACTACTAACTGTGATACTAGCGTGTACCGAGTAGCACAACCATGTGTGCGCACACACAGAAGGCCCCCGGTTTGGTCGCGGTATCATCAATTATTAGTCATAACACCAATTCCAGACATAACCAATAAGAAATCTCGCACAACACAAATAGACTGGGCAAGGGTGATAATATACAAAGAGATACTCCACCTGTAAGAATGGTTACAAGTAGAGAGCCAAATAGATTATGACCCGATAAAATGAACAAAACACGGTCGTAACCTAAATTGGTTGATGAAGGGAGTATGATGGGAGACTGTTAATTCAGCCCCAGGCATATTTCTATGCCCATCATAGAGATTACAAGGTCAAGGATTAGTATCTGATTAGATACGGAGGGAAAACAATCATCAAATTAAGTTGGTATGCCTTTGATAGATATGGGGAAACCAAAGGCATCAAATTCAAGAAAATACTCGGACAGGTCTTTTCTGGGTTAGGTTGATAAAGCAACATGGTGATCCTTTAAAAATAGGCAAACTGGAATAAAGACATCAGCTTGCACAAATTGAACAAGGACATGGTTTAGGGTGGAGACATGACTCGAGATTCTTGTTTTAAGCTTGGGTACATTTTATATCCAACGAAGAAATTATCTAGGCATTTATTTTTATGTGTTTGGTCATGGAGTGATAACGGAAAAATCAACATTGGGTCATGTATAACTAAATAAGAACAGGACCTAGTTTTGGGTTTAAGCGAACAAACTACCAACCTTCTATCGGCACATCAAGTACAAGGGCAAACACATATAACACCTAAATATATTACCTAAAGAATGGAGGACCACTATTTCATTGGGGTTCATAATTCAGCATTACACCATATTATCTACAATCAATGGTTACTGGAATAAAGATGAGAAAAGCATCTTGGGTGTATAGGTGACAAACATGATGCAACAATCAGGATGCATGCTCGTCCTAGACGTCCTCACGAGTTTTGCCAACACACTGTGGCAATAACGTTCTATATCGGTGGCATAATTACGATTCTCACGATATTTTGCTAGTCGTCAACTACACATACGTTTTCAAGGTTAGTGTACCTGCAGAAAATCCATTGCAACCCAATTTCCCAATGATGCAAGTCACACATGACAGTTTATCACAGTATATACTCCATATATTTCTATATGGAGGCCAGCTCATCATTAAGCGCCGAACCACTCATAGGCGCCGTTGCCACACTTTAACCATAGGGCAACTCATTATGGTAACTCACCTTCTTACCTGAGCGTAGGTGCGTCGTTGCAAGTACATTACACTTCTCGGTATTCCCATGTCTGTATACCCACACACATCCATGGGGTACTGAATTCCCGGAAAAGTAAGTACTCCACATCGCAGCCTTCATATATACATATGTGGAGCATGTATATAATCAAGCGCTATAATTAAACACTTCCCTAGACCGACGGTTGTTCGGTCATGCTCTCACATCTCACCTTACCCTGAGCGTCGATTCCATTCAAAACTGAATGGCCTCAAAAATAACAATACACATGTATGCAATACCCACCCGGTTGTGGGTTATGGTTTTCAACTAAGCCACCTGATAGTCCTTAATTTAGGGCTTAACAGAGGATGTCGCTAGCATTATAGTTTTTCAAAACTGTTTTTCAAAGCCAAACAATGTGTTTAGTTGAAAATAGGTTTTTTAAAACCAAAACTTTTGTTTTGAAAATACGTATATGACCGTATGTACTTAATCCAGCTCCGATACTAGCCTGTGGCAGAACCTCCAAGTTATTGGGCCCACATGCACGTGTCCTTGTCCCAAAGACCTCAGACGGCCATGCATGTGCACCAGATAACTCAACAGGATCTGTCCGATTGCCCCAAGGACATCGGTTAAACCACTTTCAACCAGAACCGCGGGATTAAGTAATACAAATCACACACACCAATATTTTTGCAGCGGAAATCTTATTACCAAATTTTACAAGTTACAAAAATTTTACATTATTTTATTGGAGTGGTTACAAAAGTATAAGTTTGAAATATATGCTAGCTCAAATGACCATCCTCAATAAGAAGTATAGAAGGGTTACTTAGACTTATAAGAAGGCCGAGCCCACCGGCACTTAACACCATCACAGCAGCACAAGGTTAGGACCTAAAAAAACAACAGGGAATAAAACCCTGAGTACGGAATTACTCAGCAAGACTTACCCGACTAAAGAAAAGACTCTCAAGGGTATGTTAGCTAGAGGGATTCAAGGAGTGGTTTATCAAGAATCAAAGACTCTGTTTTGCAGAAAAGCTTACTATAAGTGGATCCTTAAAATCCAGTTTTACTTGTCAGGTTAGGTAAAGTTACCTATATCTAGAGTTCTTCCTACCCTAGTTCAATCACTTGACCTGCACTAGCCAATTTCTTATCAACCCTTCATCTTCACTGGATTGCTACGTGTAAGTCAGTGACCAAGTCTTCATAACTGCGAAGGTACGGCGATCTGAATCGATTATACTCAGCTGAGGATCTCCAATCACACGACATATGTAGCACTTAACCCTTGCATATGTCAACCCGCCACCGGGGTTCTTAAGACCAGATCAGGTTCACGCGAACCGAGAGCACAGATACACCACCGTCCAGCCTCTTGCCACGGAGGGTACACGCTACTCTCGCCACCGCTCCACGCCCATTCCGTGTTATCTTATTCTGGCCTTAGTCTGCCCGAGGCAAGGCTTACCCATGACGAGGCATGTGAGCAGTTAAAGGGTCCTCGGTCATCAAGCCTACATCGAGACGGTCCTTAATCGACTCAGACGGAGACACTACACCGAGACTCTCTTCTCGTGCAAGTCACCCGCCCGGTCTCAGCTTAATCATTTAAAACCTAAAGTTTGGTACCTGGCAGAGGTACATCTTTTCCGATGTTGAACCCATCACGGCCATGATGGATCCACCATCAAGTTTTGTTTTCAAAAACATCCCACCCACTTTTGCCACATCATCTTTTGTAAAAACAAAACATTTGTTTTTCTAAAGCAAGGCTAAGCATCAAAAATCCTTTGTAAAATGGGTGATCAAGGAAGGTAATCAAATTCAAGGAAGGTAATGCAGGAATTGTTTTGGCAATCAACTCCTATCACCTAATGCATCAAGCAAGTGAAAAGGTTTTTAAAACACAAGGAGGTGGCAAATGCACCGGGGCTTGCCTGAGTAACACTAGGTTAGTGTTGTTAGACGACGTCCGCTTGACGAGTATTCTTCGACCGAGCACTTGCTTGATTTAACCATCTTCAGGTTGATTCATCAGCTTCAGCTTGCAGATTAGCCCGCGCTTGGGGTCGACTTGGTTCCTTTTCCGCATCGCGCGACTAATTAACATACCTGAATGAAATGCATTATGCACATGAATGCATATCGACGGAAATATTACAAACCTAAATAGTGTTACGCGATAGCGGATTAAACACCTAGTGGCGAGGCGTTGTACAATTTTATAAGAAAATACTAGTTATCGACAGACGACTACGCGCAATAATTACGCTTCTCTAAATTAACCGAATCTAACGCAAACATTACAAAACACAAACAATACATACTTAACATAATTAGCCTAAACACAACTTATCAGTTAATTAATTAGAACACTGAACCTATCCTTCACATGATGACTAATCTACGACCGTGATCACAAGCACTTCACAAACATCTAATACACCACAACACGCATACTACAGACAAGATCATTATCGACCTGTATATATATAACCACTCCAGGCATAGGACCAATAACAGTGAGTTGGCTTACCACACTAAACCAAACTCAAATTCACGATATCGACGACGATCTGCAGTTCACCCTTTTTACCGAATATCCGAAGAGTCCTACGCTAGAGCTAATTTTTACCGCATAAACAAAATAATTAGCTAAGCACAAGCGACACCGACGGATCCTACTAAACACATCATTCGTTTCATCCATTTAACAATTTAGCTAACAGGAATCATAGATCAGCTTACCGACCTAAACCAACTCGATGATCACGAGAACGACGATGGTCCTGATTCAGGCGTTTTGTCGAGCACCAAGCAAGCGTTGCACGGGCAAGATGACGTCGAGGCGAGGATCAAAGACGGACAACCGGTACGGAAGAGAGAAACTCGACGCGGAAGCTCGATACGTCGTGGCGAGCAAAGAACTTTGCGATGGGTAGTGAGGCTCGACGGCGTCAAAGTTTTACGACAAGACTAAGTCGAGCACACAGGGCGACACGAAGATGTTGAGAATGAGACAACGGCCATGACGAGCGCAGCCAAGGCAAGTAGAGTGTTGGGGCGAGCTGAGATTAGAGGACAGCGGCGGACTTCACCGGCGAGGCTTTATAGGTGTAGTTTAGCACTCGTAACAGGGCTTTGGCGAACTAGACGGCGGCAGCGCACGACACAGAGAGCTGGGGCGAGCAGAAATCCGGGCGCCATGAGACGAACTTGACCAAAGCGCGAGGATGCGCTACCATGGGAGCAGGAAGCGCGCGGAGCTGGGCGCGGCATGGCTGGATAGGGGCTCGGCTAGGAACTGCTCGGCATAGTGAAGCAGGTGTGTGCGCGCAGGGAAAAAAATCGAGCAGAGAGGAGCGCCGCGACATGGGCGGGGCGAGCTGCCGCAGGGAAGCTGCGCGCCAGAAGCTCCATGGCTGGGATGTGCAGGAACCGACCAGGGACAGAGGCTCACGGCCGGCGAGTAGAGGGAGCTCCGGTTGGGCGCTCAGCTAGGCGCGCTGGAAGAGAGAGAGATGGGGAAAGGAGAGGAGTCCGCGCGCTGCCCTTGAACCGAGCTTGAGGGAGCGATGCGGCTGGGCTGAGCGCCAGGAAACCCCAAGCAGATGGGAGCGCAGCCACCATGGAGCTCGGCAAGCAGTTGAGCGCGAGCTCCGGGAACGCCGGGGAGAGGCGCGCCATGGTGAGCTAAGGAAGTACCGCGCGCAGGGGAGTTCTCAGATGGGCGCGGCGAGCTACTCGGCTGCTTCTTTCTCAGTTCACCGCACCAGACTCTAGCTACTTCGTGCGGACGCGAGCGCGGAGAAGCGGTGGGCGCGGCAGGCAAGGCACGACCGCTCAGCAAGTTCACGCGATGGACAGAGGAAAGGAGACGGAGCTAGAGGCTGAGAGGATGAGGATGGCAGCCAATAAAAATATCTGGAGCGATGAGCACCTGCTACGCACGGAATGGAGATGCCAGGGGATAAAATTTCAGACGTGGAGAACCCATGAGCGGTGGCCAAAAAAATCCCCAAGAGATGGACACCAGCGCGCGGCAGTAGGATAGGAATGCCAGCAGAATTTTTTTTATTCTTTTTTTTGAATTCGCAGATATTTTGGATCAAGAAACAGAACATTCGAGGATTAACGATTTTGTCTAAACTTTGTTTAGATAACTTTTGAAGCTATTCTGGGCAACACGTAAACAGATTAGATTCCAGATACATTATTTGAGACCACTGGTTTAGTCGAACTCGGATAAAAATTTATCTGTCACCAAAACACAGTTGATTTGATTATCCTACAGTGTGGACTGAAGAACAACTTGGATCAGAAACTCGCGCATGATTTTTCTCAGACAATGCGTGATTTAGATTATTTTACCTCGAACATTTTAACCGTCGAGTTCTTCTTAATCTGTTCGGTATAAGATCATCCGAGTGAGTCGGGCTTCCGAATTCGTATTCGCGCGAGCGATGAATTTTAAATAATCACCGGACGCACCGATTTTCGGAATGACGATGTTCCGAATATCACGAAAATTTCGGAAGAGACCGGATAGATAAAAACAAAAACGATGTCGAACTCGTGACAGACGAAACAGATGCGATAATAAAATCACGATAGCCGAAAATGTTTAAAATTTAGCGTCCATTTTATCCACTGATATCACGTGCTTAAATCCGTACTCGTTGTCGAGCGGAATATAAACACCAGGGGTGTTACAGAGCCCTCGTGGGAAATGCCTTCCGACAAGGCTTCTGCTGGCCAACCGCGGTGGCCGACGCCACTAGGATTGTACGGTCCTGCCGGGGATGTCAATTCTACGCAAAGCAGACACACCTGCCCGCTCAGGTCCTGTAGACGATACCTATCACCTGACCGTTTGCTGTATGGGGTCTAGACCTCATCGGTCCCTTGCAGAAGGCACCCGGGGGCTTCACGCACCTGCTGGTTGCCATCGACAAATTCTCCAAGTGGATCGAGGTCCGACCCTTAACCAGCATCAGGTCTGAGCAGGCGGTGGCGTTCTTCACCAATATCATCCATCGCTTTGGGGTCCCGAACTCCATCATCATCGACAATGTCACACAGTTCACCAGAAAAAAGTTCCTGGACTTCTGCGAGGACCACCACATCCGTGTGGACTGGGCCGCTGTAGCTCACCCCATGACAAATGGGCAGGTGGAGCGTGCCAACGATATGATTTTGCAAGGACTTAAACCCAGGATCTACAACGACCTCAACAAGTTTGGCAAGCGGTGGATGAAGGAGCTACCCTCGGTGGTTTGGAGTCTGAGGACGACGCCAAGCCGAGCCACGGGTTTCTCGCTGTTCTTTCTAGTCTATGGGGCCAAGGCCGTCCTCCCCACGGACTTAGAATACGGTTCCCCGAGGACGAAGGTGTACGACGACCGAAGCAACCAGACCAACTGAGAGGACTCGCTGGACCAGCTCGAAGAAGCTCGGGACGTTGCCTTACTACATTTGGCGCGGTATCAGCAGTCTCTGCGACGCTACCACGCCCGAAGGGTTCGGCCCCGAGGCTTCCAAGTGGGAGACTTGGTGCTTCGGCTGCGACAAGACGCCCGTGGGCGCCACAAGCTTACTCTCCCCTGGGAGGGGCCGTTCATCATCGCCAAGATCTTGAAGCCCGGAACATACAAGCTAGGCAACGAACAAGGCAAGGTCTACAGCAACGCTTGGAACATCGAACAGCTATGTCGCTTCTACCCTTAAAATGTTTCAAGTCGTTCATATTCCTCGTTTTTACACGTTTAAATAAAGTCTAACCGTCAAGGAAGGGTTAGCCTTGCCTCGACCAAGCCCGACCCTCCCTCGGGGGCTAGAAGGGGGGACCCCCCTCTGCGTCGAAATTTTCTTTGGAAAAGTTTTCTACCGAGAAAGGTTTTCTACAGAAAACAACTTTCGTGCTTTCGACTATATCGATAGCAGAGTCCTGCGAACGGGTGAGAGAGCACGTAAGCGGCGAGGCCGACTGAGCCGAGGGACTCCTACACCTCCGGGATACGGATACCTCACTCATCGCCTTCCGCGAAAAGTAACTCACGCTCGGATAAGTGATCCTGCTACCGAACAAGTCCTAACGCTCGGGTAGAAAACGACTTTCGTGCATTTCTCGACTATATCGATAGCAGGGTTCGACGAATGGGTGAGAGAGCACATAAGCGGCAAGGCCGACCGAGCCGAGGGACTCCTACGCCTCCAGGATACAGATACCTCACTCATCACCTTTCGCAAAAAGTAACTCTCGCTCGGGTAATGCGATTCTGCTGCCGACGAACAAGTCCTAAATGCTCGAAACAAGAGGAAAGAAAACGCAGCTTCATAATCTGAATGCTAAATATGTTTAGGCCTCGGTGGCCACAAAAAACATACGCATACTTCAGACGAACTGTTCATGCAGGCTCAGACATCAGCAGGGGGAGGAGCGGCACCCTCGGCATCGTTTCCCCCCTCGGCGGAATCTAGCCCAGCCTCGGACGGCGATGTGAGCAGGCGCCTCGGCCAGCCGCTCCGGAGCCCCAGCCAGCTGTCCCCCGAAGATCTCAGCCCGGCTCACAGCTTCGGCGACTTGGTTCCGGGATTGGTCCTATTCGCGGGTGATCTGGCCAAACCCCAGCTACCGCTGCTACACTTTCCTGGCCTGGGAAGCCACCTGCTCCCGCGCCGAGAAAGCCTCTGTCCAAGCCGACATCGCCTCTATCCACGCCACCGCTGCCTTCAGCTTTGGCTCATCGCGGAGCAGCCGAAGGTTCTAAAACCGAGCAAGAGAGGCTTTAAGCGGCAAGGCCGACCGAGCCGAGGGACTCCTACGCCTCCGGGATACGGATACCTCACTCGTCACCTTCCGTGCAAGGCAGCTCACGCTCAATTAAGCGGTTCGACCACCGACAGGCAAGTCCTAGTGCTCGAAACGAGGAAGAAACACAGCTTTATACTCGAATACCCAAATGTTTAGGCCTCGACAGCCACAAAGAACAAATACATATGCTTGGGGTAACTATGCTACATAGACTTAGACGTCGGCAGGACCCTCAGCGGTTCTCCCGGCCTACGACAAATGTCTAAGCCCTTAAAGCAGTTACATTTTGCTCAGGCAAAAACCCAGTATATTCCCCATACATATAGGACTCCGGTTCCAATCCCGCGGGTGTGAACAACCTCCACACCATGGGGCCCGCGGGATAACAAACTCCAAGCGGCTCGCTGACGACCTCTGCAGCAGCAAAGACAACGACCTCCACCTCGGGCGGCTAAACAGCAGCAGCGATGACCTCAGGACAGACGCTGCTGTGAAAGGGCCCTCGCCCACGTCCCCACACGAGGGGCGAGGACAAGCCGTTAAGGCCGAAGAGTCGGAGGGCGCCGTCCGTGGGATCGAACCCACCGACACCGAGCCGGCGAACAGCGGCCGCCCCAAAGCGCACCGGCAGGTCCTCACTCCTGTCCTCGCCAAGGCCGTCCCAGAACACGAGTACCGCCCTCGCGGCGTACGACATGTTGAGCGACCCCCCGGTGCAGCTGACGGTGCGAGGAGGACCTGGACGTGGCCGGCCCGCGCGCGGCACGACCGCCGCCTAGGTGAAGGACAGAAAGCTGCACCCTGGCCAGGGAGCAGCAGTTTGCCTTCCCCTGCATGGCTGGAGGACGCCTCCGCAGGGCTGGAGGATGCCCTTCTCCCCCGAACGCCGGGGGAAGAAAAGGGTCACCGACCCACGCGGAGGCAACCCCCCACTTGGTGCGCTCCTCCGCCTCAGCCCGGATGACGAAGATCCTTGAAGCTGAGGGTGGGGCGGAGGCCGCAGCCCGGCTTGCTTCTCCCCACCAAACTGACCATTGGTGAGGGAATGCAGCCAGGCTGCATGACGAAAATCCTTGAAGCCGAGCGGTGGCTGAAGAGCGCCAATCTCCACGAGGCCGCGCTCCTCCAACGACAGCAAGAGCAAGGCGACACCGGTGCACCCCATCCGAGGGCTCGAAAGGTGGAAGGGCGCAACACATGAGGGGAGAACGAAGGCATGGCCACTGCCCGGGGGATCGATCCCCTTTTATAGGCAGATCTCCTCACTTGCACCACCAAGCGTCACGGGCAAAGTCTCCACCGACGTGCTCCAGGGTTCCCGCCCCACGACGCAGGGGCAGGGTCCCACACGTCATCAGAACTGACTCAAGACGCGAAGGAGGCCAAACGCCGCACGCATGGCATAAAACCGCCCTGCAGTTATAAGCGTTCCCTCATCCTCGCCGGAACCAGCGGACGGAAGGGCGAACCGCCACGCAGGGAGCATGCAACTGCGCCACGGTTATGCACCCTTTCGGCTTCATCACTTCCGGTGGACCAGCACGAAGGCCCAGTCCCACCTACCAGGCAACCGGCGCGACGATCACTATGTGCGAGGAAACTGCACCGCCACCTGCGCCAATGCCGCATCTTCTCGACTGCGGAACCAGTGCCGCGACTCGAGGCGGCCCCGCGCGTGACCCAACAGTGCCAATTGGGTGCAGCGATCATGGGTCAGGCAACCGCGGGGGTAGGCACGGCAATTGATGTGGCCAAAAGTGGACCGGCAATAACTGCTGCAACAGACGGGCGGAAGCAGCGGTCAGATCACCCCTAGGCTCACGTCCTTTCCTGAAGCAGCAGGGGAGCCTTCTCCCACGGCGTAAGAACAACACGTCCGTGCCCCGTTCCTCGAACGGCCCACGCACGCGCAACAGACGCCCCGCGAGTCGCCCGTCCCGTCGCATTAACTCCTTGGCAGGGCAAGCGACACCGCTGGCGGGCGAAGCAGGCGACGTTTCACCTCCGCCATAAAGGCCGCGTCAAAAAAGGTGCGCCGCGACTTTTCGAATTCATATCCCTTTTTCGTTTCCTCTCTCTCTTGCCACAGGGACTGGGATGGGGAATATTTCGGAAAGGATCCTTCCCCGCGAAGGAAACGGCCCCCCGAGCCCTCTTACTGATCAGGGGTTCGAAGGTTGGCCCCTCGGAAGGGTTCGACAGCCGCCCCAGAGCACTCGGGCTCCGCGCCCACTACTGATCAGGGGTTTGTAGGCTGGCCCCTTGAAAGGGTTCGACAGCCGCCCTAGAACACGCAGAGTGAGGGATGACCCTGGGTACGTCCGATACATGGCCGAGGCTCGGGCTACGCTCCCGAGGTACCCTATGACATTTCCGAGACCAGCGGGAACGACTCGTAATGGAATCCCACTGGAGGGAGGCATCGAGCCCTCGGACCCTGTCGAAAAGGGACCAAGTCCAGCGAATCACCTGCAGGTACTTTTGGAGCGCGCCTCTGAGCCACTAGCCAACCCCTAACGAACGGGGCACGGGCGTCCACTCGGATCACCCGTTAGCAACTCACCGGAAACGCCATGATCGGTGCCCTCTGAGGGTAACATGGCGCTATCCCCCCTTCCTCCTTGCGGAAAGGCAACGAAGGGGCGTATAATAAAAGTCGAGACAGTCCTTGATCGCCCTCTCGCTCCGTGCAGAGGCTCGGGGGCTGCTCTCGCACCCGGCTACGGCCAAACTGTTGACAGCGTCAACAAACCAGCGTCAACAAACAAGCCAGGCCGCATGAGGGAACATCAAGACCGGTCGAGGCATCACGAAAAGCGTTAAGACCTCAGAGGAGTCACACCACTCCTCCGAGGCCTTGGGGGCTACACCCGGCAGGTGCGCCCGCGCGCACCCGTCAGAACAAAGTATAACCGAGAAAGGCCGGTCCCCTCACCAAGAATGCGGCAGAGCCTCGAAGCGAGCATCACCACTCCCCTCGAGGCTCGGGGGCTACTGTCGGGTACCGAAATTAGGGGTACCCCCAACACTCCCAATCACGGCTAGAAAATACCTTCAGAGCAAACCATGAAGGCTCATAATTCGAGTCAAAGTCAAGGCTTCATCTACCAAGGGACTCAGCCTCGCCTCGCCTGAGCCTAGCCTCAGGCGGAACAGTGGTCCCGGACGAGTTCGCGCCTCGCCCGAGGGTCTCCTCAGGCCGTGAGCGCACGCTCGGCTCAGCCAAGGGCAAGCCTTGTCGTGCAAGCGACCTTGGCCAGATCGCCTTACCAGCCGACCACATCGCATGCGCATTTAATGCTGGGATCACCTAATACCTTATCCTGACACGCGCGCCTCAGTCGGCGAGGTCGAAGTGACCGCAGTCACTTTGCCCCTTCACTGACCGATCTGACAGGAAAACAGCGCCGCCCGCCCCGCTCCAGCTGTTGTGCCAACCACCCGGGCGAAACCGACAACGGTCGAGTTCAGCCTCGGGCGCAACAGGAAGCTCCGCCTCGCCTGACCCTAGGGCTCGGCCTCGGGATGAAATCTCCGCCTCGCTCGACCCCAGGGCCCGGCCTCGGCCTCGGGAAGAGTCACGTCCTCGCCCGACCCTGGGTCTCGGCCCGAGCCTCGGCCTCGGAGGAGTCGCCGTCTCGCCCGACCTCAGGCTCAGATCAATCGCGCCACAAGGATGCATCATTACCCTACTCCTAGCTAGCTCAGGCTATGAAGGAACAAGACCGGTGTCCCATCCAGCTTACCCCGGTAACAGGCGATGGTGGTTTCCCGCATGCAGCCATGACGTTGGTGGTTCTCAAGCCCCCTACGGAAGCAAGGAGACGTCAGCAGGATCTATACAGCACCGACAGCTGTACTGCTACAGGGCTCAAGGCACTCCTCCGACGGCCACGATACTACCTCTACAGGACTTAAGACATCTCCCCGGCGGCCACGTTTTTATCTGTACAGGGCTCAGGGCACTCCCCTGCCAGCCACGTTAAGCTCCCAGCTACAACCCATTGTACAGCTGGGCATCTCCTTACGTCTATAAAAGGGGGTGTCTAGGGCCCCACGAGACGGGGGGGACGAGAGGGACGAAAGAGAGGACAGTGGGACGAGCATACGAACATACATACGCAAGGGGACGGGAGAAGACGGGCAGGGGCCGGACCCTCCCTCTCTCTCTCTCTCGCTCTCCGCTACTCGCTCCCTCTCCCCCTCTCTCTCTCGCAAGGCTTGTAACCCCTACTACGAGCACCCCAGTGCAGGATAATACAAGGCTCATTCCTCCACTTGTGTTCCATCCTGCGCCAACCCATCTGGGCAGGGGCACGCAGCGACAATTTTACTCATCGGTCCAGGGACCCCCCGGGTCTGAAACGCCAACACTTTTCTTCTTCTTTCTGTTTCTAACACTTAGACAAATATATTAGTACACAAAAACCAATGTACTAAGTCTAGAAACATACCTTCTCTTTGATTTTCACTTTTTTAGCATTTGGCATGCTTGGGATTGATGTTCGACTCATAAATCCTGAAGTCAGCTTGACTTGATCTAGATTGACATTTTTGAGCTCCAACATCCTGCAAAGGTCACATAGAATATCTCCAAGCATAGGAACAATCCAAACTAAAGGTCAAGGTGCACTTAGCTCTTTTGGACTGCTTCCAGTTCTGATTCTGACATTTGTTCTCCTTCCGGTGACCTTGTTTACTTCTTGAGCTAGATCTTGAGCCTTATGACTTACACCACATAATTGTAGATGTTACCTTATTGGTTGTAAGTCATGTCCTTATGTAGTGATCCTTGATGCATCATAACTCTTCTTAACTCGATCAACCTTGACTTTGCAAGTCTTCTTCTTCACCCCTAGCTTTGGGTTCCTGGTCTCCTTGACCTTCTCCTGTGCACTCGGTACCTCGAAGCTCTTCTTGCCTCCATCCTTGGCTTGATCGGTTGTCTCTGAGTTACGCACACCAAGTCTCACTTAAGCAATGTCCATCTTACTTGTGATGTCCATTATCTATAGATAATCCAGTCTTTGGACCATCACACCTGTTTACTTGTGTTGAACTCTGTTAGCTTTGCATTCAGTACATGTTCAACACTTAACACACTTGTTAGTCCTTTAATTGGGTTGTCATCCAAACACCAAAACCCACAAGAGAGCTTTCAATCTCCCCCTTTTTGGTGATTGATGGCAACACAATTAAAGCTTACATAAGAATAAGATTTAAAGCACAAATTTTGAATTCTAAGTTTATAGAATGCTCCCCCTAAATATGTGCTTACATCAAAATCTTAATTTTTGGCCTTATATGCCAAAATGCACATACTTAGGCTAATTCGAAGCATTACTACACCTTAGCACCTGTGGAATGCATTGTGTCACTAATTAAACCGTGATGCGTATGACACACAAATGCACAGAATCAGAGTTAAACACCAATTGAATAGATACAGAAATATCAACCTACCACTATTCACCACTAAGATACCAAATTAACAGTTTTAAAGCACCAGAACCACATGAATATCAATTACAGAAAAGATGCCAATTGATTCATGTCAACAGAAGCACTAGTTTTGCATCATCACCATATAATACAACACACAGAATCATATGATAAGAATTATCAACAGCACAAACTAACACATCCTTCCTTAAGATCAAAGGAACTCAAACTAACAAACTAACATATGATAAGAATTATCAACAGCACAAACTAACACATCCTTCCTTAAGATCAAAGGAACTCAAACTAACAAACTAACACATCCTTCCTTAAGATCAAAGGAACTCAAGGAAACCTAAGCACAACATATTCCTTCATTAAGATCAAAGGAACTCAAGGAAACCTAAGCTTTAATGCATAAAATTCTCCCCCTTTGACATCAAGCACCAAAACCACATTCAAGCAAGAGCATAGAATGATGTCAAGGGACAGCAGGGTATTGAGTAAGAAAAATATAACACACTTACATTACTCCCCCTTACACATTGAACATATGCAACACAAGCATTTGGAGGAAAGTTAAGATACATATACGCAAAAGATCAATACTTCCTTTTGTACCTTTACCATGTTGTGGTGTACTTTCCATCTTGAAAGTTTAATCTCTAGGGAGCTTCTCCACACTTGTGCCTCACCCTTTATCCTAACCTTTTCTTGTTGCTAAGACACCAAGCTTAGAGCAAGTTATAGTATTGTGGCACAAGATGAAGCTTCTATTCTAGTGATTACCAAAAGATATCAATTGAAGCAAACTACCACGACTACCAATTGAAAAATCATTACTGTTATAGTTCCATGATATTTAAAGATAAGCATCTAGTATCACATAAATATTATGGAGCATGAGCAATCTAAAAGGATGTAATTACTCACAACTTAAGATACCAAATACTTGTCTTATGGAGATACTCAAGTCCTGATTGCTTCATTTCCTTGCTCATCTTCCCTTTTTCACCTTGAGACTATACAAGATCACTCAAGAAACAATTAGTCTCAAAAGACACAAGTTATGTGTGCTCCCCCTAAAGTTGTGCATCAAGTATTTGAATGACTTGCACTTTGCACATTCTAGCTTCCTCAGAACTAGAGGGGATCACAACATATCTTGGTCAAGGCATACTCTATCAATTTCATCACAAAGAGATACCAATTGAATAGTTGACTTAATACAACAATGCATGCCTCAAGGAGTATAACATTTTACAAGCAACCTAGGCATGCTTCATACATGATAATCATTGCACCACATATACCAATTGAAAACGACAAGATCATGCATATAAAGCGCAATGTCTAAGTACTCCATGATTAAGAAGGTTCCTTAGGTACACCTAAAGAAACAACATTTTAAAGTAAGGAGCACCTAAGCCGAGATACTACCAATTCAGAGGCAAGAACACAGCTATGATCAGAATCAACAGAACTTCAAAATTTTCAATGAAATTACACAGTTCTATTCTCCATACCTTTGTCTTTTCCTGAATTGCCATGAGAGCACCAGTTGTCACCAATTGAGTGCTCCTTTTGCTCATGTACCTCATAACTCAAGAAGGTGCATTAGTGGCACAACATGAATTTGGTATACACACAGTATCATAATAGGGTAATTATTTGAACATGGACTAAACAGGATGTCATGCTTGCACACATAGGTTACTCATTAAACACCATATAACATGACTTATAAAAAGATGCAGGTTTATCCATGAACACATAAAGAGTTAATCATGGTAAATATATCAAATGTTAAGCTACTCATTGAATGATTCAAGAGATATAACACACAATCATGATTAAGCAGGCATCAATGTGATCTTTGAAATCAAGAATCAATGATCAAAAAGTATTCAACACAAGCAATCTCAAAAGCATAACTACTCCGAGGACAGATACAACAATCAAACTTTAGAGGAATACTGATTTGCAATAATGTACTTAAAATACACGGGTACCGTCCTTTGGAGAGCACGTTGCATATTCTCATCAAGGTCCTTTGCTTGATTCACTAATAATGATCAAAGACCTCTACAACTTATTTTACTCAAGATGAACATGGGATTAGTATTGCACAATAATTCAACCTTGGGTCAATAAATAGACAGTAGAATTGACAACTTAAGCATAGAGTTTGAATTAACCATCTTAAGCTCTCCCATGGTCTCCAGTCCATCTCGAGGCACCTGCATGGTCTAGTTGGTACAGTTTGGTACCCATCTCGGGATGGGTCCATAACGATCATCCATAAGAGCTTTTGGTACCCAAATAGCGTTGTGCTAGTTCTAGGTGATCTCATTACTAATCTAGCACAAGTGTATGGTTTGGGTCTCCTAAGTGAATAAGATTGATATAGATTTACTTGCTTAGGAACCTTACCCTTTTTACATACCTTGGATAGATGACCCTGCTCACCACACTTGTAGCAGAAGCGTCGCTTAACCTGACATGACGCTTGATGTTTGTCTTCTTCCTTAGTAGGGGTAATCCCGAAGAGTGCACGTGCTTGATTTGTCATTAGCGGACAAGAAGTGATTGTATGGTTCTTGTCATTGCATCCGAAGCATCTCCTTATCCCTTCATCCTTGTCGTTGTATGGACACGACGCAATGAGGTGTCCTGACTTATTGCACTTAAAGCACCTCCTTTGCCCTTTTCTCTTTTTGTTCTTGGATGACATAGAGAAATGGTCAGTGCAAACAACATGACTAATTGAATCTTTACCTTTTTCCAAGTTCATGTTGATTTCTTCATTTTTTGCTTTAGGAACATCCTTTTTATGGAGTTTAACACTTGCTGCAGTTTTTCCCGTCTCAAGCTTCTTCACCACGCTCTCGTGGATATCTTGAGAAGGTTGAGCAATGCGTCTTCTCCTTAGTTGATTTGTTTTCTTGTTCCTTTCTTTTGAGCAACCGGGGTTAGCACATGATGATATATTATCTAGATGTGCACGTGTGCAAGAATGAGGTTCACATGAATTTAAGTTTGCCATTACAACCTTATGAGCAACATCAAGCATGATATGTCTATCCAAGAGATTATCATGATAACAAGACAATAAATCATATTTTTCAGTAAGAGCAAGTTTATCATGACTTAGCACTTCTACTTGCCTCTCAAGCATGGCATTTTCCATTTTAAGTTGAGCAACGCAAGCTAAGACATCATCATTATTTCTTTGCTCAATTAAAACTGAATCATACCGTTGGACCAAATCATCATGAGAGCACTTTAGCTCCTCATGTTCTTTGGTCATCTTCTTCAGGCTGTCGTTGGTTTTGATGAGGGTCTCTTCTAGCCTGAGAAGCGTCTCGTCTTGTTCCTTGTTCCTTCTCAACAGCTTAATCAAGAACGCTTTGTCTTCTTTGTTGAGATGGGTGTAGAAACGGCGAATCTCCTCTTCTTCCATATCGTCGGTCTCATTTTCCCTGTTATTAATATCAGTGGAAGCAATACAGGAAAATGTACCTTGTGGTGATGAAGATTCATCCTCGATATCATCCTCATATTCCTCCTCATCATTGCTTTTGTCTCCACTATCATTGTTAGCAATAAGACATTTATAACTAGTGGAAGACGAACCTTTCGGTGAGGTAGATTCATCGTTTGGTTGCCATCGTTTTTGTTCTCCCTTTGAAAGGTTAGTATCACAAGCAATATAGGGAGTTGAAGTAGTACAATTTGACTCAGAATATTTTATTATAATTCTATTCCATAGATCATGAGCATCAACAAATAAATCACTATCACTACTCATGATGGCAAAATAGGCACCTCTAGAAAGAGAGTCAACTAAGATGTTGCAAGCGTGGTGATTGAGAGATAGACTTAGTTCATCATTAGAAGGATTTTGACTAATATTAGAGGGAAAAATACTTGTGCTAAAGATCTGTCTCAAATTAGGATCAACATGCATGAAAGCATTATAAATAGAGACAGACCAAGATTTATAATTAGAACCATCGCCTAGTAGAAGTTCTACAGTTACCTCTTGTGACGACATCGTCATCTCCGGACGGCTAAGCCCACACTGGAGAGGCCTAGCTCCGATACCAATTGAAAGTTCCCTTTGCCCAGGAACAGGATCTAGATGTCGCCTAGAGGGGGGGTGAATAGGCGAATAAAAATTATCACTTTAAAACTTTATTCTTACTTCTACTCGAAGACCAGATCGCAGTGGAATGAAAGACCCTTCGAGTAGGTTGCAGCGGAATAGAAGATCCTGCCTCAAAGTGCCCTGCACTTCAAATATAACTTGTACAATAGATAAGTTTTGAAGTGCAGATATAAAGAGTAGATAATGCAGAGAGACAGCACACAAAACAGAGCGAAGCACACAGACACAGGGATTTATCCCAAGGTTCGGCCAAGCCTGAAATGCTTGCCTAGTCCTCGTTGGAGTTAGCCACACCTGGGCTTGGAGTCTATTTCAACTCCTTCCTCCGTTTGCTCAGATCTGTCCGTATGACAGATAAAGCCTTTCACTATGCTGAGTTGGGTTACAACAAAGCCGCGGCTGCTTACAATCTTCTTGACAGCACTCCAGCAGAGTAACAATGCGCTCAAGACTTTGCTCTAGCTCTTTGCAGCACCTCTCCACTCTCTAAAGGCTTATAACTTTGCCTTCACACAAACTAGAGAGATATACATGAGAGTGAGAGAGAGAATCGATCCGAGTGATGTATACAATTTGGCTGCGCTTGTGTACATGTTGGAGGCGCCTAGGGGTCCCTTTTATAGACCCAAGGGGCCTAGGAGCCGTTGGAATCCATTTTGGAAAGCAATACTTGCTTTCTGTCGGTGGCACACCGGACAGTCCGGTGCACCACCGGACATCCACTGTTCACTGTCCGGTGCAGATTGCTTTCCTAAATTGGCGTAGCCGACCGTTGAAGATTTGGAGCCGTTGGCGCACCAGACACTGTCCGGTGCACACCGGACAGTCCGGTGCCCCCATCAGACCGTTGGCTCAGCCATGCGTCACGCGCGGATTGCACGGCCGACCGTTGGATCACCGGACAGCCCGGTGAATTTTAGTCGTACGTCGCCGACGAACTCCCGAGAGCGCTCAGTTGACCAGACGCCAGCCTGGCACACCGGACACTGTCCGGTGCACCCAGACTGCGCAGAGTCTTGGCTGCTCCAGCCAATCCTTTTGCATTTCTTTTCTTTTCTTCTTCTTTCTGTTTCTAACACTTAGACAAATATATTAGTACACAAAAACCAATGTACTAAGTCTAGAAACATACCTTCTCTTTGATTTTCACTTTTTTTAGCATTTGGCATGCTTGAGATTGATGTTGGACTCATAAATCCTCAAGTCAGCTTGACCTGATCTAGATTGATATTTCTGAGCTCCAACATCCTGGAAAGGTCACATAGAATATCTCCAAACATAGGAACAATCCAAACTAAAGGTCAAGGTGCACTTAGCTCTTTTGGACTGCTTCCAGTTCTGATTCTGACATTTGTTCTCCTTCTGGTGACCTTGTTTACTTCTTGAGCTAGATCTTGAGCCTTATGACTTACACCACATAATTGTAGATGTTACCTTATTGGTTGCAAGTCATGTCCTTATGTAGTGATCCTTGATGCACCATAACTCTTCTTAACTCGATCAACCTTGACTTTGCAAGTCTTCTTCTTCACCCCTAGCTTTGGGTTCCTGGTCTCCTTGACCTTCTCCCGTGCACTCGGTACCTCGAAGCTCTTCTTGCCTCCATCCTTGGTTTGATCGGTTGTCTCTGAGTTACGCACACCAAGTCTCACTTAAGCAATGTCCATCTTACTTGTGATGTCCATTATCTATAGATAATCCAGTCTTTGGACCATCACACCTGTTTACTTGTGTTGAACTCTATTAGCTTTGCATTCAGTACCTGTTCAACACTTAACACACTTGTTAGTCCTTTAATTGGGTTGTCATCCAAACACCAAAAACCACAAGAGAGCTTTCAGGTTGATAGGAAGAGTACATCAGGGATGTGCCAATTCCTAGGAAGGTCCCTGGTGTCTTGGAGTTCAAAGAAACAAACCTCCATTGCCCTATCCACTGTTGAGGCCGAGTATGTTGCCACAGGACAATGTTGTGCGCAACTATTTTGGATGAGGCAAACCCTCTGGGACTTTGGCTACAATCTGAGCAAAGTCCCACTCCTATGTGACAATGAGAGTGCAATGCGCATGGTGGATAATCCTGTTGAACACAGCCGCACTAAGCACATAGACATCTGACATCACTTTTTGAGAGACCACCAGTAAAAGGGAGATATCAAAGTTTTCCATATTAGCACCGAGAACCAGCTAGCCGATATCTTTACCAAGCCATTAGATGAGAAGACCTTTTGCAGGCTGCGTATTGAACTAAATGTCATAGATTCGCGTAACTTGGATTGATTTATAGCATACATGTGTTTTATGCTTTTGATCAAGTTACTTTATGCATTTATGAAATTTGTAGATTATTTATGGTGCTCAAGTTGTGCAAGGGATCCCCGGACCTCACAAGTCCATGTGTGAATGATGCACATATTAAGGGGGGAAAAGTGCTACAACTTGATCCTTTGAGACTAACCTTTATGTTTGAGTGCATTTGATGCAGTCTCAAAGGTGAATTGAAAGGGAAAGGTGAACTTGGACCATGCAAAGACTTCCACTGCACTCCGGTATTAGTGTATTTACCTCCAAGTTCATTCTTATGCTCTTATTGCCTTTTGCTCTTAATTGACATTTTTGGTGAGGCGATGGGGTTCAGGACCAAAAATGATCCTGTTTTGGTGCTTGATGCCAAAGGGGGAGAAATTAAGGCCAAAGCAAATGGATCAGCTACCACTTGAGAATTTTGAAAATAGTAGAGTTAGAATTTTTGGTTTGCCGAAATACTCTTATTGCAAAATTTGGTCTCTTGTGGGGAGAATTTATAATTATGGGAAAAGGGGGAGTTTTTGGATCTTGTTCAATTTCACTGTTGGAATATCTCTCTTTATGCCCAAACAAGTGAGTTTGACTTAGAGATAGGAAAATGAATTCTATTTGCAAAAACAAACCAAGTGGTGGCAAAGGATGATCCAAATATGCCAAATTAGAGTCAAAAACAATCTGATCTTCAATTTGATTCGATGTTGCATGTTTTGCATTGCTTTTTGATGTGTTGGCATAAATCACCAAAAAGGCAGAGATTGAAAGGGAAATGTGCCCTTGGGCCATTTCTATAATGTTTTGGTGATTAAGTGTCCAACACAAAGTGAGTGAAATATTATGTGCCAAACAAGCAAAAGATGCAAATCATGTAACAAGGTACGTTTCTAGACTTAGTACATTGTTTTGAGTACTAACATATGTTGTCTAAGTGTTAGAAACGGAGAAAAGAAAAGAACCAAAAGACTTGGCTCGGTGCAGCCAAATCTCTGCTCAGTCGGGCACACCGGACTGTCCGGTGGTGCACCGGACAGTGTCTAGTGCGCCAGGCTGGATTCCGGTGAATAGGTCGCTCTCGGGAAAAATTTGGCGGCGTACGGCTATAATTCATCGGACTGTCCGGTAGCGCAACGGTCGGCCACGCAATCCGCGGGTGACGCGTGGCCCGTGCCAACGATCAGCAGGTGGCACCAGACTGTCCGGTGTGCACCTGACAGTGTCCGGTGCGTCAACTGCCACGAATCTGCAACGGTCATCTGCGCCAGAATAGAAAGGAGATCGCGCACCGGACATGAACAGTGGCTGTCCGGTGGTGCACCGGACTGTCCGGTGCGCCATCCGACAGAAGGCAAGGATAGCCTTCCTTGTTGGCCTCCAACAACTCCTAGCTACCTTGGGGCTATAAAAGGGACCCCTAGGCGCATGGAGGAGTCACCCAAGCATTCACTAAGCATTCTAAGACTCCCACACTCCATCTCCGCGCACTTGATCGATCATGTTAGTGATTTGAGCTCCGTTCTAGTTGTGAACTCTTTGTGCTTCATCTTGAGCTCAAGTCTTAGCTTGTGTGCGTGTGTGTGCTGCGGATTTGTGTGTGTTGCTCCCAACCTTACTCTTGTGTTTTCATTGTGATCTTTGTTGTAAGGGCGAGAGACTCCAACTTGTGGAGATTCCTCGTAAACGGGAAAAAGAGAAAAGCAAGAAAAGTCGTGGTATTTAAGTTGATCATTGGATCACTTGAAAGGGGTTGAGTGCAACCCTTGTCCATTGGGACGCCACAACGTGGAAGTAGGCAAGTGTTACTTGGCCGAACCACGGGATAAAATCGTGTGTCTCTTGTGATTGTTTTCTCTTTGATTGTCTATGTTCACAAGAGCTTGTTTCAAGCCACTTAACCGTTCTAACCTTCATAACCAAGTTTTGTGGCTATTAGTGTTGAATTTTACAGGATCACCTATTGTTGGGGACTTGTTCTCAAATGCTTCGAATTAAGAACAAGGCAACATAAAATGTTAAATGTTAATGCCCTTCGTCCATCGGAGCATTATCTCCCCAAGGGTATAATGAACTTCGGACAAAGGTCATGAGCAAGAGTCACGAAGGTCATACCTTTGTGACTAGAGTTATGAAATAACGAAAGACGAAATATAAAATATAAAACATCAAAGAATAATGTATTAAAACACACAAACATATTCATATATTTCATCATACAAATTTAAATATTATAACATAACATTTGATTACATTTATACCTTCGTCTTGACAGAAGGCAATAATCCAAGTGTCGTGTGCAAGTGATTACGAGATTGCGTGAACAGTACGGGGGTATTGTTCATCTATTTATAGGCACAGGGCGTAGCCTGTGTGAAATTACATTTATACCCTTTACAATCGATTACAATCATGACACAAACTATCATGGGTCTATCGGTCATTTCATCTTTAAGTCGGTTCACTCCTTCGTCTTGAGACATGTCACTATGTCGAAGCTTTATAGGTGATAGCTTCGGCACTGCTTTTGAGAGGATCTGCCGAAGGTGTTTCTTTCTTCAGGATCTTCGGCTACGAAGCATAACCCCAACAGTAGCCCCTTCGCGGTGCTAGATCGTTTTGTAACGAGCTTGATCCGTGAAAAAGTCTCCTAGGCTTCGGGATGTCGAAGATCCGAAAAACACGTTCCCTGAGCTCGTTGCCGATAAACGATTAAAATATTCCGAGCGGGAGGTGGCCCCACCATGCAGCGGTTGCGCGCGTCTTGGTGATTCACCTTCTCGGGCTCTGTGGTCCACCATTCAGTGGGTGCGGGCGACTGTTCGTCCGGTGCAGAAGATTTGACGATTTACCTTCCCACCTGCGGCACTATATAAACAGACGGGTAGGTGTGAAGTTACCACAGCATTCATTGCTATTGCACTATTTTGCGGTCAAAAATTTGACCATAGCCGAAGCTTGCTTACTGCATCCTCAACTGAAGCTATTCATTTTGCTGAAGCTTCGTAACAAGAAAGAGCTTCGGCAAAGTTAAAAAAATTTCAACTTCGTCAAAAAACAAGAAATTCAATCAACAGATGGCTAGGGTACGCTCAACACCTAGGTTTACTCGCGACGGAGAGGAAACCGAAGGTGCCGAAACCGCTCCAATCTCTGAAGTGATGAAACGGTCAGGGCTGGTAGTACCGGAGGATGCACCTACCGCTGAAGCTGAGCAGGTTGATGCTGAGGAAATTGAATATGAAGATGATTACAGCGACGTGCCATCTAAACCCAGCCACCTGGAGTTTGGGAAATCCACCATTATCGAAGGTGATATGCCTAAGCTGATGAAGTTAGGCTATTTCAGTGAAGCAAAAAAGGAGCTGGTTCGTTTTGGCGAAGAGGAAATTACTCCGAAGCCGGAAAAAGATGAGGTGGTAGTCTTCAAAAGCTTCTTTAAAGCAGGATTAAGATTTCCTTTGAATGGGATGATTGCTGATGTTTTGAAGAAATTTGGGATTTATCTTCATCAACTAACTCCTAACGCCATCGTTAGGCTTAGTGTCTACATCTGGGCCCTCCGAAGCCAGGGGGTAGAACCATTTGCCGAAGGCTTCTACCGAGTACATGAGCTTCATTATCAAACAAAAGCTAGAGAAGATGGGCTGCATGAAAACTTCGGCTGCTACAATTTTGCTTATCGCAAAAATACGAAGTTTCTAGTTATCAGCTATCGTACCAAGTGGCCAGCTGGCTGGAAGACTGAATGGTTTTACGTCAAAGTTGATGAAGAAAAGGAGAAGCTGGTCCAAAGTCCACTAGAATTAATCTTCGGAGAAACCAGGCCCCAGTGCAACATGACACCGGAGAGTCCGAGCCAAATTGCACTAGGCGAATTTTGAGTTATTGTGGAGCATATTGGCACTAGGGATCTGGTGCAAGAATTCTTGGCTTTTAGAGTGTTCCCAACTTTGAAAGAGTGGGACATGCCGAAGCTCAAGGGAGAAAAGAAAAAGAGGGAACTTGTTCGGTTGCCCTATTATTATAAATTCAAGAAACATTTCAAAGTGCCTTGCCAAGAATGGTTAGACACAATTGAAGTCATGTGCAACGATATTCTTAGCAATTATTCTAAAAAATAAGATCAACTAATGACTGCAGCATTCGGCACTCGTCCGAAGCGAAGGTTAAACCGGGTGATGGATGCTTTGAACTTTGAGAATCCTGACTATGAGCGACTGGACCGAGGTGCCGAAGGACAGAAGAGAAAGAGAGTTGCTAGCGTCCTGAATAAAGAAGCTGCTAAATTGGTGAAAGATGATGAAGAAAAACTGAAAAAGAGAAAGCTGAGACCTGAGCCGAAGACAGATGCTTTGAAGAAAAGAAAGGTTGCGGCTCCGAAGCAGAAGGCAACTGATATAGAAGAAGAAACTGCTGCAACACCTTCTGCCACCGACGTGGAGGAAATCTTAAAGGTAATGACTGAATCTTTGCCTATCAAGCTAAGTCCACTGGGGCCGCATCTGACGAAGCTTTTTCAGAAGGAAAAGGAGCCCTCGATAATGAAGAAGGCAGCTGGGCCGAAAAAACGAAGAATTGTTACTGTGATAGAAGTTATTGAAGGGACACCACCAACAGCTTTGGCTTCGAAAGCACCAGCTGTTGAGAGTGCAACAGCCACCAAAGCTGCACCTACTGAAGCTGCAACTGCTGAAGCTGCCACAGCCGAAGATGAACATTTAGAAAGCACACTTTCTAACATTGACAAGATACTTCTGGATATGGCCACAGAAGAAGCTGCTGCAGCCGCTGAAGAAACCATGGCTACAGTACCTGAGAAGGAGAAGGAAATAGCTGAAGAAGCTTCGGAAGAAGAAAACTTTAACTTTCAAAACTTAATTGGGCAAGAATTGTCGAAGGCTGAGAAAGAAGAGTTGAGAGAATACGCCATATCCTGCGGGTATCAACCAGGGGCACTACTCTTCGGCGGTGTTGACGATGAAAAATTGGGTTGCGTCCGAGATCAAACCGGAGCGAAGGTTATCGGTACTCTATCAAAGAGTATTGGTTTTCCGAAGCTTGAGACTGACATAAGCCGCTACCGACGATAGCATCTTGTCGGTAGTTTATTCTATTCTAATTTCAAGGTAAAAACTTTTCTTCGACTTTTTATTGTTTTGAACAACGAAGGGGTTTTCTAACGAAGGTTGCCTGTGCACAGAGTATGCTGTTGAGTAAAGCTTTGAGAATGCAACAAGATCTTGAAGATAAAAACATGAAGTTATAATTGAGGGTTTAGAAAGCAAATTAAAAGATCAAGCAGCTGCTCCTGAAAAGAAGGACTTCGAGCTTCAGACAACAGAAGGTTTGTTGGCAGAAGCTGAAGCCAAAATTGCAAAGTTAAATACAGAGCTTCTCTCAAAGTCAGAAAGCTTCGAATAGGAAAAGCAGAAGTTAACTGCCAAATTTAAGACTGAGGTCGAGAAAAGTTTAAATTTGCAAAAATCATTGACAGAGCTTCAAAACAAATGTCTGGAGTTCAGTAGCCGATGTGTACAACGGCTGAAGCAGATCTTCAATTCGGTTGGAGCCAGCTGGGAAAAATTTAGTCCTTCATCTGAAGACCTACCAGGGGCCTTCAAACATATCGAGGGTGAAGTTGATGCCCTTGATGAAATTATAGCCTGACATGGTGATTTCTGTGCCCTGGTAGCTTCTCGGGGCACAGTTGTCGCTTTCCTGAAATCTGGTTGCACACATGGAAAGATTGTCAATAGACCCAACTTTAGTTTATCACTAGCAGATCTGGTTGATATTCCCAGTCTTGCCCGAAGCATAGGAAACAGATTTATAAAACTAGTATGGACAAAGGGTGGACGAAGCATAGCTGGTGACGAAGCTCGAGGTCATCTTAAGCCGGTAACAAAATCATACCTTGTGCTTACCTTTTTCTTTAAACTTGAATTTTCCTTATAATACTTGAATATGTACAGGATGACGAAGCTGAGGAGCAAGATGATGAAGCTGAAGGACACAAAGCCGAAGCTTAATAGATAATGATGAAGCTTGAATAGATAGTTGTGGAAAAAACTCAAGAACTCTTGTAATAACCTTTGTAAAGAATATTGTAATTTAAGAATTAGGTTTTACTCTGTAAATTTTGTCCATACCTTGTAATATATTTTTACCTTTCCACTAATGTATGAAGTGCTTTGATGTGAACGAAACTAGCATTTTTTGAGCCGAAGGGGAAAAACACCTTTCCTTCTTTTCGTACACAACGAAGCATGAAACTGCTTCTTTTTCTTTTTGTCGAAGCTTTATCTTTAGAGCCGAAGCATCCGCCGATGTTATGATGATGATGACCCTATGTATGTCTAAATGAATGTTTATGAATGCAAATGTATGAAGTAATGTGTCGTGCAAATGAATGTCCAAACACACGCATACGAAGCCACAACCATAGCCTTCATTCCCTTGGGAATGACTGAAGTCTCTTTGCCGTTTATTTTTCGGCTTCACCGCTTATTTTTCGGTGTATCAGCGCTGACTTTTCGCTATAAGTTCTGCATCCCCTTAGGAACGTCTTTTGAACATCTTCGCCTTCTATTTCGGCGGTATCGCGTTGACTTTTCGCGCTTCGCTTATATTTTGGCGGTATCATCGTTGACTTTTCGCGGTAAGCTCTGCATTCCCTTGGGAACGACTTTTGAGCAGAAAACTTACGCTGCGCTCCCTTAGGAACGGCTTTTTGTAGCTTTGTCGTGCTCTGCATCCCCTTAGGGACGACTTTCGAGCTTCTCCCTGTTTTCCTTTTTGCCTGCACTCGATGGTGTGTGCTCAGTTTTTACATTTACATTTTTGGGGGATTTTGCTCTCGTAGAGCTGAATAAGAAAAAGAGAAATTACATGCTATGGCCCCATTAAAAACCTTTCTCCCCCTTCGGAAAGGAAAAGGGTGCCATAGGAAAAATAAAAAGATTACATCAAGCTAAACATGATATCGTCGAAGCTCATCCGCATTCCAAGATCTAGGAATGTCGTTGTCGTCCATATCCTTCAGTCTGTAAGAGCCGGGTCTTGACAAAGATACTACCAAAAAGGGTCCTTCCCACTTCAGCTGTAGCTTGCCTACTGTCTCTGGGTTGGCCACTCTCCGAAGTACCAAGTGCCCTGGCTTAATGTTCTTTAGCCAAACTTTTCTATCACGCCATTTTATTGTTTCGGCTTGGTATTTATTGATATTCTCCACGGCCTGAAGCCTGATCCCTTCTATAGCATCTTTTACCACAGAATAATCAGCTTCGTCTTCTGCCGAAGCCACTGTTCTTATTGATCCTGCTTTAGCTTCTTCTGGGGTTATTGCTTCATCACCAAACAATAGTTTGAATGGTGTAAAACCTGTTGACCTTGATATTGTTGTATTGTGGCTCCACACCACTTTGATCAATTCATCTGGCCACTTTCCTCTGGGCTGATTGAAGATTAACTTCATTATTCCCGTCATTATAATGCCATTGGCTCTTTCAACAAGTCCGTTTGACTCCGGATGTCTGACCGATGCAAAATGAATCTTCGTGCCAATTTGTTCATAGAATTCTTTGAAAGCTTCAGCATCGAATTGTGTCTCGTTGTCTACAGTAATAGCCTTCGGTACTTCGAAGCGACAAACAATGTTTTGCCAGAAGAACTTCTGAACGGTGACCGAAGTTATTGTAGCTAAAGGCTTCGCCTCAATCCACTTGGAAAAATACTCTACCGCCACCACCACATATTTTAGATTTCCTTGTGCTGGTGGAAGTGGGCCTAGAAAATCGAGACCCCACCTTTGCAACGGCCAAGTGGGCTGTATTAATTGAGTGAGAGATGAAGGTTGCTGCTGGTCTCTTGCACATTTTTGACAACCTTCACATTTTTGGACTAATTCTGCTGCACCCGAAGCTGCCTTCGGCCAATAAAATCCTTGTCGAAAAACTTTTCCCAACAAGGGCCTAGATCCAATGTGAGATCCACACAGACCTGCATGTATCTTTTTCATTAATTCCATACCTTCAGTTCTTGATAAACATTTGAGGAGTGGTGAACAAACTCCATGTTTATACAATTCCCCTTCTATTATCACATATGGTCTTGTTCTTGCCTCCATTCTTTTGTTATAAGCTTTGTCACTTGAAAGACAATTGCCTTGAAGGAAAGATATTATTTCAGTTCTCCAGTCTTCACTGTGTACTGGAGAAATAGTAAGCACTGCTCTCTCCATGAGCTCAACCGAAGGTGCTTTTATTGTTTCAAAAAAAACTTCGGATGGTAGGGGGAGCCCCTGAGCCGCTGATTTGGCTAGCAAATCTGCATGCTCATTTTCACCTCTTGGAATATTCTTGACGGAAAAACCTTCGAAGGAAGCTTCCAACCTTCAGACTGCATCCAGATATTTTTCAAGCTTCGGATCTCATGCCTTGCTGCTCTTATCCACATGGCCAGCAATAACTTGAGAATCAGTCTTTAGGATGGCCCTTCTTATTCCCATTGCCCTTAGTTTCTGAAGCCCCAATAGAAGTGCTTCGGACTCAGCAATATTATTTGTGCAACTGAAATCCAGTTTGACTGCAAAACATGTTTTGACTTTTGAAGGTGCCACTAGGACCGCAGCTGCTCCTGCACCGAAGGTTCCCCAAGAACCATCGCAGAACACCGTCCAAGCTTCGGTATCCTTGCTTGTCCCTTCTTCGTGAGCCCCTGGCGTCCAGTCAGCGATGAAGTCTGCTAGCGCCTGGGATTGAATTGAAGATATGTGCACGTAGTCAATGGTGAATTCATTGAGCTCCATGGCCCACTTTCCAACCCTTCCAGCAGCTTCTCTGTTCCTCATAATATCCTTCAAAGGCTATGACGAGGGAACAATTATATGGTAAGCTTGAAAATAATGTCGAAGCTTCCTGGAGGCCATTAATACAGCATACAACACTTTCTCCAATTCTGTGTAATTTTTCTTTGATAAGCTTAATACTTCGGAGACAAAATATATTGGGACTTGCTTTTTATTTTGTCCTTCAAGCTTCTCCTATACAAGCGCCACACTTACTGCAGAGTGCGAAGCTACCACATACAATAGTAGAGGAGCCCTTGGCGTGGGTGGAGTTAGCGTTGTTAGATCTATCAGGTATTGCTTCAGCTCTTCGAAGGCTTTCTGCTGAGCTGATCCCCATTGAAAGACTTCGGCCGACTTCAGCACTTCAAAGAATGGCAAATTTCTCTCTGCTAATCTAGATATGAATCGATTCAAAGATGCCAGTCTTCTTGTCAGCTGTTGAGCCCCCTTCTTTGTGCTTGGCGGCTCCATCCGAAGAATAGCTTCGATTTTGTTCGGATTAGCTTTGATCCCTTTCGTTGAAACTAGACAACTAAGGAATTTTCCCTTCTTTACTCCGAAGACACATTTTTCTGGATTTAATTTCAGGCCAGTTTGCCTAAAATTAGCAAATGTTTCCTGCAGATTAGCAATGTGATTTTCCTGCTTCATGCTCTTTACTATGATATCATCAACATATGTTAGCACATTTCTGCCTATCTGAGAGTGAAGGACTTTAGCTGTCATTCTACTGAAGCTTCCTCCAACGTTCTTGAGCCCCTCAGGCATCCGAAGATAACAATATGTACCACTGGGGGGTTATGAAGCTGGTTTTTGGCTCATCTTCCTTCTTCATACAGATTTGGTGGTAGCATGAATAATAATCTAGTAGACTCATGAGCTCTGACAAAGCTGCTGCATCTATTAGAGAATCTATTCTTGGTAATAGGAACTCATCCTTTGGACAAGCCTTGTTGAGATCAGTAAAATCAATGCACATTCTCCATTTACCATTGGCCTTCTTCACCATAACAGTGTTGGCTAGCCATTCTAGGTATTTCACTTCTATGATGACACCAGCACTGAGAAGTCTTTTTACTTCGTTCCGAGCACCTTCGGCTTTATCGTCAGACATTTTCCGAAGCTTCTGTTTCCTGGGTCGGAAGGATGGATCGACATTAAGTGAATGTTCAATGACGTCCCTGTTGACACCACAGAGATCGTTGGCTGACCATGCAAAAACATCTTTGTTGTTGAACAAAAACCTTATTAGAGTTTTCTCCTGCTCCTCAGATAATTGAGATCCCAGCAATACCTTCTGCTCTGCTATATCTTCACATAGAAGCATGGGCTTCGGTTGATCGGCCGAAGCAGCCTTTTCCCTTCTGTACTTATACTGCTCACAAGCTTCGGCTCCATCTATATTATGGATTGCTTTTGAATCTGTCCAGTTTCCTTCAGCCTTTCTAGCAGCTTCCTGACTTCCATGAATAGCAATAGGCCCTTGATCCAAAGGTATCTTCATACATAGATATGCTGGATGAAGAATTGCTTCAAAAGCATTGAGTGTCCCACGACCAATGATTGCATTGTAGGGGTACTCCATGTCGACAATATCAAACACAACTTGCTCAGTCCTTGTATTGTTGACAAATCCGAAGGTCACTAGCATCGTGATCTTGCCGAGTGCTACGATCTGCCTTCCTCCGAAGCCACAAAGAGGGTGTGTAGCATCATGAATCTTATCCTCTGGCTCTTGCATCTGTCTGAAGGCCTTGGCAAATATAATATCCGCTGCACTGCCTGTATCAACCAGAACATTGTGGACCAGAAATCCCTTGATAACACAAGAAATGACCATAGCATCATTGTGAGGGTAATCCTTGAGCTGAAGATCCTCCTGGGAGAAGGTAATTGGGATGTGGGACCATTTCGACTTGATGAAGGGCCCCTGCACCCCGACATGTTGTACCCTTCTCTGAGCCTCCTTCTTCTGCTTCTTGTTGGCCGGCTCTGAGCATGAACTGCCTGTTATCGGGAGCACCAGCTTCGTAGCCGAAGCAGCTTCAGCTTCGTTGTTGAACAAAGCCATTAGTTCAAAAAGTGGAAGTGAGTTCACCGGAGGTGGGCGCCAATATTGGGGACTTGTTCTCAAATGCTTCGAATTAAGAACAAGGCAACATAAAATATTAAATGTTAATGCCCTTCGTCCATCGGAGCATTATCTCCCCAAGGGTATAATAAACTTCGGACGAAGGTCATGAGCAAGAGTCACGAAGGTCATACTTTTGTGACTAGAGTTATGAAATAACGAAAGACGAAATATAAAATATAAAACATGAAAGAATAATGTATTAAAACACACAAACATATTCATATATTTCATCATACAAATTTAAATATTATAACATAACATTTGATTACATTTATACCTTCGTCTTGACAGAAGGCAATAATCCAAGTGTCGTGTGCAAGTGATTACGAGATTGCGTGAACAGTACGGGGGTACTATTCATCTATTTATAGGCACAGGGCGCAGCCTGTGTGAAATTACATTTATACCCTTTACAATCGATTACAATCATGACACAAACTATCATGGGTCTATTGGTCATTTCATCTTTAAGTCGGTTCACTCCTTCGTCTTGAGACATGTCACTATGCCGAAGCTTTATAGGTGATAGCTTCGGCACTGCTTTTGAGAGGATCTGCTGAAGGTGTTTCTTTCTTCAGGATCTTCGGCTACGAAGCATACCCCCAACACCTATTCACCCCCCCTCTAGGTGCTCTCAGATGTGTGAATCATATCAATGCGTTTGTGATGTGTATGTTCATGTGATAATATATATGTTTTATCATATGTTTGTGATGTGTATGTTCTGTGTATGTTTTGTGTGCTATTGTGGAGAAATACCTAATTTGGTGTTGCTTTTGCAGAATTATAGGTTAACTTCCGTCGGCCCAGTTAATCCCCGTCGATTTGACCATAGCCGACGGGAATTAACTATTAACTCCCGTCGGTCCAGTTAATCCCCGTCGGTTGCCCTGGCCGACGGGAGTTAATAGCTAATCCACGTCGGCTGCCCTGGCCGACGGGAGTTAATAGCTAATTCCCGTCGGCTGCCCTGGCCGACAGGAGTTAATAGTTAATTTCCGTCGGTTGCCCTGTCCGACGGGAGTTAATAGCTTATTCCCGTCGGCTTGTACTTGGCCGACGGAGATTAATTATTTCCATCAGCCATCGACGGGAATAATGTTATCCCCGACACCTGATAGCCAACGGCTTGAGGCCAACGGGAGTTAGCCTATTACCGACGGGAATTAGTTATTCCCGTCGGTTTTTAGCCGACGGAAATTAACTGGATTCCTGTAGTGCACCAAAATACTTATCCAAGATACATTCCCGCCAAAATACTTTTGCCAGGATTCTCGGTCCTATCAATTACATCATCTCTTGCTTTGTACAGTAAGTATGTTTATTCATAGTAGTATGCAATTATAATTGGTACTAGAAATATATAATTGCATGTGTCTTCAGCATCTCATGCCAAGTTTTGAACAAAGAGACGAGGACAACCGACTTGGCCTTCAATCTCATGGAACCGACGAGAACACCTCTGTCCTACTTGCCTGGCCAGGTGAGACGCATATCCATAGTAGAGAGTAGTAAGCATGCTAATCCAATTGTATATTCTAAATGCAGTTCCAATCCAATGTTTATCGTCTGACCGTATATCTACGCACCTACCCTCTCTTGGCCATCTCCGTCGGGCCGTGTGAAGAGTCATGCAAAGTATTGTTTTGTTTTATACTGTAGATTACACTGTTTGTTTAGTAAAATTTAAAATAAATATTGAGATAAAATGTCCGTTGAAGATAGTCTTACTAGCTTAATTTTGCTAACCAGCAGGCATAGTACGATGCACAGTTGGTGCGAACATTCAGAATATGATCTTTGCAATGCAGCTGCCGGTGGTGCCCCTGCCGCCGCACGCCATTTGCAATGTGCGCAGCTGCTGCTACTAGTATATATTGTTACAAATTTACATATTTTAAGTAGCAGTTTAATCTAAAAAAGGAAAACGATAGTCTAATGATATCAGAAAAGTGCATGTGCGATCTACGCATGATAAACATGTAGAAAATAGTGTATGATTTTGATCTAAAATCTAATTGGACAGAGAGCATATATACCCATTGCGTGGCAGACATAGTGCTCAACCGGTGCGGTTATCCTGCTCGATGCAGTGCAGATAGGTTGTCGTGACAATCACCGCAGAATCACCATACCAGAAAGGAGAGAACGGAGGGAGGACAGAATCATGATGCAACATGCAGGAATCAAACTTGAAATCTGTTGAAGGTAAGCCGTATGTATTTAACACTACACCAAACATGATTTTTAGGTATGGCTAGTCATAGTTGACCATAGCGGGTGCTCCGCCACTGGACGGAGCATCGATCAATACCAGAAAGGAGAGGATGAAAAGAGCAAGCGTGTCGCTTGCAGTCACTCTAAAAACATGAATGTTGTTCTTCACTTGAGCAGATGAACTCTTGCACGATACTCCCAGTGCATGCATGCAAGAAGTGAAATGGAGTGATTGAAGTGAAATGGAGTGATTGGACGGCTGAAGTAGGAGCAGAGAAGCAAACCGATACTTACATAGTTAAGCCAGGAGAAACGAGTGGGCATGACGAATTGAGCGGACATGGAAGATCGGAAGACATAGAACTCGTGTAGCTCTAGGAGTGGGCCAGTTCTAACAGTGCCAAGTCCCTTAGCATAGCACCCTTATAAGGCTTGTGAGGTTACTTTGATTGTACACATACATGATACTTGGAACCTTTAACCACATTAAATTTTAGGATTAAATTCATGCCTGCTCAACGTGTCATACAATCAAAATTTATATGACATAAACATGAATATTAAATATTTGTCTCACTATCATAGCTTACATGGTTCGTAGATTTAAAACAAGCATCTGGTAATGACAAGCGGGACAAGTCTCCGATACTATAGACTTTGCCGTATAATGTTATGTACCTCGACAATACACATTTATTGGACTCGAGCACAAATTTGTAGCCATCTCGACACATCAACAAACCACTAATTATATTCTTCCTTGTTGAGGGGATATGTTTGCACGATATTTTCCAAAGTAAAATTCAGATCGACCATATCAACACCATGAACAACCACACACACTCCATTTCCCATCAACAAGAAGAAACTATCCTTGAGGAAATCGTGGATCGTTTCGACTATTCTTGGAGCATGTTGTGGTCCTTGAAAGGAAAACATGTTCATGTCGTTATTAGTGGCATATTTTTTTGGAAACCTTGCGACCCATGTTATTTCCTTTATAGAATCCTTAGAGAGAGAAAAACAAAGTTGATGACTAATATGCATGATTACGACTCATTTCAAGGCTACTTATGAGTTAATTTGAGGTCAACCCAATGGTTGACATATGCCCTATTGTTGATCCCGGGCTTCTAATGGTGCCTCCAACGCTTGAAAGGTAGGCCAAGAGTGAAAAGAATAAAGAGTAAGGGTGCGCTAAGGAAGAAAAAAAAAAGGTTCTTAACCAATGTAAAATATGCTTGCAGTTTGGGCATGTTGGACATGTACCTACTAACTCGTTGTTGAATTACCACCGATAGCTCCTACTGAATCTAGGTAAATTGCAACTTCTATTTCATTGTAGTCACACAAACCCAACCACCTGCTACTGCTAGTTTAGGGCCAACAACAAGAACATTGGCAGCGTCTATTTGTAGTCTTCTTCCTCTCAGTCCAGGAGACCGTGATGTTTCCACGCTACACAGCCAATTAGTTATAAACCGGCTACCTAGCAGGATTAGTGTAAGATATATATACCTACCAACTGGGATTACATCAACGATCAAATCAAAAGAGACATCCTTTGGTCAAAAAAAAGGAGAATCAAAAGAGACATACCAAAGCAACCATAATCCTCTTATTAATTGAGTTTTAGGCGCATCTCAAGGCAATTATTAATTTAGCCTCAGGAGATAGACGACATGTAAAAGCGTCTTCACCTGCAACCAGTTATCAAAAACACAATGAACACGGAATTCCAAACCACCAGATGAAAATCCGGTAGAACAAGCAAGCACCTCTGCCAACAAAGATGTGGAGCAACAAATATAACTCTCTGTCATGCATGTTGCCATCGCTGTGTTCTACTTCTACGTACTGAGCAACTCAGCATCAAGAAGGCTGATCCTATTCGGCGAAGATGAGTGATAACAATAACAAGGGCAGCAGCAAGGCGAGGCGGAGGGCGCACCGCCTGGCGTGCTGCGTGGCGCTGGGCGTGCTGGTGATCCTGGGCGCGCTGGCGCTGGCCTTCTACCTGCGGTACCGGCCGCGGCCGCCGCGCGTGGTGGCGACGCCGGTGGACGTGGGCATCGAGGAGTTCCGGCTGCTGCCGCACCCGGCGCTGAAGCTGTCGGTGGGCGTGCACGTGGTGGTGAGCAACCCGAGCAACGCGCCGTTCCGGTACGGCGCGGCGCTGAGCGCGGTGACGTACCACGGCGCGCCGGTCGGGGAGACGCTGGTGCCGGCGGGCGAGGTCGGGGGCGGGGCCACGGCGCGGGTCGAGCCGGCCACGGTGGTGGACGGGGTGAAGGTGGCCGAGAGCCCCCACTTCGCGTCGGACGCCGTCGCGGGCGTGCTGCCGTTCGTGGCCGTGGCGAGGGTGGTGGGCAAGGCGCTCGTGCTGCGCGCCTTCGAGGTGCCCGTCTCCGTCGAGGTGGTGTGCCTCGTCCGGATATACGTGTTCCACGGGGAGAGCAGCTCGCGGTGCGTGGCCACCGTCCGCACGGGGTCCGGCGCTGGCTCTGGCGCGGGGTTCCCAGAGGGTGCAGGGCGTGCGCAGGAGCATGACTAGGGTCGGAGGCGGAGGATCCCTTGTTTCTGTGTGTCGATTGGCCGTCCGGCTCTCTTCTTTTACTAGTACTACTACTTTGTGTTAGCTCTGGTGCTGTCGTTCTTCTAGAATGAAAGAAAAGCAATGCAGGTTGGGCTCAATATCAATCAAGAAAAAAAAGGAGAGCAGGACAAAATACTACGGACGCGTCGAAATTATTAAATGTCTCACGCTACGTGTACAGCTCTAGCGAACCACCGTAAACAACGCCAGCGGCGTGCGAATCCGTCGTTTTGCTTCTGGATTACCACTACTCGCTTACCGAATTTTTTATATTTTGGTCATTCCTCGAAAAAAAATTCACGTTTAGACCTTAGAAAATTTTAATGTCATTTTTGACCCTTTACTCGGCGTCATAGCCAATGACGCCGAGGTAACACAGCTCGACGGTATAGGCTATGGCGCCGAGGTGCGTGCTGCGCTGGCACAAACGGACGTCGTGGCATAAATCTTGGCGCCGAGCTCTGTTATATACACAAAACTTGTCTAGCTTTTTTAGTAAAGCGCAAGGCTTTTAACCTTGAGGTCGTAGGTTCAAGCCCCATGATGGGCATGTTTTAATACTTTTTTTGTCTTTGTCACTATTTTTTTTTGTCCAGATTTTTCGTTTATGTCGCTGATTTGTCCGTCTACATAAAAATAGTATATTTTCATTGAGTTCTTTTGAACATAAATTCTAAAAAAATAATAACATATTCCCAGTAAAAAGAAGCACACATATTCATCTCTTTTCCCTCTGCACTAAATAAAAGTATACTCCATTACATACTTATCTCATGGATGATATTTTTAGAATTTACTGCATAAATTACTCCACTAGGTGATACATAATTCCATTCCCTCCATTTACCATGACGTTTCTCAAACAAATTTAAGTTTTTCGAGTGGACAAAATACTTTGTGAGCTTGTGTCTCTGTGTAGGGGTACAATCCCTCACTTTTATATTTAATTTACATACTACTAACTAAACAGTATATTTAATCCGCAGATTTAATTAACCTTTCCATTCAGCGACATAAACGAAATATCTGGACAATAAAAAAACAAATTAGTGATAAAGACAAAAGGTATTAAAAAACCATGATGTGATTCATTGACAGCACCGTTGTGATTGCAAGCAACGCAAACGCAGGGGCAGGCGCAGGCCCCTCCCTCCTCCTCTTGCAGTAGCTGCAGCTCTGTATTATTGAAGCCGGTCGGCCGGCCTGGCCAGGGGGGACCTCGACTGCGAGAGGACGCATGCATGCATGTCGTCCTGATCGATCGATCTCACAGTGAGTCGGGTACGTCGGCCCGGCCGGTATATGTAGTAGATGAAGTCATGAAGGTGCGATGCAGTCTAAAAAAATTACTCACCGTTTAGACCTTAAAAAAATTACTAGTATTAAATTAAATACAGTCTAATTACAAAATTAATTACACTAATGAAAGGCTAAATAACTAGATGAATTTATTAAGACATAATTAATCTATAGTAGTGTTGAGTCCCAAAAGGATATGCGGCCGGTCCGGTCCTATAGGCCGGACGGTCTACAGTGGCAGCACACACATCCGTGCGCAGGATCAGTTAGAGTTTCGAATTTCTAACGGGATTTGATAGCAAAATCTGTGGAATTAACTCGGAAACCAACTTATAACGGATCTAGACCTCCTCCCTTTATATAGATGAACGGATACGAACGATTAAACACCCCACAATCGATCCAATCAACTCTACTTATTATTTTTACTTTACGCATTATGAGTAGCTCTAGTTTAGCCTCCCTCTACCTCAAATCTTCACCTCTCTTCGGCTGTACGTCGACTAGAGGAATCTTGGGTAGCTTGCCGATGCCAAGACACACCCTAGGATCTTTTCTTCTCGACTGGGTCTCTCCCTGGAGGTGAGATCTAGGTTTGCTGCGAAGAAAACGACCCTCTATGCTATCACGGACCGTCCGAGACCTAGGCGTGGACTGTCCGGACGTACGCAAAGAAGGAGTCGCTCCTGTGCCCAGGCCCGTATATTGCTATGTTTTTTATATATCACATGTGTAGTACTTGTTATAATAAAACACAAAAATATGTGTACTATTAGTTAGAGGTGTAAGTGTAGAGCCAACAACCAAGGTTCAAATTTCCACTTTTGCATAATTTTATTTTATTTTTGTATTAAGCGTGAAGGAGAAGGATAATACTGGACGACCATTAAAACTGATGATGTAATATAGTAAAGATCGAAAAAACACAGAATAATTATCAATTATTTTATGTGTTACCTGTTAACTGACATAGAAATTAAATTTTGGTGACGGAGTAAGTATTTTTCTGTCGCATTATGGAACCTTCAGGAAATTTACTATGGTTAAGCTTCGACCGACGGGGGTATTTTAGTTTGTAGTAAGGATAGGAGTATATATGTTAGTGTAATGTTATACTCCCTCTAATTTTTTTATTTGGCGTTTGTTAGTGTAATGTTATACTGCCCGGCGTCAAATAAAAAAATGGAGGCAGTACAATTTTACCAGTCCGCCCTCTCCCGAGCTGGGAGCCTGGGAGACGACTTGATCCCCGGGCGGCTGACATTGCTAGCAACAAGAGAGATAAAAAAAGAACACCAGTACGTGAGCAAAGCGATTACATTACATACGGGGCCCCTCCTAAAGAAACAAAAATAGCTGAAATTCCTATGCCGCTTCCTTTGTTACATATGGCCGCTCTCTCTCCCACCGTATCATCTAGTCCCATTGACGTGCTCCTCCGATCCAAACCCAATAAGAAGCCCCGCCCTCTCCGGCGAGGCGATGGGCACCGCCAAGGCGAAGCGGAGGCCCGTCCTGATCTGCTGCGGGGTGCTGGTGGCCGCGATCGCCGTCCTGGCCGTCGTGTTCGTGACGCTCTACTTCACCGTGTTCCGGCCGCGGTCGCCCAAGGTGGTGGCGACGGCGGTGGTAGCGGACCTGCTCCCCAAGGGCGACGGCGGCGGCGGGCAGGACCTGAACCTCACCGTGCACGTGGACGTGACCGTGAACAACCCCAACTACGCGGCGTTCCGGTACGGCGACGTGGTGACGCTGGTGCGGTACCACGGGAGCGACGTGGGCATGTCGGTGGTGCCGGCGGGGGAGATCGGCGCGCGCGAGACGCTGACCGTCGCCGCCGCGGTCGAGGTGGACACGCTCAAGGTGGCCGCCACCCCGTACTTCTACGTGGAGTTCCCCACGGGCAAGCTGCCGTTCGAGACGGCCACGGCGGTGGCCGGCGAGGCCGTGGTGCTGGGCGCGTTCAAGATCAGCGCCAGCTCGCAGGTGGCGTGCCAGGTCACCGTGCACCTGCTGCCTCCCAACGCCACGTCGGAGTGCACCTCCACGGTCCATATGGGCCGGTAGTAACGGGCCGGGGGCTATATATATCTAGTGGTTCTGCTCTCTCTGGACAGATGTTGTGCGCTTGTGTGTACATCCAAATACGCTCTGATCTGAAATTGCCAACGACGTTATTAGTAGCATACTTGTTATTTCAACAGTTATAGTAGAGGTATAGCTTCTGCCTTTGCTTAAATCTATAGGTCCCAGATGACAAATGGGTTTAAATTCAAAAATAAACCACTGTACTGTTGTAGCCTTGCAGGTTAATTAGAAATACTATATTTTTGTTTGCACAAACCAGCCGTTGCCTTCGTCGACGATGAGCATCAATACTTGCGCAGTTGCGCTGCGGTCCGTGCGAACCATCGGCTGTTGCGCTCTTACTTTCCTCTGTCGGGCTAAAAGACGACTGACTACAGAGAAAAACGCAGGATACTATGCATGCAGATGAAATGAATTTGCTGACATCATTCTATGTGCAAAGCGTTTGAAAGTTCTTTTTTTAAAAAAAAATAAGTTGTACTAAACCGACTTGCAAAATTAAATTACGATTGCAGTGTTATATTTCTTGCAATAAATTCTTTCAAAAGCACATCAGAGTTTGGTACACATGATACATATATTAAATCACCATCACCAATGTCAATCTAATTAATGTATCTAGTTGCTTAATATATTTTACAAATAACATCTTCCACCACTACGATTCCACCACTTGGAACGATGTTCTATCATGTCAATCATATGTTACTATTAGCGGGCAAATTTTCTATTGTTGAAAGAGTTTTGCTGCGTGATGGTAATCACCTTCTCTAGTCATCCACACTATTGCTATTAAATTCTCAAAAAACCTCAGTCATTGCCGCACACATAACTACTAAGGAATACTATTGTTGAAAGAGTTTTGCTGCGTGCATGACGACCATTAAATGCCATATTATTGTTATTTACGTTGATATTAACAAGGGAATAGAAGCTGGTCACATTCATTCATCTTGGAGTCATTCCGATCAGAAAGTATTTTTTTTCCTCCGTCACGAACACAAAATGATCATTTGTCTTGTTATATTTTTTGTATATATAATTCATTCTCTTTTAAGCGTTATGGTCACGTACCATTTATGAAGAAAAAAAATCCAATGTTCCTTTTTTTAAGTTTAGGGTAGAAAGGTGAGACCGTGAGAAGTTTACGGATGCCATGCTCCAAAAGTCACTGACGTTCTAATATGTAATCATCGCAGTGGTAAACATAAGAGAACGCCACTACTAGACGAGTAGACGTTTTAGAACATTTCACTCAATCGTTGTTGCTGGAACCAAGCCAGATTTTCAGGTGTATACTTACACACACGGACACAATATCGTCTTCATATCACAAACTCACAATGAGATTGTGCACCAAACGCATAGAATAACACATTACACACCCAGAAACGGCACTTTTTTTTTTTTTTGCGTGGCTCCTGCTTCCTGAATGTAAAGCAAGATTGGCAAACGACAACAACCAAGAAGGCCGAGGTAATGCTGCGACGTGCTGGTGGTGGCGGAGGCTATCCACCTCCGCCGTCCTCCCACCGGAGCTGAGGTGGCCATCGAGGTGACGCTGTGCAACCCGAACTACGCGCAATTCAAGCACGGCAAGATAATATACTGAATATATTATCCAACTCGGTTACTTAGCACAGTGGCACACTAGCAGCAATCCACTGTCTTATTGTGAGTGGTTTAGCGAAACAGTGAGATCCCTAGTTATTATATGATGAGTTCATGATCATGACCCCCCCGAATTTCAACTGTCAATTCAGCACGCCATCTTTCATATACCGATTTTCATGAGTCATTACCTAGTTATAACAAAACAATGGCTACCTAGTGCATCCGCCTAAACTTGCAGCGGCGTCGAAATTTAAATGTTCTTTCCTAGCTCAATCTTCTTCACCATCCTGAGTGTGTTGTGAAAGATGGAATCCAGTATTCCAGCAACCTAGAATTTGCATGTCAGTTTTCAGCAGACTTTTTTTTTTGATTCACTATTAAGATCATATGTGAAAAGCAAGGATGTGTTCGCACCGTGAAGACCCCACCGATGATAGCGCAGACATTTGTGATGAAATGGGAGAAGGATTTCGGGACTTCAGTTACCAAGACCTTTAAATGTGAACCTTTTTAGATAAATCATTCACTTGTTAATGAAAACAAAACGTATGAGAAACTAAAAAGATATGGGCATGCGAACCTGCATGGGAGAAGGCTCAAAATGGAATTTCACAACAGGAACATAGAAGCTGTGCACCAAGCTGCTGTGTGCTGTGTATTCGTATTCCTCAAGCACTTTCAGTTCCTTTGAGGACCTCTGTGTTACAAGCTCAGTCTTTACAACTTGTAGGTAGTGCTCAATCTATTAGCACAGAAGAAACAAAATCTATGTTATCCATAAGAAAAAAGAAGTATCACCCGCTCAAAAGAAACTGAAGCTGACCATACATTCTTAGTAAAAAAAAATAAGAAAAAGTTAGGGACTTACAGTAACATTGGCGTTAACCTCACCATGCTTAACAGTATAAGACTGGCCAGCTAGTCTATCATGGTATCCACGAAGATAGGGAGTAAGTCTTATGAATTCATGCAGCATCCTAGGGGAAAGTCTTTTGCCAAATGAGAACTGTGTCACATAGTGCGAAACATTTATCTGGGATGGATCAAACGAGTGAGATCCAGATCGAGCTGAGATAACAACACTCCCTGGAACCTGGTAAACATGACAAGTTCTTATTAAGGTCAGCAAAACACCCATCTTCAAATTACCAACCATTAGCACAAAATTATCTCTGTGATTTTGAAGTGTAGCTCGTTTACCCTTTTGACACGCACAAAGCCTTCTATCCTGCACCCACTGGCCATTGGAGCAGGGCGCTTTGCAGGATCAACAGTCTTATTGGATTTGTCTTCCAAAGCATGAGCCTCTTTTGGGATGTTTGCAACATATGTTTCCATTGCCTGAGGTTCAAAACATTACATCAGGAATTTGTTCACAACCAACAATAGATAATGTAGTAGCCTCTTAAAGGCTATTTATTTTATTATTTTATTTCCCCATGCATGATGCATAGGATATAGTATCATATAAAATGTTAAAAGTCAGTCCAACCGCAATTAATCTGAAACCAGATGATGCATAACATACCGCAACTAAACTCTCAGTATCACGTTCCCCATAGTATGATTCATGATCATGGTGACCCTGATTCTCCCTGCGCAAAGAGAAAACAGGGAGTTCCTTCTATAAAAGTAGTGCAAATATCACAAATATAGAACAAACAAATGTTTGCAGCCTAATTAGCATATACTTGGAAGCTACCAAAACAAATCCCAGATGCTACAAAGAAAACTGGAAGTATCGAAATAGAATGTAAGAAGGCTTGTGCTTACTTTATATCAGACCCTCTACGGAAAACACGAATGGATGGGTATCCTTGTATGTGGTTTCTGCATTTGATAAATTAAAGTAATGAAAAGTATGTTCCAGCTATTTACTTATTCAGATATATCAGCAAAATCACAAACAAAAATGTTATAAAGGTACATACAAGTGTCGTGATGTGAATGAAAACAAAAGAAACATTCTCTAGATTTCTCTTGTGGTCAACAATAAGTTATCAATATGTGCAGTTTGAAATGTGCATATTATAACACCAGCAAACAAACAGCAGATGCTCAATATATATATATATATATATATATATATATATATATATATATATATATATAGACACACACACAGGGGCGGACCTATGTGTAGCCCAGTGAGGGCACAGGCCCCCGCTCATTTCTCGGTTACAAGTAATACAGTCTAGATTTTCACTATTAGGTCCTCTGCTCGGTCTAATTTAAATGCCCTCGCTCTGACATTTTAGTGTTGGTTGTTGTAAATGTGCCCTCACTCATAATTTAAATGCCCTCGCTCTGACATATATATATAATGCTGGCAACCTGGCACCCCTTCTGTCTGTTTATGAAGACAGACAATCACTAATGAAAATGGGCAACAAAACCCCTAGGTGCAAACCGTTTTAGGGCAAGGTTAAACAGCATCCACAGCACCAGGCAATATGTTGGAACACATAAAAAACTGCATTTATATACAAATGACAGATAGTTTACAGGAACTGTATGGACCAACAAGGTCCAAAGTTGAAGCCATAATGGCCAACAACAAGACCAGAGATCAACAAAACAGATAGTCAAAAAATATCAAATAAATGTGGTCTGAATAAATTGTACCGATAAGGCATGAGCTTTACATGGAACCTTTCCTTAAGCAATTCCATACTTGGTACCAGAAGAACTAGATCTCAATGCAACTAATTCCAGAAAGAATAGCTACTACAGAATCAAAATGGAGTGCATATAACACTGTACTTTATGAAACACAATAGCATCATGATTACCATTTTTTAGAATTTAGATTGACGCTATAATACCCTCTTATTCAAAGACTTTGTAACTAGTTGACAAATTTATAATAACTAACAATGATTTGATTGCAGACCACATCATATACATTTAAATCGTGTTGGTCCTGAATGTAATAAGTATAATTAGGTACAGACCTCCTACACAATTCAACTTCCTCAGTGCAGTCAACCTTGCCTAGAAGGATTCTACCATCCATTTCAGGGTCATATCTGCACATGATCAGAAAGAAAGTAATTGATTAGCAGTGCAAGATATTCATCGTGAAACCTTATTAGGGGCATATACAGAATAACAGCATTTACCTCTCCCTCATTATTTTTGCTGTCTTCTCCCATGAAGGTTTCTGTGGAAAAAAAAACAAGTGCTAAGAAATATTTGAAATCAACAGAACGCAAAACCACAGACATATTTCAGCTGGAATAAAAACATAAAAGGCTAAGCATCCTGTACATTATGTCCAGATGACTTGCACAGTAAACCATACAGGAAGTCAATAATTGTTGGCTTGTTGCCACAGAAAGTTGTGATTTGTGAACATAAAGAAATGAAAAAGAACACAAGGAAATAAATACTGACCAGTCGATTGCTCCAGTAACACCAGGGAGCATAGAAGTTGACAACCAAAACAGGATATCTGCAAAGGAACAAAATAAGGATAAGTACAAAAAATGTTCAAGAAAAAGGATAACTATCAACAAAGCCAAAGATTCAAAATGTGCTAGGTGCTAGGCAGGCGGTCAGGCACCCCCAAGCACCTACATGTGCCTAGACAAGTAGACAATTCTATTTTTTTTATTTATTTTTGGCGGTAAAAATGCCTAGGTCCTAGGTGAGGTAGTGCTGCTCTACCTACATCTAGGCAGAGCTAGGTGACGCCTTCTGAACACTATAAGCAATATTAAGAGATGGAAATGTCGCCTCTGTACCACAAGTTAGTAAGTTACTAACTTGATTGTTAAAACACCATCGAAATGTGTGACATGTAGGACCTGGTCCCACATGTCAGACAAAGCCAATGCTATTTTGGCATTCATGTTGCAATGTAGTGCTATAATTTCCACAAAAAATACAAGACAGGTCAAATACTGCGTAAACATTCGATCCAAAAAAAACTTAACACAAAAACAGAGATGCTTTGTCATAAAAAATCTAGCCAAAAGAATTGGAGCTATTGAGATACAATGAATGTAAACTGAGACATGAATGTTGACCAAAAAGGCGGTGATGACTAGATAATACAAATAATGGTCACTGCCGATTTTAAAATACAAAATGACTAATGCTTGATCAAGCAGGACTGTAGGTTGGTAGATAACTGAATCCTTACTGGTGTGAAAAGCTATCAAAATTGCGAGATGACAATGAAAATGCACCATCCACGTGATCCTCTTCGACATCATCTCCATGCTTATTGAGAATGGGGATAGGCCCAGGGTGGAATTCTGATCCAGTTGGTACTAAATTCCGATCAATTGAATACTTTCGAACAGTTTTCGTTATGTTCAATCTGTTCTGCATATGGAGTTAACAGATAACTTAAGTTAAACAAAAAAAAAGATGATGTGATGTGCAGATATATACATAGTTTACAAAAGGTAGTGCAAATGATTTTTAATGTGCATGCTAATGTACATGAAGACTTCAACATTTCTTTATTTTTCCACCAATCATAAGATGTCTCTGATGTTTTACTTTATTCATTATCTTCAAGGGATATCAACTAAGATTTTTCCATATTCTAGAGGCTATAACCAAAACACAACATATGAGCAAAGATATATCTTACTGTTCCCAGCACGTCACTAACATCAACTGATGCAAATTCACATGAAAGCGCAGGAAAGCTGCAAAACACAAAGGTGGTCAGTAAACATTTGAGAGAACAATAGTTAAGTTTTGCAGTCCAGAGTTGATGAAATCAATCCAAATTCCTAATCAACACCAAAGCCTTTCATCCCAAGTAATTTGGTGTATGCCAGAGATGAAACCAACAAAGAGCCACATGAACCAAGGAGAAAGGAACAAACAAACAAAATGGTAACAAATGAATAAAAAAAGGTAGTAGTAGTAGTAGATCTTGATTCCCTAAAAACATTCCAGAGCACAAATGACTGTGAATAGTAGGGGAGGCTGCGGCGGCGGCCGGTGGTGCTGTGGCGGCGTGGTGGTGTGGTTGTGCTGCCGCGGAGCTTGTGGTGCAGTGTGGAAGCATGGGACTGCATGGAGGCGACGTCCGGCGGCGTGGCCCGCTGCGCCCAGATCCGTCTGCCCCTAGGCCAATGTTGTCTCCCGGCACGCAGATCCATGTCTTGCTAGTGGGAGGCTGCGACGGCGGCCGGTGGTGCTGTGGAGGCGTGGTGCTGCTGCGGAGCTTGTGGTGCAGTGTGGAAGCATGGTCGTCCGGCGGCAACTGGCTTCGGTGGCCGCGTGTGCCAGGGCCATCGGCGGCTGCCGGCTTCAGCTCTGGCACGCGCCAGTGTGACGCATGTGGCAAGGAGTTGTCCGGTTCTATGTGCCCGGCCGGTGGGGGTGGCGGCCGACGCAGCTTTGCGGCTGCTGCAGCAGCCAGCGCGTCGACGCCCCTCTGGAGGGTTTCGTGCGGGATGTATGGACGGCGGCGACAGTGGTTCTTGGCCTGACGTTGGTGCTGGGGGGGAGGGGGACTTCTTGGGCGAAAGCCTCGGCAACGGCGACACCCGTGGGCGCAGCTTCCCCTGTTGGGGGCGTCGCATTCCCCAACATTGTCTTCCTTGGGCGAAAGCCCGATCCATCTCGGACTCGCGACGGTGTCGTCCCCGTCACTCCCTTCCTGAAGTTTGTCTCGGCATCGGCTTCGCCTTCGGTAGTTACTTTCGCTTCTCGGCGTCTGGTATGCGGGTGAAGGTGGGGCTTTGCAGCGTGAAGTCGAAGATGCTGCATCAGGGGTTGTGGCTCGGCAACGATGACACCTGTCGAGACCCCTTCTTCGTGGACTGGATTGGTTCGTAGGTTCAGGCATCTACCGGGGGCAGGACGGAGGTTCAAACTCGTTGGTGAAGCATCAGAGTTGCCTCGCGTGGGGTGTGTTGAGGCTTGGCAACGACGGCGCACCGCGATCTTCTTCTGTGCCGTTGTTTGGTTATAGGTGTTGTCGTGTTTTCTTTGGCCATGTGCGGCCCGTATTGCGGAGTCGGAGCTGCTTGTCCCTTAGGTCGAGCTCGGCAACGATAAGTCAAGTCTGGATGGGTTGTGTGGGAGGGGGGGCTTCCGTTGTCTGGGCTGTTTTGTGCATTTTGTAGGAGGTGAGTGTTGTGCCGTGTTGATGACCCAATCCAACCAGCGGGTTGAGTTTGTATGGTGTCGACGTGTTGATGTCCCAATCCAACCGCCTATTGTTTGTTGTTTTATTATTTTGTTCAGTCCGGACCCTTCTCCTTTATTAACATAATCGGCAGCTCTCCTGCCTGGTTCGTTTCAAAAAAAAGAGCACAAATGACCAGCAAGAACTAATTTAACAATATAATGATATAAAGTACAAACGAAAAAGAAGTGTCCCCCCTACTATTCACACTTTCCCTGGGCATTAGAATTTAGATTCTCTGATAGATCATGTTATCTCAGGCAATATGGTATGCAAGAAAAAGAGGGGTACGGGATAATAGATAACAGAAGAAGGTAAGGTCATTCTGTAAACACGTTAGAGGGGGAAAAGGTAGATATTAGACTAGCCACTAAAAACTAGAAGTTATTCTCTAAGTCTAAGGTTACATGATTTTCTTTAGAGTGCTTTATGCTACTCAGAATCATGAACTCATTTGTCTTAAGCAGGCATTTGCATTAGCTTATTATAATTATGACATCAAATAATTAGTATCAGCAGAGCAGACATAAGTTAGGAAACCACCAATCTCCATAAATTGCAAACCCATGTGGAAAGTTTAACAGGTAGTAATGTAATACATCCAACCATACGGGCACATAAGTAGATAACATATTGCTATATTTAACACCAAACTGAACAACACTTGAGGGATGCCATAGGGCTTACCTCATATTGAAATCTATCCGTAAAAACTCCCCATCTGAACTCCTATCAACGATCACAGATGTGGTAGTATTGACTGCTAAGTAACTGCTCAACTCCTGCAATACCACATCATCATTGTGTTAGTTCAAAACTCAAAGTCCACCATTGAAAAAGATAGAGCTCGCAGATCTTGAATGAGAAATCAAGTCAACTTCAAACTGCTAGCATGTAAAGCACATTGCAATATTTAAAAAATGTCAACCCGCGATGTATTGGATTCAGAGCAACAAATATTTAGGATACAAAATGTAACTGAAATGTTTAGTGTGTCTAAGTGGAATATTTTGGATACAGAATGTTAGAATGTAGCTAAGGCCATAGTTGGGACTACTCCAACTTTAGAAAAATTGGTGAAGGTGGTGGAGCAGAGCAGGTCATTAGGTGCTGCAGAAAATCGTGGAGCTGGAGTTGTGAACCTTTAGAAGACATTTAAATAAGTCATTTTACTTATTATTCAAATTAAAAATGATTTTAAAACTATTTCAATTTATATTATAAACTGCAGCCCCACGCTGGAGTTGGACCCTGGAGCAGTCCTAAACACCCCCTAAACCATCACTTCCAATGTTTAGTACACCACAATTGACAAATCTAAATCAAAATTTGACCATATTAGCTTGAAGCTCACCCAGTCATAATTATCTTTAGAATCTAGCACATCTTGTCGATGTTCTAATCTCAATAGTCAATTGAACGTGAAACAGATAACAAGATTGAATCAATTAAAACATTGATGCTACAGAAACAAAAGGAGTGAGGAATGAAACATTGTTACTGAAGTCAACTATGCTACAGAAAACCAAATGATAATGCACTTATATCTGCAATTCTACATAAACAAAAAGAGTGAAGTTCAATCATTTTCCCAATTCATTTCCATACACTTGTTTAAAACCACCAATTGGAGCATAAAAGAAGACCTATCATGCTGGCTTTTAATTTTTTGGTGCTAAAAGTCTTTGCCAGGAAAAGAAGTGCCAGCAACAACTGCAACTGATTACAGACGAAACTGAGGGGGGAACAAAAAAACAGACCATTCCAAACAAAAAAACCATTGCTAATGCTGCTACAATGGATAATCCAGCGCCAGATAGTGATGCCTCGGTCAAATCCCTAGGTATTTTCCTGCAAGATGAAAAAATATCCAAACATTCACTACTATAAAGAGAAAGAGAAACTATATAAACCCATCAGTTATAAATGAAACTCAGAAAACGGTAACCAGAAAGTTAGTCATTCTGAATCCAAATAGTCTATAAATTATTACTAGATAGTAGATACAAAGAAACCATACAATTTCACCACACGTAAATGTAACTGAGGAGAGAACAGAAAAAGTCAGCCATTCTGAATCAAATTAATCTCCACTTTATTATTCTGGGGACTTGCAAATCAAGGACTAACAGCTTGCTCAAACAAAGGTTGACTATTGATAACAATAAGTTTCTGATCGAACGTGATTGATACATCGAAAAACTAAATAGTGTAAGCTACTCAACTTTCAAATCATAACAATAATGGTTCAGACCCTTGCACAATAGTTCAACATAGCATGAATGTATAACGTCTGAATAATAAGCAGCTATTTGTTTTAACAGAAACAGAATGGTATGAAGAGAACTTGTCATATTACAGACATTATCCTTGGAAAATGTACAGCTTACTATTTCAATACTTATGTCCTTCTTCTGAACATTAACTTTGGCATGACTGGCTAAGTATGCTTAGGACCATTTTAGTCACTTTTAGCTCTTCGTGTTTGGATCTTTAGCCCCTAAATGACTAAACTTTAGTCACTTTTGCTTTAGCTCTTGGGATCCAAACGGGCCCTTACTAAGGACGAGCTTCTGCAAGCAGACAAAGCAATGCCATCCAATCCAAAACTGTCCAACTAGCTTCTATTTTACTTCCTCCATTTCAAATTATAAGACGTTGTGGCTCTTTTTAGATACATAGGTTTTGATATGCACTTAAATCTACATCATGTCTACATATATAATAAAAGTAATGTACCTAAAAAAAGACAGAACGTCTTATAATTTGCAATGAGGGTGTAGAATTTATTAGAATGGCATATCCCACCAGAGTGTAACACGTACTACAAACCGAAGCACCACTACAAAAGCCAAAATGAGAGTGGCAAAATAGCAAATTTCTCACAAAAACGAAATATACCTATGGGCGATGAGCACACTAATAGTCAAGATGCAATTACAGATGTCAGACTCACACACCAACATTTTGAGTACAGCAGCTACGATTCATCGTGCGGGTCTCTCGTCTCTACCCAGCTAGAAACAGACAAAGGATACCCTCTCGCTGACGCAGAGTACCCCGCCAAAATGCGCATTCGCCGCGAAGCACACGCCGCTGCCATCCAGGACTCACTCAAACGAAATCCGCCAAGCCCAACCTGAGGAAACCACTCTCCGTTCTAGACTAGCAATATATATTCAATCCAATCCCGGGGAATCGCACCGTCCCAGTCTATCCCGGAAAGGGGCGAGGAATGGAGGTGCTCTTGAGATCTAGGGAGAACGGATCGGGAATGGACCTGTAGAAGTCGACAGACTTGAGCTTGCTGGACGAGATCATGGCTGCCGATGACCTTCGGATCTGCGGCGGGCGGCGGGGTTCGGAGAGAGGGATCTGGGATGAGGAGTAAAGGAGGATGGAGGTGAGACTTGTGTCGTCGTCTCGGTGGGGGGACTGTGCTGGGATCTCAAATTCTCAATTCTCACCGGCGTGCAGTGAGAAGGGCACGCACGAACGCACCGACCTCGTGTCCTTCCTCGCCTCCCCAAATGTACCAGTTGCCAGTTGCCACTTCTCGCCTCGTCTGCCTCCCGTGCGCCTAGCCTAGGGCCGGATGTCTTCTGGGCCTGGGCCTGTATGTGACACTGGCCGGCCTGCCCGTCCCAAGTTGGTAGTGGCTGGCGGGCTCGGGCGAAGGCCTGCACCTCTCTAGACCTGAAGCGGCAGGCACCACGTGAGGCTGGCTTTAGACTATCTTGAGCAACGTCCTCTATATACATCATCTATATCTGTCCTTTACAGTCTTCTCTAAAAGATTTCATCTCCTATATCTACTTTCTCTCCAACAACGTCCTCTAAATCACGTCCTCTATATGTAAATACCTATATTAAAGATATTTTTAATTTTTTAATTTTTGTACATACGTATTTGTCATACTCTCAAATGTATTTTACATATTTTAGTTTTATTAAACCAGTTGTTTAAAATATTCAAATAGATAGAGAACCGTTTAGAGAAACTCTACATATAGAGGATCCAGTAATGTTCTCTAAATTTAGAGAACCGTTTAGAGGACGTTGCTGGAGGGAGTAGAGGACGTCCTCGTCCTCTAAATTTAGGGTACAGGACCCTTTAGAGGGTATTGTTGGAGCCAGCCTTAGACTCTCTTCAACGGTGGTCGCTAGCGCCCCACGCTAGATGAAGGGGTCCAACAAGTGCTCCTCTTGTCTCGGTTTGTGTGTACAGAATTATTTATTAGTTGGAAAAAAATTGATAATAGATAGTGAATAGATATGGAAAATAGTATTTTATGATTATAGTAGGGTATAGGGGAAGGATTTAGGGGGAACCGCTGTACGGGGTGAAGATATAGGGGGAAGAGAAAGCTGATGTGGCACGTGAGTAAGGATATAGGGGGAGAAATTTAGGGTTAACCGCTGTCACTGCCCGCTTCTAATGGTGGGAGGATAAGTGGATGTGGATAACACACCAGTGCACTGTAAGTCCAACTCGAGGCTCAGTTAAGCAGACTCTAACATAATTATTTTTTTGGTTTTAGGGTTTAGAGTTCACTCAACTGTTTCGCTAGATAACGGCGACCGCTGAAAAATCGTTGGTATTCGGTTTAAAACCTTCGATTTTCCGTCAAAAATACCTGATTTTTTATGCAAGCCGCAGAAAAATTAAAAATGATAGAATTCATTTGTATTTTGTTTAATTTACATTGTATAGTAAATATTAATTGATCACACAATATATGTTCACTGAAATGACATACAATAAACATATATTTTGAAAGGAAAATACACCCTTGATCATTTTTATATATTTTGGTGATTAACTGTCCAACACACCACTTTCCAATTCTAGCTCAAACTTAGGCCCTGTTTAGTTTGAGAGACTAACGATTAGTCCCTCTATTTTAGTCTCATTTAATCCCTAAATTGTCAAACGGTAGAACTAAAACATGGACTAAATTGTTTTTGTCTCTAGTCCCTCAAGGGATGACTAAAAGGGACTAAATCATATAAATTTCATTTTTTTGTCCCTCCTTTAGTTCAGCTACACTAATAGCGGAAGAATGTGAAGGGGTATTTTGGTCCTCTTATGATTCATTTAATACGTTTTAATATTTTTAATCTCTAAAACCAAACAAGTTAGTTACTAAACTTCAGTCTCCTAACTAATTTTTAGTCCCTGTACTAAAGGAACCAAACATGTCCTTAGCTTCAAAGTGTAAATATTAATTTTTGAACTTCTCAACCTCCCTGAGATGCTCAAATGCATTCCTAGGGCAACTTATAACCCGTTCAAATACTTGAACTACTTATAGTTCACATTTTTCAAAGTGTGCCTTTCTTAGTTGGAGTTTGAGCTATTGTTCATATTGAATTCTTCAATTTTATTCTAATATCATGCATTCATTTACTTAGCAAATTAGTTAATCTATAATTTTGTGATGTCACCAAACACCAAAATCAATTCATTTTTAGAAGAAAAACACATGAAACAGAAGAAGAAAAATTCCTCCGTTCCAAAGGAGCCCTTAGCAATACACAACACCGTTCGTCAAAGTTCGAGAGCCAGTATAAATCACAAGTATTTAACAATAGTGTGCAAGATACACAAGTAATTAATGTGTGTCGATGGCAATATCTCAATACTATTAGGACTGTCCATGCATAGAGTTAACTAAAGGTTAAATGTATATTAGGTTTCCATTGCATGCTAGTTCCAACTTAGGGCTTGTTCGGTTATTCCCAAAACACATGGATTGGATGTGATTGGAAAAAAATGAGAAGAGGTTTGACTTGTATGGGATTCAAATCCATCCAATCTCACTCAATCCACATGGATTGAGAGCTAACCGAACAAGCCCTTAGTTGTTGAAGGTAGAAGTGTTTGGCTAGAGGTTTATGAAGTTGCTCGTGTGCTGCATGCGTAGCATCGTGTTTGCCAAGTTAGAAACAAGGAACAAGGAAAGATCCCCACTCCACTAGTGTTTGTCTCCTCCATCACGATCGCCACTGGTAGTTGGGTGGGTGGACCGGGGCGTAAACGTGCGTCGGACACCGAGCTCGTGCGAAGTGAGAGAAATCATATAAACCCTCCTACGTCAGTTGGTAGTATTTGGTTGAAGAGCCAAGTAGAACGGAACCGTTCTATCCTAGTTTTGTCTTTGTTTGGTTACAAAGTAACTAAAACAGAATGACTCTAATTAGGGAATATTCTCCTCAGATCTGGAACCATTCCGCTCCAAAAAATCAATCGGACGGAGCCGCTCCGTTCCAATCCCGCTCTCACAGTCACGCTCCGTTCTGTTCACTCTGCAACCAAACAAAAAACAGAGCCGCTCCGTTCCAGATTACCAAACACAGAACAGAGCGACTTCGTTCCTAGAATCAGGGATGGAACGTCTCCGTTTTACTTGGCTCCTCAACCAAACATTGTCTAAATCCCTCTCACACCTTTTTCATGCTGCATAAGCGCACCACTGACACCGACCTGTGATTGGGAGAAGTAATGGATCCAAATTTATCGTGCAGAGAAGGCTAAAAAGACGAGCATAGAAAAAAAAAGTTGAGGTTAATATGGAGCTCTAGTTCTTGGACCGTACGTAAATCGCGCTCGGTTCTTTGTAAGGAAAAAAAAAGAGCAACCTATATATGACGCAACCAAGAAAAACGAGTTATTTATCGTATACTCTGTTGGATCTTTTATGGGCTTGACCCATTTATTGAATAAACTCTAAGGTGTGTAATGGTGGAGAATACCAATAGTACCACATTGGAAGTCCAAGGGTCTTTTGCCTTGACTTATATGGTGAGATTTATTCCACTTAACTTGAGAAGTCAAGAAATGGACAAGGGCGTGCCACACGCGCGCGCGCGCGCCGCCGCCGCCGGCCGGGCGTGGCGTGGCGAGGCAGGCAGGCAGGCGAGCTGTGGTTGTGTTAATTTTTAGCACTCACTAACCGCGTACGTCAGCCGAGTGACCCTGTCTCTTCGTCTGCCGAGTGACCCTGTCTCTTCGTCAGCCAGCCGAGTGACCCTTCTCCTTCAGCTGGCCGACCCTTGGCGTGACTCGGCGAGAGCTGGCCGACCCTTGGCGTGACTCGGCGACCTTTCTCCTTCAACTTCCCTCTGCGAGAGGTTAAATAGAGGAGCACCCCTGTCACTCGATACACGCGAACACACCACTTTCAGAATCACAGTCCAGCCGCCGAGTGAGGGTATTTCCATCTCGTGACTCTGCGCGCACAGAGGAGCGAGAGGGCAGGTGCCTTCGAAGCCGGTGCCGTTTGAGACCTTGCACGGGGGATCGGCAATTAGGTTTTTGGGGAGCGTCTACGCGACTGCCCAAAACATCTGCGACATGACAAAGGAAGTTGGACAAGGATCTGGATCAGAGCGCATGGGAGGGTATGTTCAGTTTATTTCCTTACTGTTTTGCGTTCTACAGATTATATATGTTTTATATATTCATCTGTACCGTTTCATGTATAGCAAAGAGTTTATCTCATCTGTCCTGTTACCTTATAATGTGTTATATCTGTTTGTTTTAATTTTACAATCATGCTGTTTATGTTTCTATTTGTTTATTTTCAATTGTTCAGTCAGTTTACATGTTTATCGTATTTATATGATGTATTTAATTCATATGCTTTATGTTCTCATGATCCATATTGTTATGGATATATTTGAGAAAGTGATTTCTATGATTAATTATATTTTATATGTCATCATCATAATGTTTATTTATGGAATTAAAATGATACGGAAAATGCCTATAACTCTAACGATCCAAAAACCTAATGTTAGGCATTTTTCTGTCAGAGGTTTTGCTGCTGTGCTAAAGCCTGATCCGTTTGATGGTAAAAACTTCTTGATATGGAAAGCTAAGATGGAATTGTGGCTAACTGCAATGTCTTGTTTTCATGCCGCTGAGGGCAAGCCTGCCAACTTACCTCCTGAGGATGAGGCTAAGTTTAAGGCTGAAGACAATCTCTTTCGAGGAGCAGTAATTAGCGCACTGGATACTAAATTCCAGAAAAGCTATATCATCCTTCCCACAGGGAAAGAGCTGTGGGATGCACTTGTCGGAAAGTTTGGAGTAACTGACGCTGGTAGCGAGCTGTACCTCATGGAGCAGCTGTATGACTACAAGATGGTTGAGAACCGATCTGTAGTGGAACAGGCTCATGAGTTTCAGGCACTAGCTAAGGAACTCGAACTTTTTCCTTGTCCTTTTCCTGACAAGTTTGTGGCTGGCGGTATAATCGCCAAGTTACCACCTTCTTGGAAGGACTTTGCTACCTCTCTCAAACATAAGAGACAAGAGTTCAATGTGGAGGAGCTCATTGGTACTCTTGATGTTGAGGAAAGAGCTAGATCAAAGGACAATGGAAAAGGTGTGGAGACCTCTACTGCTAATGTGGTGCAGAAGAGAAACTTCCGCAAGTTTAACAAGAAGAAAAACCAGAACAAACCAGAGAACGCAAATAAACCTGTTCATACAGCACAGTTTAAAAAGAAGAACAACAACAACAAGGGAAAGGGAGGTTGCTTTGTCTGTGGCAGTGATCAACATTGGGCTAGAGAGTGCCCTGATCGCAAGTTCACACAGGACAAGAAATCAGCAAATGTTGTAACCACTGAAACTGGAGATGGAACATCTGGGTATGGTAATTCTTTACCATTTGTTCTCTCAGTTTGTAATTCACCTGAGTGGTGGATGGACAGTGGTGCAAACATTCATGTGTGTGCTGATGCCTCTATGTTCACTTCCTATCAGGTCGGGAGGTCTGGCGCCTTGTTAATGGGAAATGGGTCGCGTGCTCATGTTCTTGGTGTTGGTACGGTCATTCTGAAGTTTACTTCGGGAAAGACGGTGCCATTGAAGAGCGTGCATCATGTGCCCTCTATCAAGAAGAATCTCGTTAGCGCTTCTATGCTATGTCGAGATGGATACAAAGTTGTTCTTGAGTCTAATAAATGTGTTGTGTCGAAACATGGTACTTTTGTTGGTAAAGGATATGATTGCGGAGGGTTGTTCCGCTTATCACTGCATGATGTGTGTAATAAACTTGTGAATTCTGTTCATTTTTCTGATGAGTCGGATTTATGGCATTCACGTTTTTGTCATGCAAGCTTTGGCTGTCTTATGCGGTTAGCAAATATAAATTTAATTCCTAAATTTAACTTGGTCAAAAAGTCTAAGTGCCATGTGTGTGTTGAATCAAAACAACCTCGCAAGCCTCACAAGGTTGCTGAGGCGAGGAGTTTGGCACCTCTAGAACTTGTTCATTCTGATCTGTGCGAGATGAATGGAATTTTGACCAAAGGTGGTAAAAGATACTTTCTCACTTTTATAGATGACTCCACTAGATTTTGCTATGTGTATCTCTTAAAAACAAAAGATGAAGCGTTCAATTATTTTAAGGCCTACAAAGCTGAAGTAGAGAACCAACTTGAGAGGAAAATAAAACGTTTAAGGTCCGACCGAGGTGGAGAATATTTCTCTAATGTGTTCGATGAGTTCTACGTGGAACATGGTATTATTCATGAGAGGACACCGCCATTCTCACCACAATCCAATGGGATTGCTGAAAGGAAAAACCGCACTCTAACAGATTTGGTGAATGCCATGTTGAGTACAGCGGGATTATCCAAGGCATGGTGGGGTGAGGCGATTTTGACAGCATGTCATGTCCTGAATAGAGTTCCAACAAAGAACAAAGAGATCACTCCATTTGAGGAATGGGAAAAGAGAAGAGTAAATCTCTCATATTTGCGCACTTGGGGTTGCTTGGCTAAAGTGAATGTGCCAATCAACAAAAAGCGTAAACTTGGGCCTAAAACTGTTGACTGTATATTCCTTGGGTACTCTTTTCACAGCACTGGGTATAGGTTCTTAATTATAAAATCTGATGTGCCAGGTATGTATGTTGATACTATCATGGAATCAAGAGACGCAACATTTTTTGAGAATGAGTTTCCCATGAAGAATACACCTAGTGATACAAGTCATGAGACTATAATTCCCCATGAGCACGAACTGTCGATTCCTATACATCATGCTGAGGATTCTCACGTGCACATCCCTGAGGAGGATGACACTATAGTCACTCGAAAGAGCAAGAGACAGAGGGTTGCAAAATCCTTTGGTAATGACTTTATAGTGTACCTTGTGGAAGACACACCAACTACCATTAGTGAGGCATATTCCTCTCCTGATGCTGACTTATGGAAGGAAGCAGTAAGGAGTGAGATGGAATCTATTATGTCTAATGGAACTTGGGAGGTCGTTGACCGTCCTTATGGTTGTCAACCTATAGGCTGCAAATGGATCTTCAAGAAAAAGCTTAGGCCTGATGGTACAATCGAGAGGTACAAGGCAAGGCTTGTGGCCAAAGGATATACCCAAAAGGAGGGTGAAGATTTCTTTGATACCTACTCACCAGTGGCTCGATTGACTACAATTCGCACATTAATAGCCGTGGCAGCCTCTTATGGTCTTATCATTCATCAGATGGATGTTAAGACAGCTTTCCTAAATGGAGAGTTGGATGAGGAGATCTATATGGATCAGCCAGAAGGGTTTATTGCGGATGGTCAAGAGAACAAGGTGTGCAGGTTGATAAAATCATTGTATGGCCTAAAACAAGCACCTAAGCAATGGCATGAAAAGTTTGATAATACTCTTACAGCAGCTGGCTTTGTTGTAAATGAATCTGACACGTGTGTATACTATCGGTATGGTGGGGGTGAGTCTGTTATGCTGTGCCTTTATGTTGATGACATCTTGATCTTTGGATCAAATCTCAATGTGATTGAGGAAGTTAAAAATCTTCTATCGAGCAATTTCGAGATGAAAGATTTGGGAGAAGCTGATGTCATTCTAAACATCAAGCTTGTTAGAGAAGCTGATGGTGGGGTAACTTTGTTACAATCCCATTATGTGGAAAAGGTATTGAGTCGCTTTGGTTTTAGTGACTGTGATCCTGCTCCAACACCTTATGACCCCAGTGTGCTATTAAGAAAGAATCGGAGAATAGCAAGGGATCAATTGACATACTCCCAGATCATTGACTCGCTCATGTACCTTGCAAGTGCAACAAGGCCAGACATCTCTTATGCTGTGAGTAAGCTAAGTCGGTTTGTGTCGAAACCAGGAGATGATCACTGGCGTGCTCTTGAGAGAGTGTTGCGGTATTTGAAAGGTACTATGACATACGGTATTCATTATACCGGAAACCCAAAAGTGCTGGAAGGCTATTGTGATGCCAACTGGATTTCTGATGCTGATGAGCTTTATGCCACAAGCGGATATGTGTTTCTGTTTGGAGGTGGCGCTGTTTCCTGGAAGCCTTGCAAGCAGACTATCTTAATGAAGTCTACAATGGAAGCAGAACTCGCAGCATTAGACACTGCTGGGGCTGAGGCCGAGTGGCTTCGTGATTTCCTATTGGACTTACCGGTAGTTGAAAAACCGATACCGGCTATTTCCATGAACTGTGACAATCAAACTGTGATTACAAAGGTTAACAGTTCTAGGAATAACATGAAGTCTACAAGGCATGTTAAGAGGAGATTGAAATCTGTCAGAAAGTTGAAAAACTCCGGAGTTATAACTGTGGATTATGTCCACACATCGAATAATCTGGCAGATCAATTCACTAAGGGTCTATCACGCAATGTGATAGAAAGTGCATCGAGGGAAATGGGTATGAGACCCATGTGAGATCTACTCTAGTGATAACCTGCTCTATGTGATCGGAGATCCCGTGAAGTAGAGTGGAGAAACAAGCTAGGAGTAGATTGTGAGGAAAGATCCCTTCTTTAACTCATTTCTGATGCACATCTTTCCTATCTGTAAGGCAGGATGGTATTTACCTTAATGTATTCCAAGAGTCTTATAAAGGTAAGATGTTGTCCTACAGAATATCTTTTGAGGAATACACCTATATGAGTCAGACTGCTGGTCACAGTCTATGGGACTTGGGTAATCCCTAAATACTCATGAAAGGCACTGAAGTGTGACTTATATGCTTCTAAACAGCGGGAATACCCTTTTGCAGCCAAGTATCAGCAAAGGATTTGAGTGAATCTTATTTCGCACAAAACTGTCAATTCAAGGCATAGTCCATTGTTCAGTTGTGAATGAGTGAAACTCTTATTCTAGATGGATGTTCAACTTAACAGTCTCCATCGAAACACTGGTATATCAAAGGATTGTGATTCTGATACTTCATCATTACAAACCCTAGAGTTTGGTGGGGATTGTTGGATCTTTTATGGGCTTGGCCCATTTATTGAATAAACTCTAAGGTGTGTAATGGTGGAGAATACCAATAGTACCACATTGGAAGTCCAAGGGTCTTTTGCCTTGACTTATATGGTGAGATTTATTCCACTTAACTTGAGAAGTCAAGAAATGGACAAGGGCGTGCCACACGCGCGCGCGCACGCCGCCGCCTCCGGCCGGGCGTGGCGTGGCGTGGCGTGGCGAGGCGAGGCGAGGCGAGGCGAGGCGTGGCGAGGCAGGCAGGCAGGCGAGCGGGCGTGGTGTGGTTGTGTTAATTTTTAGCACTCACTAACCGCGTACGTCAGCCGAGTGACCCTGTCTCTTCGTCTGCCGAGTGACCCTGTCTCTTCGTCAGCCAGCCGAGTGACCCTTCTCCTTCAGCTGGCCGACTCATGGCATGACTCGGCGAGTGCTGGCCGACTCATGGCATGACTCGGCGAGAGCTGGCCGACCCTTGGCGTGACTCGGCGACCTTTCTCCTTCAACTTCCCTCTGCGAGAGGTTAAATAGAGGAGCACCCCTGTCACTCGGTACACGCGAACACACCACTTTCAGAATCACAGTCCAGCCGCCGAGTGAGGGTATTTCCATCTCGTGACTCTGCGCGCACAGAGGAGCGAGAGGGCAGGTGCCTCCGAAGCCGGTGCCGTTCGAGACCTTGCACGGGGGATCGGCAATTAGGTTTTTGGGGAGCGTCTACGCGACTGCCCAAAACATCTGCGACATGACAAAGGAAGTTGGACAAGGATCTGGATCAGAGCGCATGGGAGGGTATGTTCAGTTTATTTCCTTACTGTTTTGCGTTCTACAGATTATATATGTTTTATATATTCATCTGTACTGTTTCATGTATAGCAAAGAGTTTATCTCATCTGTCCTGTTACCTTATAATGTGTTATATCTGTTTGTTTTAATTTTACAATCATGTTGTTTATGTTTCTATTTGTTTATTTTCAATTATTCAGTCAGTTTACATGTTTATCGTATTTATATGATGTATTTAATTCATATGCTTTATGTTCTCATGATCCATATTGTTATGGATATATTTGAGAAAGTGATTTCTATGATTAATTATATTTTATATGTCATCGTTATAATGTTTATTTATGGAATTAAAATGATACGGAAAATGCCTATAACTCTAACATACTCCACACCACACGCTGGCCTAACAAAATTTGTTTTTAAAACTAAAATCGATACCAGGGATATGCTAACTACCTATCTTCATGTTACGATAACACAGATTATATACGAACAGGCCGCAAATACAGCGCATGTAGCCAAACCAGTATAGTGTACGAGAAGGTTTTGTTGTCAGGACCGGTAGTGCTACGGACACGAGGACACTGGTCCTGCAGCTCAGAATTTAGGTTCTGTTTGAATCCTCTATATTAATTGTTTGTCAATGGCTAATGATCAGCAGACAAATATTTAGACAAATAATTAGATGACAAATAGTTTAGTTAGCTGTGTTATATTTAGATTCTTGAGTGATAGATGTCTAAAACATAGTAAGTAGTCTGTTTTACCTCTGCACAGCACAACAGACAACTAGCTAAGACAGAAAGGAAAGATACCAAGAGAGATAGGGATCACTTTTTTCTCTCTATTCATGATCTATTAGTACCTATTCGTAAGATCAAATACTAATGAGTAAACAATTTACTAGCTCTCCGGCTAACAATTAGTCAATTTATTAGTCAACTAACATTAGCCGGCGGATGAATCCAACATCACTACTACAAGTATCCTCTATACAGGCGGTCCGGTTAGCCTCTACACAGGCGGTTCCAGGAACCGCTTGTGGTGCACCGCCTGTGATGTAAAACAACATCACAGGCGGTCAATCAAAAACCGCCTGTGATAGACACACATCACAGGCGGTCCAGTTTAAAAGAACCGCCTGTGATAGTCACACATCACAGGCGGTCCGGTTTAAAAGAACCGCCTGTGATAGAGACACATCACAGGCGGTTTTAATTATAAGCCGCCTGTATTTCCCAGATTCATATACAGAAGCAGATTCATATATATTTTCCAGATTCATATACAGAAACAGAATTAATAACAGATTCAAACACATATTCATCATACAAAGATTCAAACAAGTTCTATAGCAGGTTCCATACACAGATTCATCCACATATATATCAAGTTCCATCATACACAGATTTATACACATCAAGTTGCATAACAACTCAACATCTCAAAGTTCCATAGACAACTAAACATCTAAAGTTCCTAACTAAAGACCTAAACACTGTGTGATATTGTGTACAAACTTAGTTCTGGAAATTTTTGCAAATTTCCATTTACATTGTAGAATAGCCCTTGTTGATGAAGAACTTCACGGCGCATAAAGTAAAGCAAGTCTCTTACAACCTTAGCCACGCCGGTGGAAACCATATCTCTTTCTAACCATTCAACATTGATCTTAGATTTAGGAACCTGCAATGAAAGCAAAAAGCAATCGGTGCTAAGAGTAATGTGATGAGCAACAATATAACATAAAAATTGCAATATAGACAATGATAGCGAACTTACATCCTCACGATTGACCATGTAATGGAAGGTGACACGACACCATTCGCATACATAATAACCGCACAGGACAGTACCCGGAGGTTGTTTGTCACCATATGGAAATAATGATATTGACAAATTAGACTTGTCCTCTGGATGTTCGCCGCCAAGATCTTTCCAATAAAAACGGTATGCACTGCATATAAGAATAGCATTGTGAGATTAAGGATACATTTGTTAAGTTGTAATAAGTACAAGTGTGCAATAATAATCATACTTCTCTAAAATCTTCAAGAAGTCATTATACGTAGCCTTTTCCATTCTCAGTGAGTCGAAGACCACGACTTTACCATCCTTTGGCCAGATCATGATACAAATGTAGTGGTCACTATATAGACATAGACGAAAACACATGTTAATATCACGATTGCCATAATTTATAGTTCAAAATTAAACCATGTCGATAACTTACTTAAAGTGGTGCGGAGCTATTATTAAGTCCTTGCCATGTTGTACATGATTATACATGGCTCGTCCAATGTATGCCGCCATTACCTTCATTTTCTTTCTCTGATTCTGTTTGACGGCTTTCTCAAATTCAGCATCGTCCAAGTCTTTGTATTCTTCTCCTTGCCTCCGAGCAACTACTTTGTAGCGAGCTTGGGATATCATCAACGGGTCAAGAAACCTTGTCTTAAGTTGTTTCTTCTTATCATCCATGTATTGCATCCTACGTGTAATAGTGTTAATCGTTAGACTCTCGTTTATGTGTGCGTGTACAAAACTAACAAATATGAAAGTTTAGAGGTACTTACAAGCAAAAGAGGGTTAAGTAGTTGGTTTCCATCCTTTGTCGGTGGTACAACGACCAGAGATCGTCAAAGAATAAATGCCGCACAGGATTTATATGATCATTGCTCCAAAATGCATCTTCTGGCACAACAAATGTGAATTCCTCGAGTTTGTATTTGTTGCTAGCCACCATGTACCACTCATGCATTCTAATCTCCGGAGTCGACAACTTAGAAAGTTGCACCGTCGTTAAGAACGGCCTCCCATTCACAAATTTAGGAGGAACATCCTCCTTCTTGTATACCGAGATATTGGTTTTAAGACGTAATGATTCTCGAGTATGAATCATTCCATCTTCTTCCCATACTTCGAAATTGTCTATTTGGGCCGGCCGTGTGCCTACTCCATGAGATGCTGATACTGCTTTTGATTGATTAGTCATAACTCTCTGCAATTTATGCAGGTAGCGTGCCACTGATTCTGACGGTTTCTTGACATCGTCTGTGGCGATTCGCTTATGAATCTTCTTTGAAATAGTTGGCCCTTCAACATTGGTGCCAACCTTTGGTTCCTTTTTGATGTTGACGTCGACATTCTGAGGAACAATTTTGTCTACGTCCCCCTCGTCGAGTTCCTTCGCAAGAGGCGATATGATTGTTTCAACGATTTTTTTTGGAGGTCGGTGTCATATCTTCCTGCACCATGGGGTGTGGAATGATCGAACTAGCTTTTTGTTGCATTGGTGTTGAATTCGGCTCATCACCAAACTTGATGTCGCGTCGATGCCAAAGGACCAACTCGTTAATTGCCTCATGCAAAGTTATGATCCCCTCAACTGGAAAATCTATCTCCCAATCTTCACAACCATTGTCTATGATTTCTAGAACTTGGACCACAGCATAAGGTGGCGGGACAGGATTGTCCTTGTAGTTAACAAGTCCTGGTTTTACCAAACCAGTAGCAGCTTGCTTTGTTTTTGTCCCAGATCGATTGATTGGAATATGAAGAAAGCAAGGCTTGTCCTCAACAATATCGTCTACAGGGTACTTGGTCAAGTCTTGCACAGATCCAACGCTGCTAGGGACTATAGGTGGACTCATGTGGCTTGGCTTGAGTTCAAATGATATGCATTCTGTTTTCTTCATTTTGTTCATCACGTCATTAATAGCCTTTTGTACCCTTTCATCAATAGTCTCTTCAAGGGTCCTTTTCGACTTCTCGTGTTTCCTATATGACGACGCATACTCTGGAAACGCCTCTCTCCAGGAAATCTTAGAAGAGATTCCCCGAGCCCGTCCAGTGTGTTCAGGATTGCCTAGGGCTGCAGTTAGTATGTCATTCTCCCTCCGAGGCTTAAATTCTCCTTTTTTTTCTCTTATCTGCATATTCTTGAATTTTTGACGAAACTTCGCCTACCAATTCTGGATGCAAAAGTTTGCCGTCCTCACTCAAACCTGCTCAACCTAAGATCCAACGAATAGCTCTCTCATCGATATCTTTTAATATTGGGTCCAAAGTGCCGTTAGTTATAGCTTCCTCGATAATCTTGTTCCACTGCACAACTTTATGGTGATATCCGCTTGACCCTAGGCGATGGGGGTGTTTGTTCATCTTCGCTCTCTGAGAATTAGTTTCGCCCAGTTCTTTGGCCTTCAGTTCGGTCTTCTGACGAACAAATTCCTCCCACTGAGCTTGAGTGATTTTCCCCATTTTCTTGGGCGGAGGAACCTTATTCTTCTTAACAAAGTCCCTATTCATCTCGGCCTTCCACCCACGAAACATCTTGGCCATAACAGAGAGCATCGACTTCCTTACTGCATCCTCTGTGCCTTTTGGGAACTTGAATGACTCAGACAACTTAGCCCATAGCTTGTTGCGGGTGTCTTCATCTAAATCCTTCCATTTTTGAAGTGTGATTGGCACTATATCTCTAACAGTAGCCCCGCAGGAATTTCGAAACTTTGTAACCACGTCAAGTGGTTCTTCAGGAAACCCCTCTGCATTTAGTTTTGTTACATACATAACTGCACCTTCTTTTATCTGATTTGGACCTCGTCGCCCTCGTTTCCGCTTATGTGAAACGGATGATTCAGGCATCGGAGCATCCTCCGTGTTTCGTGTAGAAGATGCATCCTCTTTCTTCTCTTCATTTGAAATCTATATAGTGAAAAAATTAATGGCCTTTCATATATGAACATTATTTTACAATATAGTCGACATATTTCTATTTACCTCTTCATCGTTGGGAATATAGTCAGCATCAAGCTCATCTGATGTTTTTTTATTCCTTGGAGGTATAGGAGTACAAGGATTATCGTCACTAGAACTATCCTCCCCGCTCCCTTCACTGGAGCTGCTCGTTGTCTGCCATTCAAGTTTGGTCGTGTCTTCATCAACTTTGTTAGACGCACCGGTGCAGACCACATCCATACTAGGCTGCTCGTTGTCTGCCATTCAAGCTGGTTCCATCGATAAAGGGATATACTGTTAGTCTGATATACTGGTTCCATCAATAAGGGAACTTGGAGAAAAGGCACTTTCCAATGCAGTTAGACAGAGAAGGCATGGCTGTGATGTTATAATGCTGAAGGACCCCAAGAAGAGATTAAGCCCTGTAGTCTACCACCTCCCGTTATTTGTGGGCTTCACCGAGGGCGGGAAACATTTGGTGACATCAAACGACCTTCGGGCTGGGGACGTCTGCGAGCTTGTTAAGGGGCCAGACGATGGTGAGCCGGTGTACTCTGTCCGGATGTGTGGTCACAAAATTTAAAGCCGCCCCGGCTTCATCTGTGCGCTTCTCTTCTCTTATGTCGGCTACTAAGATCACTTAGCACCCCACCTAAGAGAAGAGAAGCACACACATGCAGCCGGGGCAGCTTTTAATTTTGTGACCACACATCCGGACATAGTACACCGGCTCAACATCCTCTGGCCCCTTAACAAGCTCGCAGACGTCTTCAGCCCGAAGGTCGTTTGCTATCACCAAATGTTTCCAGCCATCGGTGAAGCCCACAAATAACGGGAGGTGGTAGACTACAGGGCTTAATCTCTTCTTGGGGTCCTTCAGCATTATAACATCACAGCCATGCTGAAGGACCCCAAGAAGAGATTAAGCCATGTAGGACCCCAAGAAGAGATTAAGCCCTGTGGTCTACCACCTCCCGTTATTTGTGGGCTTCACCGAGGGCGGGAAACATTTGGTGACATCAAACGACCTTCGGGCTGGGGACGTCTGCGAGCTTGTTAAGGGGCCAGACGATGGTGAGCCGGTGTACTCTGTCCGGATGTGTGGTCACAAAATTTAAAGCCGCCCCGGCTTCATCTGTGCGCTTCTCTTCTCTTATGTCGGCTACTAAGATCACTTAGCACCCCACCTAAGAGAAGAGAAGCACACACATGCAGCCGGGGCAGCTTTAAATTTTGTGACCACACATCCGGACATAGTACACCGGCTCAACATCCTCTGGCCTCTTAACAAGCTCGCAGACGTCTTCAGCCCGAAGGTCGTTTGCTATCACCAAATGTTTCCAGCCATCGGTGAAGCCCACAAATAACGGGAGGTGGTAGACTACAGGGTTTAATCTCTTCTTGGGGTCCTTCAGCATTATAACATCACAGCCATGCTGGATGACCCCAAGAAGAGATTAAGCCCTGTAGGACCCCAAGAAGAGATTAAGCCCTGTGGTCTACCACCTCCCGTTATTTGTGGGCTTCACCGAGGGCGGGAAACATTTGGTGACATCAAACGACCTTCGGGCTGGGGACGTCTGCGAGCTTGTTAAGGGGCTAGACGATGGTGAGCCGGTGTACTCTGTCCGGATGTGTGGTCACAAAATTTAAAGCCGCCCCGGCTTCATCTGTGTGCTTCTCTTCTCTTATGTCGGCTACTAAGATCACTTAGCACCCCACCTAAGAGAAGAGAAGCACACACATGCAGCCGGGGCAGCTTTAAATTTTGTGACCACACATCCAGACATAGTACACCGACTCAACATCGTCTGGCCCCTTAACAAGCTCGCAGACGTCTTCAACCCGAAGGTCGTTTGCTATCACCAAATGTTTCCAACCATCGGTGAAGCCCACAAATAACGGGAGGTGGTAGACTACAGGACTTAATCTCTTCTTGGGGTCTGCCGATTCAGGCATTCCGCTGATGCCATTCTCCATATAAGTCCCAAACAGAGAATAGGGATGAGGTAGTCAAGATTGTAGGCGCTAGTGCTCAACTACTAGCATCTATAGATATGGACACAAGTCCAAATTTGGTGCTACTCGGCACCATCGATATCACTAGAAAAAAATACATCAAAGAGATACACTTCCCAATAGTACTCAAAGATAGTTCATTGACTTGACACTCTCTAAGAGGTTCATACAAAATACATTATCTCTAAGAGTGAAACCTACGATACTCATATCGTGTTGTTTAGGACTAAACATCAACAACCCCTTGACTGGTCGCTATCATACTCAATTCCAAAATATTTTTCCAATATGTCGGCTTGAGTAAGGAGATCTGGGCTTGGGAGTTCCTCCAAATCATCTGCAGCTTCATCATCTTCAGCATATTGCAGGGCTTCATCTTGAATAATTTTAGCCCTCTTGGAGTCAGCATACTTTTTGATGGACAGAGCACACTTCTCAAGCATGTCGCATACATCTCCAATTTGAAACAAAGTGGTCTTAAGTGTGTACACTGATTCCGGTTCACTAGTATCCACAACCCCATCAGTCACTAGACTGCGAATGATGTCAACATGTGTCTCGATGACTCGAACTGAGCTCTCAACCATGTCAAGTGGCTCTTTTTCCATCTCTAAAACTGAAAATGGCCAAGTCTCACAATCAACATTGAGATCGCAACAAAGGCAGGGATCAGAGGGAAAACAAGGATGTGGCTTATAGGGCAAAAAGAGGGGTCCAAATAACATTGTCATGGCTATGAACAAGTCAAAGATGGGAGATAAGAACAAGTCTTATAACATAGGGTTGGGAAGCAAAGATAGGTAGTCAAAAAACTAAGAAGGGAGATAAGAACAAGTCTTATAACATAGGGAGATAATAACATTGCCATGGCTATGTACTTCCATGATGTATGTGGCCATAAGCACTAAAAATAGACTTGTTTCCCCAATCACTATGGAGATTTTCTACCAAGAAGGGGTCCTAGTAGTTGCATCAACTATCCATGACAAAATTCTTCATAAGCATAATTACCAACATTTAATCACAAGGGATACAAGCTACTAAAGCAAAAATGGTGACCTTAACAAAATATGTAAGTGAAAACACCAACAATATAAGCATAATGACCAACATTAACAATATAAGATTAACAATAATTAAGGCATGACTAGCAAAAACAAGTAATCAAGGCATGAATTTTTAACAAGTAATTAAGGCATGATCAAGGAGTGCACCGAGGGCTCGGAGATGGGCACGGCGGCGCACTCGGCGCTCGGGCTCGGCGGCGCTCGGGCTCGAGAACGGGGACAGCGGCGCTTGGCCTCGGAGACGGTGGCGCTTGGGCTCGGGGACGGGGACGGTGGCGCACTCGGAGATGGGCACGGCGGCGCGCTCGGCGCTCGGGCTCGGCGGCGCTCGGGCTCGGGGACGGGGACGGCGGCGCTTGGCCTCGGAGACGGTGGCGCTCGGGGACGGGGACGGGCGCCCAGCTCGGAGACGGTGGCGCTTGGGCTCGGGCTCGGCGACGGCGTGGCGGGCGCTCACGGCTCGGAGACGGGGACGGGAACGGCGGCGCAGCAGCCTGGCGGCGTAGTATCAGCTTCGGGCGAAAACTAAACCCTAAGCCACCGTACCGAGGCTTTTATATAGTATACACATCACAGGCGGATTTTTAGCAAAACCGCTTGTGATGTATAACATCACAAGCGGTTTTCTATTTCGACCGCCTGTGATGTTTACATATCACAGGCGGTCGAAATAGAAAACCGCTTGTGATGTTATACATCACAAGCGGTTTTTCTAAAAATCCGCCTGTGATGTGTATGTAGTATAAAAGGCTCGGTGGTTCCAGCGCAGGAACCCTAACTTCCGGAGCCCGACGCCGCTAGGCTGCACACTACTGTAGCGGCGGCGGATTTTTTTGATCTACGGGGAGAAGGTTTTGTTTTTGATTTTCGGGCTTGATTTCAAGAGTTTATGCATATATATGATCTCCGTTTGTTTTCTTTCTCATTTTGATACGATTTTTTGCCTCAATTTTGTAATATAGACCGGAATTGAAGAAAAACTCAGGAATTCCAAGATTTGGACTTGTAGTTGATCTAATTTAAAGATTTTTTTTTGAAGAGTTGTCTCACCTCAAGGTACCTATATTGCTGCAATCTTGTTTCATTTTCATGCACATTAATTCGTTCATGATTTAGGGATTAAATTCAATTAATTAGGGATATTTTAAAATTTTTTTGTCTCATGTACTAGGTACATCTCGATATGATCTTGTTTCACTTTCATGAACATTTATTTTTTCATGTTACATCTCGATATTGACGTTAATCAATATAGGGATAGGTAATGGACCGAGGTTGGATGTACAATGTGCCAAGACCACATCCGTCGTACATTCGAAATTTGAGAAGCTTTATTGAAGCGGCCAACAAGCACGCGAATTTGCGAAAGAGCAAGGAGATATTATGTCCGTGCATCGATTGTGATAATAAGATAGCTTGGAGAGATATAGGAGTAATCCAATCACATCTGCTAAAAAGAGGGTTTAAAAACAATTACACGATATGGTCAGAACATGGTGAGTTGGATCCGTGTGAAGTGCCTGATAATGACGAGAGAGTTGTCGGAATTTTAGATCTTAAAGTTGATGGTAAAGTGGATAATGTGGATGCTAATCAAGAATTTGAAGAATTTGATTGTGAAGAGATGTTGCGCCATATGGAACCAGAAATGTTAAGTTCTGTGGGATCGCAGAAAGGGCTATCTAAAATGGAGGGACTGGAAAGTGCCTCAAAAGAACCTTTATATGATGAATCAAAGGGTTGTGACAAAGAGTTTACTACACTGCGTACAGTTCTAGAACTTCTGAAGTTGAAGGCTAGCGCCGGATGGTCTGATACTAGCTTCACAGATCTTTTGAATTTTCTGTCTCAATTACTACCAAAACCCAACAAACTACCAACAAGCACTTATAAAGCGAAGAAGCTTATATCTCCCATAGCTCTGGGTGTGCAAAAAATTCATGCATGTCCGAACCATTGTATTCTGTATCGTGGCGATTTTGAGAACGCATCAAGATGCCCAGTTTGCAATGTCAGTCGATACAAGAAGAGCTACAATCAAGACTGTGTAAAAAATTCCCGAAGAAAAATAAAAACAAGAAATCCACTATTGGACCTGAAAGTGACGATGACACTTTTGATGACATGGATGGGAAAAAGAAGTCAAAGAACCCAGCTTTGGTGATGTGGTATCTTCCAGTAATTGATCGCTTAAAACGTTTGTTCTCAAACCCTAGGGAGGCTGAGCTTATGCGTTGGCATGCTGAAAATCGCAAGCAGAATAACAAACAGATTCGACACCCTGCTGATGCATCACAATGGAAAAATTTCGATCTTATGTATCCTGAGTTTGCCAAAGAAACCAGAAATGTAAGATTTGCTTTGGGTACAGACGGAATGAATCCATTTGGTGAAAAAAGAAGTGTACATAGCACCTGGCCCGTGACTTTAACAATGTACAACCTTCCATCATGGTTGTGTCACAAAAGAAAGTATATTATGTTGACTATTCTTATTCAAGGTCCGAAATCAGCTGGTGTTGATATTGATGTGTTCCTAGAACCTCTTATGGAAGATATGACAAAGCTCTGGAATGAAGGAGTTAGAATATGGGATGAGTATTGCCGTGAGTATTTCAACTTAAGAGCAATTATATTTGTTACCATCCATGATTCTCCCGGTGGCGCCACACTATCAGGGCAAAAGACTAAAGGAAAGAATGGTTGTGTAGTGTGTGTCGATGGAACTGCTTCCATGTACCTTAAATCATCCAAGAAGTTGGTGTTCATGGGACACAGACGGTTCTTGATGAAGCAGCATAAGTACCGAAAGATGAAAGAGGAATTTAACAATCAACTGGAAAGTGAAGGTGCACCAAAGCCTTATAGTGGGAAACTTGTTTTTGAAATTGTAAAGAACATTCATGTTGTATTCGGAAAGGGAAAAAACAAAGGAGAAAAGAGAAAGAGAACTGACCCTTCAACTTACACAACTTTCAAGAAGCAATCAATATTTTTCAAGTACCTCCCATACTGGAAGGATATGGAAATTTGCCACAGCATTGATTTGATGCATGTAACAAAAAATGTTTTTGACAGCATCATTGGAACCTTGCTGGGCATGCTGAGTAAGACAAAAGACGGACTTAAATCACGCAATGATCTAGTAGATCTTCAAATCAGACCGGAACTTCATCCAGTGGATAGTGGCAAAGGGAAGCCTTACCTCCCCCCAGCTAGCTACAACTTGTCAGTTGAAGAGAGAACAAAGATTTGCAAATGTTTGCGTGGGGTCAAAGTGCCCACAGGTTTCTCATCCAATATCAGCAGACTAGTCAGGATGAAGGACTTGTCTCTATTTGGCTACAACTCTCATGACTGCCATGTGATGATGACGGTGTTCCTCCCAATTGCGGTAAGAGCCCTCGAAACAGAGCATGTCAAAGTTGTCATCACACGCTTGTGTTACTTTTTCAATGCGGTTTCACAAAAAGTAATAGCTTTAGAAGACTTGGACTATCTAAAGGCATACATCATCGAGACTATGTGCAAGCTTGAAATGTGTTTTCCTCCATCATTTTTTGATATGCAAGTACACCTAATCATACATCTCGTGGATCAGATAAAAATATTAGGGCCACTATATTTACATCATATGTTTCAGTTGGAGCGATACCTGGGAGTATTAAAAGGTTATGTGCGAAATCGCGCTCACCCAGAGGGTTCAATCATGGAGGGATAGACTACAGAAGAAGTGATTGAGAGCTGTATAGATTACATCAGTGACGGAACAATGATAGGTGTGCCTGTACCTAAACATGAGGGTAAACTATGTGGGAGAGGGAGAATGGGCAAGAAAACTTTTCGCGTTGAGGATTACAAGCTAGTACATTGTGCTCATGGTAGTGTACTACAACATCTCACGATAGCCGAGCCTTACATAGAGGAACACCTGAATGAGCTTCGTAAAGAAAATCAGAACCGCACAGAGGACTGGATCATGAGGGAGCACAAACATCGTTTTAGCGAATGGTTAATGGACAAAAACATCCCATTCGGAGACTCTTCGGATGAGAAAACAATGAAGAATTTGGCTTCTGGGCCATCGTGTTTTGTGACATCATGGCAAGCATATGACATTAATGGGTACACATTCTACACTAAATCAAAAGACATGAAAAGTGTTGCACAAAATAGCGGTGTTCGTATCGATGCTTTTGACCTACATGGACAGAAGACCACATATTTTGGATTCATAGAGGAAATATGAGAACTTGATTATGGCCCAAGCATGAAAATACCCTTGTTTAAGTGCCAATGGGTACAACATCCCGTGGGGGTGATAGTGGATAACTACGGACTCACACTGGTAGACTTAAAGAAAGTATGATATAAAGATGACCCGTGGGTTCTCGCCGATTGTGTTGCACAAGTGTTCTATGTACTCGATCCAGCAGATGAGAAGATGCATGTAGTTATTTCTGGAAAGCAAAAAATTGTTGGAGTTGAGAATGTGGGAGACCAAGATGAGGAATACAATAAGTATGAAGAGATGTTCGTCTTTAACGGTCCAGAGAGAATCAAGCGTGTGGAAAAGAAAATTGATAAGAACTTAAAGCCATACATGCGGAAAAATGGTAGTTCATGAAAAATTGTATGAATCAAATTGTATTTGTTATCATGTATGATCGACTATGAATTGTGGTTGCCAATTAATTTAAAATCTCTCTAGTTATCTATGTGTGCTATTATAATTCATTTAAATTGTATTTGCATATTATTGTTAAAAATTAAATATTAATTCATTTAAATTATATTTGCATATTTCTGTTAAAAATTAAAATTATTTTCATATTTAAATTGTATTTTCATATTTTTACAATCACAGGCGGTTTTGTCTTAGGGTCCGCTTGTGAAAAGGATAGAGCATCACAGGCGGTTTTGTCTTAGGGTCCGCTTGTGAAAAGGATAGAGCATCACAGGCGGTCCTAAACAAAAACCGCTTGTGATACTATTACATCACAGGCGTACTAAACCGCCTGGGACATCACAAGCGGTTTTCTAACCGAACCGCCTGTGATGTAAAAATCCTACCGCTTGTATAGAGCCAAATTGTACTAGTGCATGCCCTTAGAAGCAGCATCAAGGTGTGCAGGTCTCGGACACTCGCTACAAATGGGGGCTGTCTACAAGATCATCGGGGTTGTAACCTTCCTTAAAACTAGTCCACAGGAACGGTATGGAAATTTCACGAATTGGTTTTAGAAATACAGGGAAAAGAAACACAGGGTTTAGGAAATTTTCCTTAGTGCACAACCATGCATGATGCATCGCCCGAAAGAAATAGGTTACGGGGCGTTTGGATCCCTTTGGAATTCACTCAATAAAGTAACTTATTTAGTTTGGAATTTGACATTCCACCATTTTCTAAAGTTCAGATATAAGCCTATCTTAAATTCATGAGGTAGAGGGTGGGAAATGATTTTATGTATTAGTAGAATTGGTTTCTAATCTATAACTTACATGACACTCTTCGTCTCACTCCTCTATATTAAAAATGTAGCACATAAATATCTCTGACATCTTGCTAATAATAGTATACAAATATATTTTGCATAAAATCGAATTAGCTTAATTGATATATGCCTAAATTACTATTATTAGAATGGAATTCAATTCCAATGATCCAAACGGGGCGTTAGAGTTTTTGATACTGAGAATTCTGATATTCTGTGATAGAGAATTCATACGCCATACACATACCTCTCGCCCGTTTCCTTTCTTGGAAAGTTACTGAAAACGTGGTGCCTTGCTTTCGCAAGTGATCCTGGACATATGAACTACTCCTAGAAATGATAGTATGAGGGCTAGTTGCAAAAAAAAAAAAAAAAAAAAAACAATAAAAAACCCTAGGTGGCTGGATTTCAGTTTATCTAGTTGACGGTTATTGCATACATCTAGTACCAAAACTACAGCTTTAGTTTATTGCAATTTCTGTAGGCACAATCTGCAAAACCTAGGTGAGTATTACCTAAAATAATCTTAACATCTAGTCCACCGTGGTCCCTTGAGTCCACGAACCTGAGGTGCTCATTGCTAGCGATTAGCGAACCACAGTCCATAGAAACATATAAACAACAAAACGAACGCAATGCCATTGATCGAATTGCCAACACTAGATCACCAACTATGGCCTTCCTAAAAAAAGTCAAAACTAGTCAGCAGCTGATATCCCAAATGACAAAGATCGGTGCGCAAGCATGCATCATGAAAAAAACAATAGAGAGAGAGAGAGTCTTCACAGGGCGCGAGAGAAGAATCCTCGAATAAACCCAGCACTAGGCGAGCGCGGCGGCCCTGAGATGAGATGGGTGGCGCTCACGGCTCGCCAACTCACGGTCCATGGAGGCAAAAAAAGCAAGCGAGGGCGCCATCAAATCGCCAGCGGCCAGCTAGACCACCAGAGGAAAAATCTCGCCGGAACGCAACAACCAACTGGCCCAGCAGGCGTCTGGTGGCCCGCGGACCGCACCAACGGTGGGCAGCGCTCCCGTGCCGCGGGCCCGCGCGCGTCGCGACGCCCTGCCACGCCGGGCCGCGGGCGCTCCCAGCCGTGAAAACGCGTATCGCGCCACCACCGGGGACCCCTCCCGCGCCGGGACGAGAGAGCTGATCGACGGTCGCTAGAGGAGAGAGGAGGTCGACAGACGACAGGGGACGGCGCGCGTCAGGTGGTGGGGCAGACCGCTGACGGAGACACGCGGGCGCGCGCGCGCGTCGTCCGTTCGATCGATCTGTCGCCGGCCCGGCCGTCCGGCGAGATAGCCAGGCCAGAGCTTGCCATGCCGCCGGCGGTGAAACGGCGACAGCTTGGCTAGAGAGAACACGAGGCACCGCGTTTTGATCGCGCCTCTCGGTCGTCACACGAGTTCCCCGGGCAATCGCTGTTGACGAGTATGGCCGGCAGGCCGCGGCACGCGAGGGCCGTCCAGTTTCCGGAGGTAAGGAGGGAGCTTCCTTCTCTTGCAGGCATCGTCCTTTTCCTTTGAAAATCTGTTGTATACGTTTCCTTTTTTTTCCCCTTCAAACGACTGGTTTATTTACACATACATTTGAGGCTCCGCATTTTAGACATCAAGGAAAAGTATCTTTTAGAGCATCTAAAATAATGCTTTAAACTGGTGTCTCAAATTGAAATATAGGGCTAAAAACTATTACAATAGTGTCCTATTTTATAAAATTTAGTCAAAAAATTATATGACACTTTCTCAAACGACTCAAATATACTACACCGCAGTAATCTGCACTATAATCTAGATTTAAGGCTTTAATATTAGAACGGAATGTTTTGTTAGTGTCCTAAATTCTACAAAATATATTTATTTTTAAATTATAAATCATTTTTAGATGTCACTTTGTTGGAGATGCTCTTATACATTATGTTTAACCGCAACAATCGGCTGTGAATTCATTTGTTTTTAGATTTGGGCAATGTGACTTATCGCCAAAGTGGTGAGAGTTTGAATACTTGGCAACTTCCATAATAATAATAATAATGAAATGAAATATTGTGTTTTCCCCAGTTCTCGTCATATGTTAACCGATGGCGTTATATACTTTTTGTTTATGTTTGTATAGACTTCGTCTTATTGTTGAATTATATATCTGCAAAGCTAGCTAGAACAACTGATCATATACTCGTATGAGTCTAACACATGTTCAGGCCCTACAAAGGGAAGAAAGTCTAACACATGTTCATGTTGAGAATTGAGGAAAAAAAAACTTTAAGCTACAGTACAACTTACAAGTCTTGGAGGAACACAGGATGCAGCCTACATATACGTCTCTCTTGGTCTATTGGTCACAAGAAGGCAATAGAAGTGGTAGCGGCATCCCGTGATGAGAATATTTCCAGGAAGATTCTTTTAGTCAATTTTTAGCCTTGCAGAAAATTCTCGGTAAGCTATTTTTCAGACTTGTCACAACTTAAGTCGACATCACAAACAAAGCAAAAAAAAAAAAAACGCCGTCCCTCATTGCTGTGATTTGTGAATAAGAAAATCGTGTGGAGAAATTTCAACGGAATGTGTTGTGGCACAAATAAACTTTGTAGATGTACAAAAATGCAAAGGGAATTATTACAGGTAGGACTACTCAATTAAATAACATTTGAAATTAAAATTGTTTCGCTAAAATAAATACTCATTATTCCACGGCCTTAAGGATACTGTGGACACTAAGGTGTTGTTTGTTTCATAAAATATAACGTAAATGATAATTATAATAATTTACACTCGATTACCAGTAATAACAAGTTTGAATAAGACACTATCAGTTCCTAGTGTGATATTCAATTACGGTTGAAATTAATAAACATGGTTTAATAGAAACAAACTACGTGCATGTAGAGATGGCCAAACGGGCCGCCCTGGTCCGGTCCGGCCCGTTTTGGGCCCGACCCGTAAGGCACGGTTAGAAAACTAGGCCGGGCCGTCTAACCACGCGGGCTCAATTTCCTGTCCGAGCCTGACCTGCAGCGGGCCTAAACGGGCCGGGCTGACCCATTTAGCACGAAAAAAGTGGGCCGAAAAACGGGTTATACGAGCCGGTAAGCACGTTTTAGTATAAAAAGCGGGCTTAACGAGCTTAGAGGTAAACGAGACGTGTCGGGCTAGCCCACCGTGCCTAGTTTGCTGTCTCAGCCCAGCCCGCTTATTCGTGACGGGTCGGCCTAAGCCCGCATAGAACCGAACCATGTCGGACTCGGACCAAGCCCAAACCGCTGTAGATGTTGACATATTTTCGTATCGGGCTCGCAGACCTCGTACTTATTGGTCATCTATACGTGCATATGCAATGAATGTGACACATGCGGAAGGGGACCAGCGGTCTCGTACTCTCGTATTGAAAGAAAATGGAAAAACGCTGAAACAATAAAAACCCATGAGTAATAAATATATAATACAAATACAAAAAAAAAAACTGAGAAGGAATGGCACAGATCCGAAGTGGCAAATTGTCTTCCTTCGCCAGTTCGCCTTCGCGCGCTGTTCTATAAATACCTCCCCTCTCACCATTTCTTGCCATCAGACAAGAGACACACACCACACGCACAGCCTCGGCCTCCGCAGCTGCAGGCGCCTGCTGCTCTTCGACAAGACCCCAAGAACTCGCCAACCTAACTTAGGCCAGCCACCCTTCCCTCTGCCACAATGCTGGCCGCCGCCGCCTCCATCAAGCCCTCCACCACCGCGGCCGCGGCCGCGGCCACCTGCAAGGCGGGCTTCAAGCCCCTGCACCTCCCTCCCCTCCCCGCCGCCGGCTCCAGGCCGCTGTCCCTCTCCGTCTCCGCGCGTCCGCTGTACCACCAAGACCATGTCCTCGCGACAACCGTGGCGATGGCGGCGGCGGGCCGCAGCGACCGCGCCGCGTCCCCCGCGCCCCCGTCCGCCACAGCGGACGGCGCCCGGCCGGTGGTGGAGGTCGCCGCGCCGGCGGAGACCGCGCGCCGCGCCAAGATCGGGGTGTACTTCGCGACGTGGTGGGCGCTGAACGTGATCTTCAACATCTACAACAAGAAGGTGCTGAACGCGTTCCCGTACCCGTGGCTCACGTCGACGCTGTCCCTCGCCGCCGGCTCCGCCATCATGCTCGCGTCCTGGGCCACCAGGATCGCCGAGGCGCCCCAGACGGACCTCGACTTCTGGAAGGCGCTCACTCCCGTGAGTATCGATCGGCGCCGCTTAATTCCTTCCTAAAGATCTCTAGCTTCTTCTTCTAGATGCGGCTCGATCTGTGTGGTGCTGAATTGCTGATGCGAGTCGTCTCGTGGTCGTGGCCGGCCGGCCGAGCAGGTTGCGATCGCGCACACGATCGGGCACGTCGCGGCGACGGTGAGCATGGCCAAGGTGGCCGTGTCGTTCACGCACATCATCAAGAGCGGGGAGCCGGCATTCAGCGTGCTCGTCTCCAGGTTCTTCCTCGGCGAGCACTTCCCGGCGCCGGTCTACTTCTCCCTCCTCCCGATCATCGGTGGGTGCGCGCTCGCCGCCGTCACCGAGCTCAACTTCAACATGGTTGGTGAGTGACACGGAAATCCGGCCCCATCTCCTGAGCCTCGGAAATACTCATGCTGCTGATACATGAGAAATATCGATCAGAGGGATTGTGTGTAATTCTTCATGCGGGTTTCCATAGATAGAAAACTGATTTTAACACCAACAATCAAGGGAAGAAAAATAGTACGTACTGGTTTTGTGCCAGATTTTGACACCTCGCAGTCGCTGTCGCAAACTTTTCCAGCCATTATGAAGTCTTAACCACACACATACGTATACATGGAAAGGAAAAATGATGGGATAACTGAACCTGTCTTTTTCGACCCTAAAATATGTAGGGTTCATGGGGGCAATGATCTCGAACCTGGCGTTCGTCGTCCGGACCATCTTCTCCAAGAAGGGGATGAAGGGCAAGTCCGTGAGCGGGATGAACTACTACGCCTGCCTCTCCATCATGTCGCTGGTGATCCTCCTCCCCTTCGCCGTCGCCATGGAGGGGCCCAAGCTCTGGGCGGCGGGCTGGCAGCAAGCAGTCGCCGAGATCGGCCCCAACTTCGTCTGGTAAGCTTACTCTCACGTTGCGTAGCGTAGCATTGCACTGTTTGAGAATTTTTTTTTTGTCTGTGTGTTTATCATCAGGAATTCCAAGCCTTGAATCGATTGTAAACACAGTAGCTTGCAGCAGTTACATCTTATGATATACCTCAGAAAATCCACAACAATGTTGATAGATCTACTGATCTATGTCTCACAATAAGTATCTTAGCATCCCCTCACAAAAAAGAGCAGCTGCCTGCCTGTGTAGGGACAGCAGATCACGGTTTCTGAGATATGAACTGTGTGGTTTGCAACGGCCTGCTGCTCGTCCTGCAGAAGAAACAAAACCGATCATTGCCTTGATACTTGACTGATAATCCAGTTTCGGTTCGTGTGGCTAAGACTTCCTCTGTGGTGTGGATGTGGATGCACGTACGTACGCAGGTGGGTGGCTGCGCAGAGCGTGTTCTACCACCTGTACAACCAGGTGTCGTACATGTCGCTGGACGAGATCTCGCCGCTCACGTTCTCCATCGGCAACACCATGAAGAGGATCTCCGTCATCGTCGCCTCCATCATCATCTTCCAGACGCCCGTCCAGCCCATCAACGCGCTCGGAGCCGCTATCGCCATCCTCGGAACCTTCATCTACTCCCAGGTATAACAGTCCAAACACCATTTTTTTTCATTATTATTATTCTGAATTCGATCACGTAGAAAAGCACTGCCAGTCTGGTTGAACGCTGATTTGTGACCAAAATTTTAAAAAAAACGAATTCGATGTTTCAGGCAAAGCAGTAACGCCTTGCATTAATTGGCGTCTAGATGGCCTGCCCTCATCAGTTCACCGCGGATCAGCTCGGTGCTCGAAGATGACAGCTTATGACCTTTGAGAATGTCTACTAAGAATCCCCCTTTGTATAATACTACTAGATCCTCTCTCTCTTTTTTTTTTCTTTCGTAGGACTAGCTTCCAGTGTTACTGGGCTCATCATTTCGTGGTGTTTCTATTATGACTAAGATTATGATGGTGTAGAGAGAGAATGAGAGATGGATCCATCTAAATAAAGGCTCTAGATTTTTTTTCCCCTCCTCTCTGTCCTTCTGTTGCCTCCGAATTCTGCGGTCCAAAACAACGCGTGGCTGAGAATGCATCGGGATGATACCCATTCCATTCGTCATGTTTCACGAGGCCAGGAACGGCAGCCGTGTAAAGGTCTGGTCGCCCACCTTGTCCTCTTGCTGGTGACTGACAGGCACAGGGGAGCATGGCTGGCTGTCCCTGATGGGAAGCGCCGTGCAATTTGCACACCGAGATCTTCGCGATGGATTCAGCGTTGGAGCGTAGCTGATCTTTCTTTGTGCGCGCTTGCTGACTGCTCCTTTGTTCTTCTGCATGGTCCGGCACACTTTTGTTGTTCAGCATGGGCTTTTGGCAGGGCTGCTATGCCATCCTCGCAGGCGGCATATGCCCTTGGTCCTCATCCAAGGAGCAACCTTTGGTGCTCTATGGGCCGTTGCCTTCGAAACAGCTCTAGTCGACTTGAAAGGTCAAGAACACAGTTCAGTTTTTCTTTATCTATACTACTTATTAAGAAGGTAAGAGTAGTCTGCCTCCCTTACGTTCTGTCGTTCTATCGTCCCTCAATCTCCACCGTCCATTCCACATCCATATTTTTCGTGCGTCATCCGTCAGCCGTCCTGCGTGCGTCGCCTCCCATCCGCCCCTTCCCCGTCCGCGCGAGCAACCTAGCTCCCTCTGCCCCCTCCGGTTCGCAGTTCTCCTCCGCACGCTGGCAACCGCTCCCTCCCTCCGCCTCCACCTCCGCCGTCGGGCGCACCCTCCCCCTCGCTTGGACCTCCCCAAGACGTTGGAGTCCTCCGTCCCCACGCCTCGCCGGACCCGCCATCACCGCCTCCCCGTTGGGCCACGAAACCCTAGCGGCGCTTGCAGCCCCTGGATACCACGTTCCGCTCCCTGGCGCCTCCGCCCATGCCCTGCTCCCACCGGCGTCGTCTCCTCGCTGGGCCACGGATCCCGCTCCTCGCTCCCGCTCGACTCGCTCCTGCTCCACCTCGCCGCGCCCGCCCCCGCGCCGCAGCGGTCGCACCAGATGCCGCCGGCCGCACTCCTTCCTCTCCCCCACTCCACAGGCGCTGGTGCTCGCCATCTCCTCGCACCCGATTCCCACGCTCGCGGCCTTCCTGGCCTCCCGCCGCGATGAGCTCCTCCGCGCGGACATCACGTCCCTGCTCAAGGCGCTGGAGCTCTCGGGGCACTGGGAGTGGGCGCTCGCGCTCCTCCGGTGGGCCAGCAAGGAGGGTGCCGCTGACGCGTCGGCGCTCGAGATGGTCGTCCGCGCACTGGGCCACGAGTGCCAGCACGACGCTGTCTGCCCGCTGCTCGACGAAACGCCGCTCCCGCCGAGCTCCCGCCTGGACGTCCGTGCCTACACCATCGTGCTGCACGCGCTCTCCCGCGCGGGCCGGTACGAGCGCGCGCTCGAGCTCTTCGCCGAGCACTGGCGCCAGGGGGTGGCGACAACGTCGAAGAGGTCGACGCCGATGGTGACTGCGTCTTCACCACAGCACGGACTGCCACGGCTGCCAAGGTCGACGCACGCGAGCTCAGGCACCGCGCCGTGCACTGAGGTATACGTCGCCGTGAGGCACCTCTATGCGACCTTCTCTTATTCTCATATTCCCTTCCATTTTTTCTCCGCTTCCACCAAACCAAACTCTGCTAGAGAAATTTCTCCCAAATTTCAAATCAAATCCTCCGACCCCTCACAGGAGAATTCTGCCCAGCAGCATGGTGATCCGACTCGTTTTGGCATGGAGCGCGTCTTTTCCGTGGAGGAGATCCCCAACCCCTACTAGGCCCCACCGCACCCTCAACTAGCGGTTGCCGATGATGTTGCTGCACCAGTCACTAGGTGGAGTAGGAGGAGGAGGGACGCGGCGGACACGATGAACTGGTGCCTGTCGGAGTGGTGCTTCCAGAAATTTCTTGAGGAGGTCGTGCTCGATAACTCGAGTCCCATCGTTGCCATAGAGTAGAGGTAGCAATGGAGCTAGAGTCGAGGAGGTGAAGAGCAAGCCACTAGGGTCCATGGCACCGGCGTCAGCCTAGAGATCGGTTGTTGACCCCGTCGAGTACAACATGATGCTCAAGCAGAAGTTGGAGAAGGACCTCGCTGCCATCGCCATGTGTAGGGTACAACCACTTGCCTTTAGTTGCAGTTCACCCATGTAATCCTGTTTGCTTCGAATGGTCAGGGCTCGTAATAGTTTGTTTGTGTTCTTATGTGAGCAGGTGTATGATGTACATGTATCACACTGCTTTGCATAGAGATTTTTAGTGGTTTAGAGGATAAGAAACAACTAGCAGTCAAGCATAGTATGTCGTAGCTAATCTTTGTGTAATGGGCTAATGGCTGCTTACTCATTGTCATAGTTAGTTTATCGGGCATGTTTTGCTACTGCAGGACTCCAGCTCAGGTGTTTCTGAATGTTGTTACATGTAAAATCCAGTTTCTTTATCCTATTTATTTGGTAATTTCATTTACTTATCTAGGCCTGGGACATGCAATTATGTTGTTTTAAAAATGCATCTTAATGTTCAATTTATTACATAAAAGATATCTATTGAATTGATATTCATTAACTGAAAACATTCATCATGAAAGAGCGCAGATTGTACATTGACTTCCTTTACTTCCACTTAGTGCCTTTATCTTCATATTATTTTCTTTCATGCAAATGTGAAATTATCAATCTGTCTTTAGAGGTTGTATTGTGCACTTTGTCTTCTAAATTCATATCAATTTCTAATATCGTTATTTTCCATAGGTTGGAAGAGATCCAAGATTTGAGCATGTATATGGATCTGTTGACAAAGAAGGATGAGAGTTGGTTACTTGGATGCATATGTAATCTGCTTTGTCTTGATATACCGTTAGAGGTTCTCGAGTGTGTTTTCAGTCTAATGTCCTAAGCATGTATTTATCTACTTCCTATTGGAATTGGTGAATTCTGACCCTAACTGTCATGGGCATCATAGGGAGCGGTCACTCATGTGGGGCCGCACCTATGCGCGCCAAAAGCAAGAGGCCGCAGGGGGCGCTGGCAGCAGCGCGCGTGTCACACCCGGTTTTAGAAGGCAAACCAAATGCGAACCATGTACGTGCCAGGATTAGCAATTCACGTACACAGCAGTTACATAACATGGACATCATCACACAGCGCTCAAATAGTATTAAAAAGGGAAATAATAGTCGATTACATTATATGTCTGAGACATCCACATAGTCTTTACAATAAATCAAAGTGCGAAAACGAAACGTAGATAAACGCGACCTTCACAGGCAACCGACTGGGGGTTGCTCCTAACCCACACCTAGAACTCGTCGTGATCTTGGAATTCCTGGAAGTCTCCTTCCACGGCTTCATCTTCTCCTGAGCAGTGGTTGCAATGCGGACAACCTGGGGGGGGGGGTTGGTGTGTAGAGCAAGGGTGAGTACACATCAACATACTCAGCAAGTATCCTGTTTGACTGTAGTGGACTGGCTTTATGTGGGGGGTAAGTCAAGCAGTTGCTTTTAGTTGGTCAGATTATTATTACTAGTAGAGAAAGCCAAGTTTTAGAATTAACCCACGTTATTAACCCAAACGTACTCCTTTCCAAACGGAAAGAGTACCACTTATCATTACCAGAGTCAATACCAAAAACCATCAATCTCATTACTACCTGTAATCCGAACATCTCTGATCAAGTACCACTAATCACTGGAGCTCCCTTGGCCGCTCATAACCGTGAGCACGGCTGATATATCAGTTTTCAAACACTCTGCAGAGGTTGTGCACTTTACCCACAAGCCGTGATTTCCCTTTCTGCCCGGAGATCATGACTCTCCATTGATCACTACCAAGGTGACCCAGCAGGGTATCACTACGTAGCCTTTACAAAGATTCCCCGGGGCTGTAGCCGCCCGTTAGGTTTCCTAAATGTACCGCACTCCTCCCCAAGGGACAAATCAACCTTGGCAGAGCGAGCCGCATACACCGAGCCCCATTGACGGCACAACGGCTAAGCGAACTACACCCCGGTTCCTCTAATTATTCAGCTAAAGGCGTCCCACTCCACCCTCATGGTTGCACTGTTTTCCCAGGCGGTCATCCAACGAACAGGTCCTTACGGAGAGGTACTCGAGAAACCGCTCAAGCTCCCTTGAAGGTCACAAGTATAACATCATAATAAAAGAGGGGAAAACAGCGTATCATTGATAATTCTCATCATGTTCATTGATTAGAGTTGAGCAATAGCGTAAGACTAAGCAATAATAATCCAACCCAAATAGGTAAACAAGGACATGGATAACAAAAACTAGTCAATCCTTAGGTATAACTGTGAAATGCGGGAGGTGAATTAAAGAATGTATAGGACAAAGATAGGTCAAGGGACACTTGCCTCCACCAACCGACTGCTGCTCAGGGGCTTCACTTGCGAGCTCTTCGGGTTCCCCAACTAGATCGTTCTCTATACGAGTTCAGACATACATTCCACACATTTAATACAAAAGAACAGTACACCATACAATGGAATGCAATAATTAAACACACGTTCAACGCAGGGCTCGCAATTACGACTAAGCGAGAAAGAGAAAATAGCGGTCGAGTCTACAGTCGAGAAGCGATCACGTTACACAATTATAAATTAAACTACTCGTTTAAACAGAAGGGTATTAATTTGGCCATTGCGTTTAGCATAAAGTAAGGCCATGTTCCACATTTAATTATTATATGTAGATAAAGGTGAATCAAAGGAAATGGTCGCACGGTGAGACGTGCGACGCAACATTCAAATTGAATTTAAGAAATAAACGACTTGTCGCGCGATGGGGCACGCAACGAGACTCCTGTATTACTTTTATAAACAAACATTAAGTGTCGCGCGATGAAACGCACGACGGCTTACGTCAGTTGAACTGAATTTTAAAACGAATCGTCGCGCGACGAAGCGTGCGACAACGCACCTTAATAAATACAAATTTAAAATGAATCGTCGCGCGATGAAGCACGCGACGTAGCACGCGACGCATCATATTAATAAAACCTGAGACTAAACCAATTTGTCGCGCGACGAAGCGCGCGACACAACACGCTCATTAAACTAAATTTGAAACTAACTAATCCGAGGGTCGGACGCCGCGCAACGGGGCTAGGATGGCCGCGCGCAGGGGGCAGAGCCGCGCGCAGGGGGAGCCGCGCCCGCGCGCCGGGGGGCCGAGGCCGCGCGCCCGCGCTGGGGCCGCGCCTGCGCCGGAGCCACGTCCGTGCAAGGGCCGCGCGCCCGCGCCGGGAGAGCAAAACGGGGGGGGGGGGGGGGGGGGGGGCGCAGGGGAGAAGAGGGGGAGGGGAAGAGAAGAGAGAGAGAGAGAGAAGAGGGGAGGGGAGCTCACCTCGGGATCCAAATTCCGGTGATCGCCGTCTCCAATCCCTAGGGCACCACGGGGAGAGAGGTGGGAGAGGGAGAGGGAGGTTGCTGCACGGGAAATCCAAATGAGAGAGGGAGAGGAGGAGGGGGGCGCATGGGGAGGGGGGTGTGGGGCGCAGGGGACGCGTAGGCCGGACCGGGCCGGGCCGGACTGGGCCGGGTCACATCGCGGATCGAAACCCACGACACGCACGACCATTAAACGGGATTAAATCGCGAACCAAAATCCGAAGTGGAACGAGACGAACACGCGACATCAGACAAAGAAAAGCGCTTCGGCATGATGCAACACCCATGACACTTAGGTTTTGTTTATACACGACACGGACACCTGTCACTATACGGGTTTGAAATGGGGGAAAAAGGAGGCGAAACGGGAAGAGAAAAGAGAGTAACACCCGAATTTGGTGAGAGAAAAGAAGAAAAAATTCTACTCCCAAATTCAGGGCATTACAAACCTATCCCCATTAAAAGAATCTCGCCCTCGAGATTTAGGGTTGGCTAGCAAAGAGCTCAGGGTATTTAGCCATTAGATCATCTTCACGCTCCCAAGTTGCTTCTTCCTCAGAGTGGTGACTCCATCTGACTTTGCACATTCTGGTTGTCTTCCTTCGGGTGACTCTGTCTGCCGTCTCAAGGATCTGCGCTGGTTTCTCTGTGTAGGTCAAGTCCTCCTGGACCACTAGACCTTCCACTGGCAACTGCTCTTCTGGCACATGCAAACACTTCTTCAACTGAGACACATGAAAGACATCATGCACTGCGGACAAGCCTTCTGGCAAACTGAGCTGATAGGCCACTTCTCCACGCTTTGCGAGAATCTGATACAGACCGATGTAGCAGGGTGCTAGCTTGCCTTTGACTCCGAATCTTCTGACTCCTCTGATTGGTGACACTTTCAGATAGACGAAGTCTCCAACCTCAAAACTCAGATCTCTTCTTCTTGTGTCTGCATAGCTTCGCTGCCTTGATTGCGCTATCTTTAGATTCTCTCGGACCATCTTGATGTTCTCTTCAGCTTCAAGCAGAATGTCTGGCCCAAACACTTGCTTTTCTCCGGGCTGATCCCATTGCAACGGAGTTCTACAACTCCTCCCATAAAGCGCCTGAAATGGTGACATCTTCAAACTGGCCTGGTAACTGTTGTTATAGGAGAACTCTGCATAAGGCAACTTCTTGTCCCATCCGGACTAATCTTGCAACGCACAAGCTCTCAACATGTCTTCAAGGATTTGATTGGTTCTTTCGGTCTGACCATCTGTCTGCGGATGATAGGCTGAACTGAAATTCAGATGTGTACCCAAGGCTTCATGCAGCTGCTGCCAGAAATGAGAGGTGAATTGCGTTCCTCGGTCTGACACTATCTTTTTTGGCACACCATGAAGACAAACGATCCGAGACATGTACAACTCTGCCAAGACTGCACTGTTGTAGTTGGTCTTGACGGGTATGAAGTGGGCTGACTTGGTCAAGCGGTTGAGAGCACCTAGAGGGGGGGGGGGGGGGTGAATAGGTGATCCTGTAACACTTCAAAAACTTAAGCCACAAAACTTGGTTACTTGTTAGCACAGTAATATGCCAAGTGGCTAGAGAAGGATCTCAACACAACACAATAACCAAGAGATATCAATCACAGAGATGGCACAGTGGTTATCCCGTGGTTCGGCCAAGACCAATGCTTGCCTACTCCACGTTGTGGCGTCCCAACGGACGAGGGTTGCAATCAACCCCTCTCAAGCGGTCCAAAGACCAACTTGAATACCACGGTGTTGCTTTGCTTCTCTTAATCCCGTTTGCGAGGAATCTCCACAGCTTGGAGCCTCTCGCCCTTACACAAGATGTTCACGAAGAATCACAGAGCAAGGGAGGGATTAGCAACTCACACACGACACAAAGATCACAGCGAATACGCACACGCAAAACCCAGACTTGAGCTCAAGAGACTAGCACACTAGAACGGAGCTCAAATCACTAAAATGTCGAACAAGTGCGCGAGAATGAAGTGTGAGTGATCAATGATGCTCAAAGGATGCTTGGGTGTCTCCTCCATGCGCCTAGGAGTCCCTTTTATAGCCCCAAGGCAGCTAGGAGCCGTTGAGCACAAGTTTGGAAAGCCATTCTTGCCTTCTGTCATCGGGGGCACCGGACAGTCCGGTGCACACCGGACACTGTCCGGTGCCCGATTTCCTTCCTTAAATAGCGAAGCCGACCGTTGGCAGCCTGAGAGCCGTTGGCGCACCGGACATGTCCGTTGCACACCGGACAGTCCGGTGTCGTCTTCTAGCCGTTGGCTCGGCCACGTGTCCCGCGCAGATTGCGCGGCCGACCGTTGGCCCGTCTGACCGTTGGCTCACCGGACAGTCCGGTGCACACCGGACAGTCCGGTGAATTTTAGCCATACGTCGCCGGTGAATTCCCGAGAGCAGCCACTTCGCTCGAGCCAGCCTGACGCACCGGACACTGTCCGGTGCACCACCGGACACTGTCTGGTGCACCACCGGACAGTCTGGTGCTTGCAGACTCAGCAGATTCTTGGCTGCTCGAGCCAAGACATTTCCAATTGGATTTTTTCTGTTTCTAGCACTTAGACACAATACATTAGTCCATAAAACAATGTACTAAGTCCGAGAAACATACCTTAATTCTTGATTTGTACCTTGTCCACCTTTTTACTCTTAGGCACTTGTGTTGGACACTAAATCACCAAAATACTTAGAAATGGCCCAAAGGCACATTTCCCTTTCAATCTCCCCCTTTTTGGTGATTTATGCCAACACAACATAAAGCAAGTAGAACAAGTACAAAATCAAATCAAATAAGAAATCAAAATTGTTTTGATTCAATTTTGACATATATGGATCACTCTATGCCACCACTTGGTTTGTTTTTGCAAATCAAACTCAAATTCCTATCTCTAAGTCAAAACCACTTGTGGAGACATAAAGAGAGGTTTTCCAAAGAAATTTGATCAAAGATTTCAAAAACTCCCCCTTTTTCCCATAATCAACACTTCTTCCCACAAGAGGCCAACTTTTGACATAAGAGACAATAAAAGAGTTTTGACAAACCAAAAGCTCTAATCTACTATTTCAAAATTTCTCAAGTGGTAGCTGATCCATTTATTGCTTTAGCCTTTATTTTCTCCCCCTTTGGCATCAAGCACCAAAACGGGATCAATCTTGGCCCTTTAACCCCATTGCCTCACCAAAATCTTCAAATAAGAACACAAAGGCAATAAGAGTATGAAGATGAACTTGGAAAAGTTACTCTTTCTCATCGGAGTGCAGTGGAAGTCTTGCATGGTCCAAGTCCACCTTTTCCCTTTCAATCTCCCCTTGGAGACTAAAACAACCAAACTCAAGTACATGGTTAGTCTCAAAGGGTCAAGTTGTAGCACAGCTCCCCTTAAATATGTGCATCACTTGCAAAAAGGACTTGTGAGGTCCAGGGAGTGTTTGTACAACTTGAGCACCACAATAAGCAACAAAATGCAGAGTGAACATGATCAAAGGCATAAACACATGTATGCTACATTTCAATCCAAGTTCCACGAATCTAAGATATTGAGCTCACTACGCAACCTGCAAAAGGTCTTCTCATCTAGAGGCTTGGTAAAGATATCGGCTAGCTGGTTCTCGGTGCTAACATGAAACACTTCGATATCTCCCTTTTGCTGGTGGACTCTCAAAAAGTGATGCCGGATGTCAATGTGCTTTGTGCGGCTGTGCTCAACAGGATTTTCCGCTATTCGGATAGCACTCTCATTATCACATAGGAGTGGGACTTTGCTCAGATTGTAGCCAAAGTCCCTGAGGGTTTGCCTCATCCAAAGTAGTTGCGCGCAACACTGTCCTGCGGCAACATACTCGGCCTCAGCGGTGGATAGGGCAACAGAGGTTTGTTTCTTAGAGTTCCATGACACCAGGGACCTTCCTAAGAATTGGCACGTCCCCGATGTACTCTTCCTATCGACCTTACATCCAGCATAGTCGGAATCTGAGTACCCAATCAAGTCAAAGTTAGACCCCTTTGGATACAAGATCCCGAAGCAAGGCGTAGCGACTAAATATCGAAGAATTCGCTTCACAGCCACTAAGTGACACTCCTTCGGATCGGATTGAAATCTAGCACACATGCATACGCTAAGCATAATATCCGGTCTACTAGCACAAAAATAAAGCAAAGAACCTATCATGTACCGGTATGCTTTTTGATCAACGGACTTACCTCCTTTGTTGAGGTCGGTGTGTCCGTCGGTTCCCATCGGCGTCTTTGCGGGCTTTGCGTCCTTCATCCCATACCTTTTTAGCAAATCTTGTGTGTACTTCGTTTGGGAGATGAAGGTGCCGTCCTTGAGTTGCTTCACTTGAAACCCAAGGCAGTAGGTCAACTCGCCCATCATCGACATCTCGAATTTCTGCGTCATCACCCTGCTAAACTCTTCACAAGACTTTTGGTTAGTAGAACCAAATATTATGTCGTCGACATAAATTTGGCACACAAAAAGATCACCATCGCAAGTCTTAGTAAAAAGAGTTGGATCGGCTTTCCCAACCTTGAAAGCATTAGCAATTAAAAAGTCTCTAAGGCATTCATACCATGCTCTTGGGGCTTGCTTAAGTCCATAGAGCGCCTTAGAGAGCTTACACACGTGGTCGGGGTACCGTTCATCCTCTAAGCCAGGGGGCTGCTCCACGTACACCTCCTCTTTGATCGGCCCGTTGAGGAAAGCGCTCTTCACATCCATTTGGTACAACCTGAAAGAATGGTGAGCGGCATATGCTAGCAAGATACGAATTGATTCTAGCCTAGCCACAGGAGCAAAAGTCTCCTCAAAGTCCAAACCTGCGACTTGGGCATAACCTTTTGCCACAAGTCGAGCCTTGTTCCTCGTCACCACCCCGTGCTCGTCCTGTTTGTTGCGGAACACCCACTTGGTTCCCACAACATTTTGCTTGGGACGAGGCACCAGTGTCCAAACTTCGTTGCGCTTGAAGTTGTTGAGTTCCTCCTGCATGGCCAACACCCAGTCCGGATCTAGCAAGGCCTCTTCTACCCTGAAAGGCTCAATAGAAGAGACAAAAGAGTAATGCTCACAAAAATTAACTAATCTTGAGCGAGTAGTTACTCCCTTGCTAATATCACCCAATATCTGGTCGACGGGATGATCCCTTTGAACTGTCGCTCGAACTTGGGTTGGAGGTGCCTGAGGTGCTTCTTCCTCTTGAACATCCTGTGCTCCCCCTTGATCATGTGCCTCCACTTGAGGTACCTGTTCGTCATCTTGGGTTGGGGGATGCACCATAGTTGAGGAAGATGGTTGATCTTGCTCCAAATGTTCCTAAGGCCGTATATCTCCAATCGCCATGGTGCGTATCGCGGCCGTTGGAACGTCTTCTTCATCTACATCATCAAGATCAACAACTTGCTCTCTTGGAGAGCCATTAGTCTCATCAAATACAACGTCGCTAGAGACTTCAACCAAACCCGATGATTTGTTGAAGACCCTATACGCCTTTGTATTTGAATCATAACCTAATAAAAATCCTTCTACGGCTTTGGGAGCAAATTTGGAATTCCTACCCTTCTTCACTAGAATGTAGCATTTACTTCCAAAAACACGAAAATACGATACATTAGGTTTGTTACCGGTTAGCAGCTCATACGGCGTCTTCTTGAGGAGGCGGTGAAGGTAGACCCTGTTGATGGCGTGGCAAGCCGTGTTCACGGCTTCCGACCAAAAGCACTCGGGGGTCTTGAATTCTCCAAGCATAGTCCTCGCCATATCTATGAGCGTCCTGTTTTTCCTCTCTACCACACCATTTTGCTGAGGTGTGTAGGGAGCGGAGAACTCGTGCTTGATCCCTTCCTCCTCAAGAAACTCCTCCACTTGAAGGTTCTTGAATTCGGACCCGTTGTCGCTCCTTATCTTCTTCACCTTGAGCTCAAACTCATTTTGAGCTCTCCTTAGGAAGCGCTTGAGGGTCCCTTGGGTTTCAGACTTATCCTGCAAAAAGAACACCCAAGTGAAGCGGGAAAAGTCATCAACGATAACTAGACCATACTTACTTCCTCCTATGCTCAGATAGGCGACGGGTCCGAAGAGGTCCATATGTAGCAGCTCCAGGGGTCTTGATGTTGTCATCACATTTTTGGTGTGATGAGAGCCTCCCACTTGTTTCCCTGCTTGACAAGCTGCACAAGGTCTATCTTTTTCGAAATGAACATTGGTTAGACCTATCACGTGTTCTCCCTTTAGAAGCTTGTGGAGGTTCTTCATCCCCACATGTGCTAAGCGGCGATGCCACAGCCAGCCCATGCAAGTCTTAGCCATTAAGCATGCATCTAGACCGGCCTCTTCTTTTGCAAAATCAACTAAGTAAAGCTTGCCATCTAGTACACCCTTAAAAGCTAGTGAACCATCACATCTTCTAAAGACAGACACATCTACATTTGTAAACAAACAGTTATATCCCATATTGCATAATTGACTAACAGATAGCAAATTATATCCAAGAGACTCTACTAAAAACACATTAGAGATAGAGTGCTCATTTGAGATTGCAATTTTACCTAACCCTTTTACCTTGCCTTGATTCCCATCACCGAATATTATTGAATCTTGGGAATCTTTATTCTTGACGTAGGAGGTGAACATCTTCTTCTCCCCCGTCATATGGTTTGTGCATCCGCTGTCAATAATCCAGCTTGAACCCCCGGATGCATAAACCTGCAAGGCAAATTTAGGCTTGGGTCTTAGGTACCCAACTCATGTTGGGTCCTGCAAGGTTAGCACAAATATCCTTAGGGACCCAAATGCAAGTTTTGTCTCCCTTGCATCTTGCCCCTAATTTTCTAGCAACTATCTTCCTATCCTTTCTACAAATAGCAAAAGAAGCATTTAAAGCATGATATATTGTAGAAGGTTCACTAACTTTCCTAGGAACATTGACGACATTTCTCCTAGGCATATTATGAATAACATTTCTCCTACCAACATTTCTATCATGCACATAAGAAGAACTAGAAGCAACCATGGCATGAGAATCAAAGGCATTATATACATTACAACTCCTATAAGCATTTCTAGGTTGTCTTCTATCATAGTACATAAAGGCATGGTTCTTTTGCACACTACTAGCCATAGGGGCCTTCCCTTTCTCCTTGGCGGAGATGGGAGCCTTATGGCTTGTCAAGTTCTTGGCTTCCCTCTTGTAGCCAAGTCCATCCTTAATTGAGGGGTGTCTACCAATCGTGTAGGCATCCCTTGCAAATTTTAGCTTGTCAAATTCATTCTTGCTAGTCTTAAGTTGGGCATTAAGACTAGCTAATTCATCATTTAATTTGGAAATTGAAACTAAATGATCACTACAAGCATCAATGTCAAAATCTTTACACCTATTACAAGTTTCAACAATTTCTACACAAGAATTAGATTTACTAGCTACTTCTAGTTTAGCATTTAAATCATCATTAAAACTTTTTAACTTAGCAATAGTTTCATGACAAGAAGATAATTCACTAGAGAGCGTTTCATTCCTCTTAGTTTCTAGAGCAAGAGATTTCTGTGCTTCTACAAATTTATCATGTTCTTCATACAACAAATCCTCTTGTTTTTCTAAAAGCATATTCTTGTCATTCAAGGCATCAATTAATTCATTAATTTTGTCTACCTTGGTTCTATCTAATCCCTTGAATAAGCATAAGTAATCTATCTCATCATCATCACTAGACTCATCTTCACTCGAAGAAGCATAAGTACTAGTATGAGTGCTTACTTTCTTCTCTCTTGCCATGAGGCAAGTGTGACGCTCGTTGGGGAAGAGGGATGACTTGTTGAAGGCGGTGGCGGCGAGTCCTTCATTGTCAGAGTCGGAGGAGGAACAATCCGAATCCCACTCCTTTCCGATATGTGCCTCGCCCTTGGCCTTCTTGTAATGCTTCTTTTTCTCCCTCTTGTTCCCTTGGTCCTGATCACTATCATTGTCGGGACAGTTAGCAATAAAATGACCAAGCTTACCGCATTTGAAGCATGAGCGCTTCCCCTTGGCTTTGGTCTTGCTCGGCTGCCCCTTGCGACCTTTAAGCGCCGTCTTGAAGCGCTTAATGATGAGAGCCATCTCCTCATCATTGAGTCCGGCCGCCTCAACTTGCGCCACCTTGCTTGGTAGCGCCTCCTTGCTCCTTGTTGCCTTGAGAGCAATGGGTTGAGGCTCATGACTGGGACCGTTCAACGCGTCGTCCACGTATCTTGCCTCCTTGATCATCATTCGCCCGCTTACGAACTTCCCAAGAACTTCTTCGGGCGACATCTTGGTGTACCTGAGATTTTCACGTATATTGTTCACCAAATGAGGATCAAGAACGGTAAATGACCTTAGCATTAGGCGGACGACGTCGTGGTCCGTCCATCGCGTGCTCCCGTAGCTCCTTATTTTGTTGATAAGGGTCTTGAGCCGGTTGTATGTTTGTGTCGGCTCCTCGCCCCTTATCATCGCGAACCGTCCAAGCTCGCCCTCCACCAACTCCATTTTGGTGAGCAAGGTGACGTCGTTTCCCTCATGAGAGATCTTGAGGGTGTCCCAGATCTGCTTGGCATTGTCCAAGCCGCTCACCTTGTGATACTCGTCCCTGCACAAAGAGGCTAGCAACACAGTAGTAGCTTGTGCATTTTTATGAATCTGTTCATTAATAAACACAGGGCTATCCGAGCTATCAAATTTCATTCCACTTTCCACAATCTCCCAAATGCTTGGATGGAGAGAAAACAGGTGAGTACGCATTTTGTGGCTCCAAAATCCGTAATCCTCTCCATCAAAGTGAGGGGGCTTGCCAAGTGGAATGGGGAGCAATTGAGCATTTGAGCTATGCGGAATGCGCGAATAATCGAAAGAAAAGTTTGAGTTAACCGTCTTTCGTCTGTCGTAGTCGTCGTTGTCCTTTTGGGAGGAGGAAGATTTGTCGCTGTCGTAGTAGACAATTTCCTTGATGCGCCTAGTCTTCTTCTTCCTCCCGTCTTTTCTTTTGTGGCCCGAGCCTGAGTCGGTGGGCCTGTCATCATTGGGCTCGTTGACGAAGGACTCCTTCTCCTTGTCGTTGATCACCATCCCCTTGCCTTTAGGATCCATCTCTTCGGGTGGTTAGTCCCTTTCTTGAAGAGAACGGCTCCGATACCAATTGAGAGCACCTAGAGGGGGGGGGTGAATAGGTGATCCTGTAACACTTCAAAAATTTAAGCCACAAAACTTGGTTACTTGTTAGCACAGTAATATGCCAAGTGGCTAGAGAAGGATCTCAACACAACACAATAACCAAGAGATATCAATCACAGAGATGGCACAATGGTTATCCCGTGGTTCGGCCAAGACCAACGCTTGCCTACTCCACGTTGTGGCGTCCCAACGGACGAGGGTTGCAATCAACCCCTCTCAAGCGGTCCAAAGACCAACTTGAATACCACGGTGTTGCTTTGCTTCTCTTAATCCCGTTTGCGAGGAATCTCCACAGCTTGGAGCCTCTCGCCCTTACACAAGATGTTCACGAAGAATCACAGAGCAAGGGAGGGATTAGCAACTCACACACGACACAAAGATCACAGCGAATACGCACACGCAAAACCCAGACTTGAGCTCAAGAGACTAGCACACTAGAACGGAGCTCAAATCACTAAAATGTCGAACAAGTGCGCGAGAATGAAGTGTGAGTGATCAATGATGCTCAAAGGATGCTTGGGTGTCTCCTCCATGCGCCTAGGAGTCCCTTTTATAGCCCCAAGGCAGCTAGGAGCCGTTGAGCACAAGTTTGGAAAGCCATTCTTGCCTTCTGTCATCGGGGGCACCGGACAGTCCGGTGCACACCGCACACTGTCCGGTGCCCGATTTCCTTCCTTAAATAGCGAAGCCGACCGTTGGCAGCCTGAGAGCCGTTGGCGCACCGGACATGTCCGTTGCACACCGGACAGTCCGGTGTCGTCTTCTAGCCGTTGGCTCGGCCACGTGTCCCGCGCAGATTGCGCGGCCGACCGTTGGCCCGTCTGACCGTTGGCTCACCGGACAGTCCGGTGCACACCGGACAGTCCGGTGAATTTTAGCCATACGTCACCGGTGAATTCCCGAGAGCAGCCACTTCGCTCGAGCCAGCCTGACGCACCGGACACTGTCCGGTGCACCACCGGACACTGTCCGGTGCACCACCGGACAGTCCGGTGCTTGCAGACTCAGCAGATTCTTGGCTGCTCGAGCCAAGACATTTCCAATTGGATTTTTTCTGTTTCCAGCACTTAGACACAATACATTAGTCCATAAAACAATGTACTAAGTCCGAGAAACATACCTTAATTCTTGATTTGTACCTTGTCCACCTTTTTACTCTTAGGCACTTGTGTTGGACACTAAATCACCAAAATACTTAGAAATGGCCCAAAGGCACATTTCCCTTTCAGCGGTCCACTACTACCCAAATGGAATCATAGCCGGCTCGAGTGCGAGGCAATCCGACTATGAAATCCATACCGATTTTATCCCATTTCCACCGAGGAATTTGCAATGGTTGCAACAATCTAGCTGGTCTCTGGTGCTTCGCCTTGATCCGCCGACAACTATCACACATAGCCACATACTCTGCGATTTCCCTCTTCATTTCGTACCACCAGAATTTCTTCTTCAGATCCTGATACATCTTCTCACTTCCAGGGTGAATCGAATAGGCTGTCTCATGAGCTTCCTTGAGGATCAACTCCCGAATAGATTGGACATTGGGAACACACAAGCGGTCTTTGAACCATATCACACCTTCTGCATCTTCCCAAAAATCTTTGCCTCTGCCGTCTAGAATCAGTCGCCGGATTTCACTGATCTTCTCATCATTCTTCTGTGCTTCTTTGATTTCCCGCTCCAGGGTAGGTTCCAACTCAATTGTGACTCCTCACGTGTTGTTTAGAAATCTGAGACTTAACCTGTCAAACTCTTTGGCCAACTCGTAAGGCATCAGACGAGCGACCATCAGATTGACCTGACTCTTCCTGCTCAAAGCATCTGCCACTACGTTCGCTTTGCCTGGATGGTAATGAATCTCCAACTCATAGTATTTGATCAGCTCTAACCATCTTCATTGCCTCATATTCAGCTCTGACTGAGTGAATATGTACTTCAGACCTTGTGGTCTGTGTAAACATCACATTTCTGTCCATACAGATAGTGCCTCCATGTCTTTAGTGCGTGAACCACTGCTGCCAACTCTAGGTCATGGATTGGGTAATTCTGCTCATGAACCTTCAGCTGTCGGGACAAGTAAGCCACAACTCTTCCCTCCTGCATCAACACACATCCCAAACCAGTGTAACAAGCATCACAATACACCGAGAAGGGCTTGTGCACATCAGGCAAGACTAAGACAGGCGCTGTAGTCAACTTCTCTTTCAGTGCTTCGAAAGCCTCTTGACACTTTGGGGTCCACTTGAACTCAACCTTGTTGCCTAGCAAAGCTGTCATTGGTTTCGCAATCTTCGAAAACCCTTCAATGAATCACCGATAGTATCCGGCCATTCCAATGAAGCTCTTGATTCCTCAGGCATCTGTTGGTGCTTTCCAGTTCAGAATGTCTGCCACTTTCTTCGGATCCACAACCAATCCTTTTTTGGTTATTATGTGACCCAAGAACAGGACTTCACTGATCCAGAACTCGCACTTGCTCAACTTGGCATACAACTGGTGCTCTCGCAATCTCTGCAATACCATCCTCAAATGACTTGCATGTTCTTCTTCGCTTTGAGAATATATCAGAATGTCATCAACAAATACCACCACAAACTTGTCAAGATAGTCCATGAATACACTGTTCATCAGATTCATGAAGAAGACTGGTGCATTTGTTAGACCGAAAGACATCACAGTGAACTCATACAACCCATACTTAGTAATGAATGCCGTCGTCGGAATGTCTGAAGGTCAGATCCTGAGCTGATGATAACCTGACCTCAGATCTATCTTGGAGAACACGCTGTCTCCTCTCAACTGGTCGAACAGATCTTCTATTCTGGGCAAAGGGTACTTGTTCTTAATGGTGACCTCATTCAGAGCTCGATAATCGATACACATCCTTCTGGTGCCATCTTTCTTCTCCACGAATAAGACAGGGGCGGCCTAAGGCGAGGTGCTTGGCCAGATGTAACCTTTCTCTGACAACTCATCGATCTGCTTCTTAAGTTTAACCAACTCTTGTCCAGATACTCTATAAGCTCTCTTAAAGATGGTGGCGGTGCCAGGAAGAAGCTCTATAGCAAACTCGACTTTCCGCTCTGGTGACATACCTGGTAAGTCCTTTGGAAACACATCTGGGAACTCGGACACAACCTTGATACTCTCAATTGGGTCTGTTCCACTGCTATCGACAGCCATCTGATAACAACTTCCTTTTTTCGGCTCAAGCAGGACTAACTCAGTCACCACTTCCTCTCCTAGTGGAGACACCAACTTGATTGTCCTCTTATCACAACTGATAACTGCCTGATACTTATCTAGCCAATTCATCCCTAGGATGACATCTATTCCCTGAGTACCCATTACTATGAGGTTAGCGGGAAACGCTATCCCCCTTATTTCCACACTTACATTCAAACAAATGCTATCAGCTCGAATTCTACCACCGACTGAGTCAATTTGAATGGGGGTTGACATGGTAGTTATTGGAAGATTATGTGCTTCTACCCATGATGCAGTAATGAAAGAATGCGTTGCTCCAGTATCAAATAGCACTTCTATAATACGAGAGTCGACTGGAAACATACCTACTATCATGCCGTGGGTCTTCTGAACTGCTTCAACCTCCAAGTGGTTCAGTCTCCCATGATTGTAGCGCGGCTGAGAGCGGTTGCCTGCTCCAGGCTGAGACACATTCTGCTTTGCTGGGGCATTGGGGCCTGACTGTTGCTGGGCTGCCTTCTTCGGACATTGCATCACCTAATGGCCTTGCTCTCCACAGTGGAAACATGCTCAGTTTCCAACTTGAGCTGGTGCTGCCTGACTGTTCTGCAGGTTTGCTGGGGCAGGAATACGAGGTGCCTGTTGATTCTGCCTCTGGAACTGACCTCCTCCTGACTGATTGTTCTAGCGATTCTGATGCTGTTGCTGAGGATACTGCCTTTGAAACTGCTGCTGCTGCTGAGGTGGACGCTGGTTCTGCCTGAATTGCTGAGGTTGATTGCCTGAGAAACGAGGACGATTGCTGCTTCTAGGCTGGGGTCCACTAATCTTGCGCTTATGATCCTCCATCTCCTTACGCTTCCTCTCTGTCATGATTGCTCTGTCAATCAGGTGCTGGAATGTCGGGAAGGTATGATTCATCAGCTGATACTGCAGAGGGTCAACCAAGCCTCTCAGGAAACGGTACTGTCTCTTGGCGTCGGTGTTGACATCTTCAGGAGCATAGCGAGACAGTTGCAGAAACCTGTCCCGGTACTCACTGACAGACGATGACCCTTGCTTGAGGGCCAGGAACTCCTCCTTCTTCACTGTCATCAGACCTGCAGGAACATGGTACTGACGAAAGCTACCTCTGAACTCTTCCCAGGTGATGGTGTCGGGGTTGGCATGGGTGGCGAGATAAGACTCCCACCATGACTGGGCTGCTCCTCTCAACAGACGGGGACCATACAAGACTTTCTCCCTGTCATCACACTGAGCGGTATGCAACTCTCGCTCCACAGTGCGCAACCAGTCTTCAGCATCCATGGGGTCAGAAGAGTGAGCGAATGTTGGGGGATGACATCTCATGAATTTAGCACGCTTGTCCCTGGGCATCTGAGGCATCTGAGGCTGAGGTGGTGGCTGTTGCTGCTGCTGCTGAATGGCAGCTAGAGTCTGACCAATGGCTTGAACTGCCTGAGTCTGCATCAGGAACATCTGCTCGATGGACATCGGGGGCGGGGCGGTAGTTGCTGTTGCTGGGGTACCTCATCCTGCTGAGCTGCCTGCTCCTGCTGAGCACGCCTTCCTCCTCTACGCCTATTTTCTGACATCTGGAGAATGCAACCACACATCAGAACTGATCTTGCAAATCTTGTAGCATAAGAAAAGAGTATAGAATTCTCCACAACACTGAACAGATGAGCATCTTCACTGATCTCCAACACTGACCAACACAGCTTCTCAGATAAAGAAGAAAGTGGAATAAAAGGCTTCCCAACTAAATAGCTAACTCCATTAACATATAACAGGTAAACCAAAATGCAGGGGATACCCACATTCTGGTGACAGTCATTACAAAGATCCAAATCAAACATAGTTCATCATGACAAACATAAATGCACAGGATATAGCAAACTACCCTGTCTAACTAAGACTAACTAAAAGTGAGACTAATGCTAAGACTATAGCTTCTATGTATATATCTTGTATTAATTACAAGATCCGACTCTGACGATCTATGGTTCTAAATTTATCTTGGTCTTGCAGTCGGGGTTGCCATAAGACTGGTGTCCACGCCGAGGTGAGCGGTACGGGTACTGAGTCCCGACGGGAGCGGGGGAGCCATCATCCAGGTGACGACATTTCGCGCGCTCAGTCCGCAGCTGGGCGATCTCAGCACGAGCCCTACTCAGCTCATCTAATGCATGGTCCAGCTCTGTGTTTAGCACGGCGGCTAGGTTGACTGTGCTGCTCAACCTAGGATTGTCCTCACCGACAGGTGAGACAATCACGCCTCCTGTGCTGCCAGATGGACGACGGGGGTAATACTTCAGGTTGAGACCGTCAGCTACCCCACCGAGAACTGAGCAGTAGTGCGAAAGCGCACGCCGTGCAGCATCTTGCATGGCTACCTCAGCTGAGTCCCGCTCAGAGATGGAATAGTGCTCTGAGCAGATCTCAGCACCCCAGAGACTGTTCTCCGGACGGCGCACCAAGCAGGTCGCCTCCCAGCGGTCCAGGTAGACCCCGCGACTATGCTGGTAGACCACACAGCAATACTCGGTAGACCAAGTACGCCGGTCAAGTGCCTGACGTAGCAGGGTGTCGAGCGCATCATGGAAGTGACACCCGCGAGCAGCGTCGCGAGTGATGGGTCGAGCAACCCATCCTTCCGGCTCCTGGTCAGTAGAAAAGTCGGTGTCGTGGCTCGAGCTGGTGTCGCCACCTCCGTCGTCTGGGTCTCCTCCAGCAGCTACTCCAGGGACTAGGGCGCTCAGGGGTGGTGCAGGGGGCGCCTCTAGGGGAAGCACAGGGGAGCAGCTCCTCACAGACTCTATCTCCTGTTGGAGCGAGAAAGAAGAGCCCTGCTGCTCCTGCCGTCGACGTTCCTGCTCCTCGTGAGGCGGTGGTGCAGCCTCTCCAAGTGGCTAGACTGACCGGTCACGGGACGGCGAAGCGGACGCTCCGCAAGACGGGAAGGTAAGAAGGGGATGACAGACTTCCGTGCAGTGTGCCTAAGACGAGCCATCTACAAAAGACACCATAAGCAAAAGAGTGAGAACAGAACTAATATGACCAGCAAGTAATAAACCATAAATAAATGAAGGATTAGAATAAAACACCATTTTCGGCAAGGTATAATATATAGTAGAACATAGGTTTGGTCGATATGACCAACTTTTGAAGGGATACCAAAGTCAAGGCAGGGACAAAGGTCTATAATCCTTAGAACGACCATTCTACTCTAGGTTAGCGGTCCTACAGTCAGCACGGCTTTGATAACACCTATGTCACACCCGGTTTTAGAAGGCAAACCGAATGTGAACCATGTACGTGCCAGGATCAGCAATTCACGCACACAACAGTTACATAACATGGACATCATCACACAGTGCTCAAATAGTATTAAAAAGGGAAATAATAGTCAATTATATCATATGTCTGAGACATCCACATAGTCTTTACAATAAATCAAAGTGCGAAAACGAAACGTAGATAAACGCGGCCTTCACAGGCAGCCGACTGGGGGTTGCCGCTAACCCACACCTAGAACTCGTCGTAATCTTGGAATTCCTAGAAGTCTCCTTCCACGGCTTCATCTTCTCCTGAGCAGTGGTTGCAATGCGGACAACCTGGGGGGGGGGGGTTGGTGTGTAGAGCAAGGGTGAGTACACATCAACATACTCAGCAAGTATCCTATTTGGCTGTAGTGAACTGGCTTTATGTGGGGGGTAAGTCAAGCAGTTGCTTTTAGTTGGTCAGATTATTATTACTAGTAGAGAAAGCCAAGTTTTAGAATTAACCCACGTTATTAACCCAAACGTACTCCTTTCCAAATGGAAAGAGTACCACTTACCATTACCAGAGTCAATACCAAAAACCATCAATCTCATTGCCACCTGTAATCCGAACATCTCTGATCAAGTACCACTAATCACTGGAGCTCCCTTGGCCACTCATAACCGCGAGCACGACTGATATATCAGTTTTCAAACACTCTGCAGAGGTTGTGCACTTTACCCACAAGCCGTGATTTCCCTTTCTGCCTGGAGATCATGACTCTCCATTGATCACTGCCAAGGTGACCCAGCAGGTTATCACTACGTAGCCTTTACAAAGATTCCCCGAGGCTGTAGCCGCCCGTTAGGTTTCCTAAATGTACCACACTCCTCCCCAAGGGACAAATCAACCTTGGCAGAGCGAGCCGCATACACCGAGCCCCATTGATGACACAACGGCTAAGCAAACTACACCCCGGTTCCTCTAATTATTCAGCTAAGGGCGTCCCACTCCACCCTCATGGTTGCACTGTTTTCCCGGGCGGTCATCCAACGAATAGGTCCTTACGGAGAGGTACTCGAGAAACCGCTCGAGCCCCCTTGAAGGTCACAAGTATAACATCATAATAAAAGAGAAGAAAACAGCGTATCATTGATAATTCTCATCATGTTCATTGATTAGAGTTGAGCAATAGCGTAAGACTAAGCAATAATAATCCAACCCAAATAGGTAAACAAGGACATGGATAACAAAAGCTAGTCAATCCTTAGGTATAACTGTGAAATGCGGGAGGTGAATTAAAGAATATATAGGACAAAGATAGGTCAAGGGACACTTGCCTCCACCAACCGACTGCTGCTCAGGGGCTTCACCTGCGAGCTCTTTGGGTTCGCCCGCGCAGGAGCCGCGCGCCCACGCCGGGAGAGGAAAACGGGGGGGGGGGGGGGGGCGCAAGGGAGAAGAGAGGGGGACGGGAAGAGAAGAGAGAGAGAAGAGGGGAGGGGAGCTCACCTCGGGGTCCAAGTTCCGGTGATCGCCGTCTCCAATCCCTAGGGCACCATGGGGAGAGAGAGGTGGGAGAGGGAGAGGGAGGTTGCTGCGCTGGAAATCCAAATGAGAGAGGGAGAGGAGGAGGGGGGGGGGGGCGTGTAACACCCCAGGTGTTACCCTGGCCATGGCACATCTATGCACTATTGACTGTGATCACATGTGGAAGAAACTTGAAGAGAAGAGCATAAAACCTTGGGGACCATGTTTGAACCAAGAATGTTAATGACCAAAAGCATTACCCAAGCCTTTGTGCAATTATCACCTTGGGCAAGAGAGGAGTAAAACCCTAGACCCTTCTTGAGCCCTTAACTCCTAAAACCCTGGTTGAAGGGGGGGAAGGTTAAGCAAATGTGCAAATCATGATTTAACCTTTGGCCAAAGTTTAAGTAACATGTTAATCTACAAAATACAGAGAGGAAACATTGCAAAAAGACCCCTTAAAGAACCCCAAATCCATTCCTTAAGTGGAGTGAGAGCTAGAGCTCTCTAATTCTCTCTAAGTCACATTTTACACCTAATCTAAAGATCCACCGTGTTCACTTAGTAGATGGCACCAAAACCACCTAAGTTGTATACCAAAAATGTGGCATACCACCTAAGGCACCCACTGGAAAAAGTTGAAACCGAGCCCTAGACGTTTGACATGATTTTTCATGGCTTTTGTCGCGAGGTGGGAAGAGGGACAAGCTAGATTTGGCGTCCGCTTATCTCCCTACCTAGGGCATATCTGCCATGGGGACTCACACATAAGAGATAGCCCTAGGTGCCAGGAAGAGGCCTGCGCCGGATTTTCGCCAAGATTCGCACGCTAGCGATCTCGGCGAGCTGTTGAACACGGGCAGAAGAACACTTCCACATGTTCGGCGCGCTCTGAGCGCGCCAGAGCACGCCCACGCCCAACCCCGCGTGCCCCGTGCCGCGCTGAGCCATGCCCGTGTCCCCTGCTCGCGCCCGCGCCTATAAAGCCCCCTCAGGCGTCGACCATACTCCTCCGCGCACGCTCGACCTCACCGGAGCCCGAAACCACCGGCGTTTGCCCCGCGCACGGCGTGCCCGCGGCCACCCGAGCCCCTGCCACCGTAGACCGGCCAGCAGTGCCCTTCCCAGCCACGCCCGACCCTTGGAAGAGACCGTGCATGCCTCGGTGAAGCTCCCTGAGCAAGGAATCGGACGTTGCTTCGCCGGAGAAGCCAGTCGACAGTCGCCGGACTTCACCCGACCGCCGGTGAACGTAGACCGGGTAAATCTCTGCCCCATTTTTCGATTCCTTGTGCACATAGCCTCTACGTCATCCCGTGGAGCTCATCGTGCCATTTAATTGAACTAGATCGCCGTGGTTCAGTCGGAACACCCGCCGCCGACGAGATCACCCGCCTGCGCACGTGGACCGGCCGATTCCGGCCACCACCGCCGTCAAGCCGTACCTCGCTGTGACCGCTAGGACCTCCAGAAGCCAACCCCGCCCCTTGCCGGCCCTCTCTCACCGCCGGTAAGCCGCGCCACCCTTTTCTTTCCCGCGGGTACTGTTTACATTAGGGGAAGGACCTCGGGGAAGAGGAAGGAAAGGTCGGGGGGGGGGGGTTTGAACTGTCAGTGACTCAAGGGAATAGTGGCGCACGGGTAGAAATGAGTGGATTGATTTAGAATGAACCCAGGGTCCTCGGTGTAAACTGGTTTTCCAGGAAACCTTTTTAATATTTCTAATTTAAATGCAAACAGAGCTTGTAAAATTCATAACTTCAGTTTTATACAACCAAATTTGGTCAAACCTATTTTGCCGGATTCTAAATAATGTGAACTACTTAGGAAAAATACAAAACCCCCTTAGTATTGCAAAAGAATTTAAAGTTTAGATTTAAATATTGATTTGGCCAAAAGCTAAATAATAAAAGGAAAAATAGTTACACTGTTAGACTAAGGTTAAGAAAAATCAGAGAAGTACTTAATCACTCCCTAATCTGTTTAAAAATAGTAAACCCCTCGGTACACCAAGTTAAGATAGAATTTACCAGTTAAATCCTTTTTAGCCTAAAGTTAGAGAAAATATTAAAGGTGGTTTAAATAAAGAACCAGGGAGCACCCACATTTTTGTTAGTTTACTTATTCAGCATAGTTCACTAGAAAAATTTAATATACCCCTGATTAGTACAAAATAAATGGGATACCTTTTATTTTAAGAAAACAAGGAAAACTTAGAAAAACCCTAGAAAAATAAACCCAAGGATAAAACACCCCAAACCTTGGGATAACTAATGTTTTGTTATTATAAACATAGGAAAAATATGAAATCTGTTGTTTGATATTTTTCAAATAACAAGTTAGTTATAAGCACCTTTTTGGCATAAAACTTTAGAAATTCACAACTAAATATCTAGTATGCCTTTTTCTGTGATTTTTAACACAAAGGCCTAATATCACCTATGTATCTGGACAAAAATAAAATTTAGTACAGAAACCTCAATTAAATCATAGCTATAGTGTAAAGTGCCCTTTTGAAACTTATCCTTGTTAATTTTGCACAAGTAGTATCTGAATCAATAACCACCTCAAATTTATAGGACAAATTATAGTAACAACTAGTAACCCACTGTAATTTTTGCAAAATTTTTGGAAAGAGTTAAACCACTGTTGTAGTTCAAACCCACCCTAGAATTCATAAATAGAAAAATGAAAAAGGGAAATTAATAGTGGAGATTAATGTCACCCTAACCCAACCAGCAAAACCCCTTTTATTGCCCACTAAAATATCTAAGGGAAATACAATCCACTAGGCTTATCCCTAACAAAATCCAAACCAAAATTGATAAGCATACACCACTAAGAGCCACGTATAACCAGGAAACCCTAATTACTAACTAACTTAGTTTTCTTTCACTTAGCATAATGTTTACTAAATCCTGCATAATCATGACATACATATTCTTATTCATTGCATTCGATAGATTGCAACCTCGCTGACGGAGAGTACATCCTCGTGCCGGAGCAAGGAGTCACTCAAGAGGTAGCCCCGGATCCAGCACCAGAGCCTGTACTAGAGGATCTGCCTGCCCCAGCTTTGGAAGGCAAGCCCCGGTTTTATGCATAACCTGTTCTATATGATATTTTACTACACTTAATGTTTGTAGGCTTGTATTGTGCACTTAAGTGTAGGAGTTGGTTGAAACCCTAGTTGCATGAACTCAGGAACCCTTGTTGAAATGGATACTAGTATGCTAGGTCGAGTAGCTGCTTTGCTAAATAGGGATCTCGGTAGAAGTCGAGTGATTTTTCTAGCACTCGCGCGAGGTCAGGAAAATTGATTGTATCCACCATGATAATAGAATGATAAGGGTCTATGGACTCGGACCCATGGGGGGTTGCGATGTCTACGAGATGAAATTGGAATAAGGATTTAACGTGCGGATACCTGTGTCAAGCGTTTGAACGTACTAAACATATGTCGAGAAATATGGTAAATCGATAAGCCTAGTACCTGATTGAACCTGGCAGTAGATTGCCCTCCTCACGTGACCTGAGACGTGGTCTCCCATTCCGGTTATGGTGGGTATAAGTGCGGTCACTGCACGACGGCAGTCGGGGTCAGTGAGGCATTATACGCCAAGGCGGTGAGCCCCTCTCTGCTGACGGTGAATCGATGGGGACGGTTGATGTGTGTGGGGACGGAGTGCCTCGCCACGTCGTGTGTTTAGGTTTACCTTGCAAGGATAAAAACTCGATTCGAATCGTCTTCTTCTCGCAGCTAATGAGACTGCTTGATCCATTGTACTGCATTGAGTAACAAGTGGAAATGTGATGATGTGACAAAAGATGTTGATTGCTAAATTTGCTTGATACCATGAATGAGTAGATAGTACATATCTAGTCTTAAGAGAGTCACACTAAAACATGACAAATGTCGGTGTTCCGAGACTGGGGGGTCCCTGAGCCGACGAGTGAATGTCGCCGCGTGCCCCACCCCAGATGGGTCGAGCGCGAGGGCGAGCGCGAAGGGGGGAGAGCGAGGCGGCCGGAGACCGGCGTGAGAGAGGTGGGAATCCCGCGGCCTTCGTGTTCGTCCCGCGCCCAGGTCGGGTGCGCTTGCAGTAGGGGGTTACAAGCGTCCATGCGGGAGAGGGAGCGAGCGGCTCCGGGCGAGCGCGTGTCTCGTCCTCGTCCCCGCGCGGCCAACCCCCTCTAAGAGGGCCCTGGTCCTCCCTTTTATAGGCGCAAGGAGAGGATCCAGGTGTACAATGGGGGGTGTAGCAGAGTGCTACGTGTCTAGCGGAGGAGAGCTAGCGCCCTAGGTACATGCCGTTGTGGCATCCGGAGAGATCTTGGCACCCAGCTGGTGTGATGTCGTGGCCGTCGGAGGAGCGATGGAGCTTGGCGGAGGGACAGCTGTCGGAGCGGTTGAGTCCTTGCTGACGTCCTCTTGCTTCTGTAAGGGGGCTGAGAGCCGCCGTCGTCACAGAGCATGCGGGGCGCCATCATTGCCTATCTGGCGGAGCGAGCCAGATGGGACGCCGGTCTTGTTCCCTGCGGCCCGAGTCAGCTCGGGGTAGGGTGATGATGGCGCTTCCTGTTGACGTGGCTGGTCTGCGCCTAGGTTGGGCGATGTGGAAGCTCATCCGAAGATGAGGTCGAGTCCGAGCCCCCGGGTCGGGCGAGGCGGAGATTGCCGGCTGGTGCCGGGGCGGAGTCCGAGCCCTGGGGTCGGGCGAAGCGGAGTTCGTCGTCTTCTGGGGCCGAGCCCAAGTCCGAGCCCTGGGTCGGGCGAGGCGGAGATCGTCGTCTTCTGGGGCCGAGCCCAAGTCCGAGCCCTAGGTCGGGCAAGGCGGAGATCGTCGTCTTCTGGGACTTAGCCCGAGTCCGAGCCCTGGGTCGGGCGGAGCGGAGTTTGCCGTCTTCTGGGACTTAGCCCGAGTCAGAGCCCTGGGTCGGGCGGAGTTCGCCGTCTTCCGGGACTTAGCCCGAGTCCGAGCCCTGGGTCGGGCGGAGTTCGCCGTCTTCCAGGACTTAGCCCGAGTCCGAGCCCTGGGTCGGGCGGAGTGGAGTTCGCCGTCTTCCGGGACTTAACTGTAACACCCCTGGTGTTACTATAACTAAAACTTGAGCATGACATCATAGCATTGGCATTGCATATGTTTGATACACCTAGAGTGCATTCACTAGGCAAAAATTCCAAACAAGTTGTATTGTTTTAAGTGTTTTTGCAAATAGCACCCTGGTTAAGGAACTTAACCCTAAAATAGAGGTTAAAGGGGTAAAACTTAACCTAAGATGAGAAAACCTAAAGACTTTAGGGAAAGAGTCATAAAATATCCCCAAAAACAAAATGGAGTCACATTTATACCCCTGGGTTACCAGAAACCCTAATTGAAACCCTGGAAAACCCTAAAACCAAACCCTAGGGGCTTATGTGCAAAATTAGTCCACTTTTGGGCTAAAGTGCAAAAACCAAGCCAAATAAGTTTTTAAGTCCCTTGGTTCCCAAATGGGTGGACTTGAAAGCCAAACTTTAAGTTTTGGACTTAAATGCAAAATGGACCTCATTTGAGTTCTATACTAAGTCTGAAATTTCATTGATATTGGCTCAACTTTAGAGCTCTACATCTTCCAAATTATTGAGAATTTGCCCTAGGTCACCACATCAAAGCTGAAGACCAATCATAGGAGAACAACTTTGTTTAAGGATTCAAGCCATGTTCTTATGAAAAATGTGGAGAAAATCTCAACCCAAGTTGGACTGTCAGACTGGTTCTGTCTGAATATCAGACTAACAGATTCATACCCTGAACTTCAAGCCCAATTTCAAACCAGATTTAGTGACTTTTTGGGGTAACATCATATGGCAAGATTGTAGAGGGCATGTTGCTTTACAACTTTGCTGCAGATCTTGGTTGGAGTTGTTATTGGAAATCGAGGGAAAACTCAGCTTCGAATTTGGTTGTCAGGCGACTGATGAAGATGTACCATGGCACAGTAGCTCAATGGGGATCAGACCGCCAGCGCGGCTGTCCTCACCGCCGACGGCTCCCTCCGCCGCGATTTATGTCACCGGCGTTGGGATTCGTGCCTGGCTGGTTGGATAGCGCCGTGGGGTAAAAAGATCGTCTTTCCCTCGTGCACTGGACGCCACTCCGATGACCCCCCGTACTTCCCCTCTAGCTTGCGGCTGGGACTGATAAGAACGCCGGTGAGCCACCGTCGCTGGGTCTTGCGCCGCGTGTCCGGGCGCTTTACCACGTCACGGATAGTTACGCTAGGAGCGTCCGGTGATCGCCGGAGATACCGCCACGGTAGAAGCCACCTAGCGTTTGCGCCAGTGCTTTCTTCTTCCTCTGGCCGCCGCGCGTCCCGTCCGATTCACCGGCCACTGCTTGCGAACCCTATAAATTGAAGGCCCGGGCAACTGCGCTAGATCATCCTGAAGCCATAGCACCTGTTCCCACCCTCGATCATTCACCAGAGCCCGCGAATTTCAAATTCTCCCCAAAACAGTTCTCCGCCGCCGTGAAAGCACCTCGTCGTGGCCAGCCCTCCCCAGGTCTGATCACGCCCTCTCTAATCTCGTTTTAGCATCCTTAAGCTTCCCTCAAACTCACCGACCCATGCAATTGAATTAGGAATCCTCTGGTCGCCGGGAACGCGACTGCCTAGCTGCCATGCTCACGGTTGCCGTGGTCAGGGCAAAATAGGACACCATTCTTCAAATTAACCTAGGGGAAACATTCGCTGGGTTGTGAATTTGGTTTAGGCCGAAGCTGAGCACCGGTCATGGCCCCGCTCGGCCGGTCTACGCGCTCGCCGAAGCTCCTCCGCGCGCTGCCGTCGTCGGGGACCTCACCTGTGGAGAAATAGAACCTCAGGGACCCCGGTGCAAGTTGTCAGTGACTGATACAAATAGTAACTGAACTCGTTCACATTTAGCCAGAAACCCGAGGCCCTTTTTGCAAAGCCGCCAGGGCGCGGGCGCACGCGCGCGTTTTCCTCTCTGGACTGGGCCGCCTGGTCTGAATCCAGCCCATTACTGTTAAAACCTTTTTCTTTTTCTTTTTCAGCAGAGCTTTAGAAATATGTAGAAAAATGTAGAAAAATGCTAAAATTGTGAAACTAATTTTCCTAGGCTTGTTATTTTCCCTAGAATTTAATAAAAATAATTTTGTGATTTTTAGTGGAAATAAGAAATTTTAGGGTATTTAAAGTAGTTAAAAGTTTTAGTTATGGATTTTTAGAAAATAAGTAATAAGCCCAAAAATGCCCAAACTTTTTATGGGCACTTAAAACAATATTTAGAAGCCTTGAGTAGAAGTTGGGTTGATTTGGACTTTGTTTGATCACTAAACCCAAAACCACCCCCCTGCCCTATGAACTCCTTTACTGACTCCGGAAACCCTAGGTTCTCGGAGTACCGTGAAGGAAAGTTGTACTCAAGACTTAAATAATAAGTTTATATTATCTTTGCATCCTCATGAGCATCCCATGGCACTCATTCTTATGCATGTATATGGTTATGTTAGAACACGAAGAAGAAGAAGTCACTGAAGAAGGGATACCACCATCCTCAGATCCTGAAGCAGGCAACTGCTTTTATTTCGATATTTGTGGATCCGAGCAGGACTCACCTGATAACAAAGGCAAGCCCCGGTGCATTTGCCACCCTCCTTGTCGTTTTTAAAATCTTTCTCACTTGCTTGATGCATTAGGTGATAGGAGTTGATTGATAAAACAATTCCTGCATTACCTTCCTTGAATTTGATTACCTTCCTTGATCACCTGTTTTACAAAAGATTTTGATGCTTAGCCTTGCTTAGAAAAACAAAATGTTTTGTTTTTACAAAGGATGATGTGGCAAAAGTGGGTGGGATGATTTTGAAAATAAAACTTGATGGTGAATCCATCATGGCCATGGTGGATTCAACATCGGAAAAGATGTACCTCTGTCAGGTACCAAGTTTTTGGGTTAAAAAGATTAAGCTGAGACCGGGCGGGTGACTTGCACGAGAAGAGAGTCTCGGTGTAGTGTCTCCGTCTGAGTCGATTAAGGACCGTCTCGATGTAGGCTTGATGATCGAGGACCCTTTAACTGGTCACATGCCTCGTCATGGGTAAGCCTTGCCTCGGGCAGACTAAGGCCGGAATAAGATAACACGAAATGGGCGTGGAGCGGTGGCGAGAGTAGTGTGTACCCCCCGTAGCAAGAGGCTGGACGGTGGTGTATCTGTGCTCTCGGTTTGCGTGAACCTGATCCGGTCTTAAGAACCCCGGTGGTGGGTTGACATATGCAAGGGTTAAGTGCTACATATGTCGTGTGATTGGAGATCCTCAGCTGAGTATAATCGATTCGGATCGCCGTACCTTCGCGGTTATGAAGACTTGGTCACTGACCTACACGTAGCATTCCACTAAAGATGATGGATATTTGTTAAGAAATTGGCTAGTGCAGGACCAGTGATTGAACTAGGGTAGAAAGAACTCTAGTTGCAGGTAATTGAACTTAACTGGTCAAATAAAATTGGATTTTTAAGGATCCACTTTAGTAAGCATTTATGCAAAACAGAGTCTTTGAGTATTGAGAAGCCTTACCTTGACTCCCTAAAAGCCAGCATACCCTTGAGAGTCTTTTCTTTAGACGGGCAAGTCTTGCTGAGTAATTCCATACTCAAGGTTTATCCCTTCGTTGTTTTTAGGTGAGGAAGTAGCAGATTTCTGCTGCTTCTGTGCCAAGGTGGTTCCCAAAGAAGAAACCCAAGACTGAAGTGCGGGAGGACTTGGTCCTCCATATAGAACTTTTACTTAAATCTTCTCGGGAGGAGTTTTTGCCTCCCTTGGTTTGTATAATATTACTACTCAGCACTCGCTTTTAGTTCTGGTCTGTAATAAAACAACTTGAGCTTGCTTTTAAATAAATGTGAATTATGTAATCGCTTCCGCAATTCTTTATCTCCGATGTTCTGTAATGTCTGCAAGACGGGTGAATCGTTCCTGGTAAGGTAAGGAAAGATACCGGACTTGTCAAGTAATTCAGGGGCACCTACAGGGTTGTCTGAAGTCCGTGGGACAAGGACAACTGTAGGTGGGCCTGATTACTTGGGAGGTTCCGTCACAGCTGGTATCAGAGCGTAGCCCTTCTTTGCAGATATTATGAGGCATCTTCAAAAGGATTTTCGAAAGTCTTACCTAAAAACTCTTTTCTATTCTTACCTAAGTACTTTGAAGAGTTTATCTTAAAGACCAGATAGGAAGAGTGCAATGTATAGAAGGTTGAATCGACTAAGGTTGATTCTGTACTTATTCATGCATCATGCTAAGAATTATACTAATAACATTTTCCCCCTTAGAAAGATGCCGCCACGCACAAGGCTAACGGCACGTAAGTCAACGGGACCAATTGGAGTACCTCGGCATCAACTAGCCCCTCGACACGAAAGCAGCAGCAGCGGAAGTAATGACCCCATAGGAGACCTTGAAGCCCAAGTGAGTCGAGTTCAAGCAACGCTGCAACACAGGACCAATGCTTGGATCGCAGACGGAGATAGAATCAATGAACTAAGAAGGGACATCCGTCACCTGCAGGATCGACTTGCTGATCGAGACTTAGCACTTGACTGGGTAGTACAGTCTCATATGCTGGCATGTGCTAAGGAAGCGAGGGCTCAGGCCCGAATTAAAGAACTTAGCTCAGCTGTCGACAACCTGCAGGTCTACTGCAATACGTTGCATGAGGAAGTCCATATACTATACTCACAATTACACCCTAGTGTGCCTGCACACTCTGCTGAGGCGGAAGCCGGACCCTCTCACGTTGCGGGACGCGCGCTGGGTGGGGAGTTAGACCATTTTGAACCCCCTCCTTCTTTGAGGTTGGTTGACGTCTGGACTCCCACACCTGATGATGAGGCCGCCAAAAGTAACGGAAAGCAGGACTAATGGTGTAATAGAAGTAGAATAGTGTATGGTAGAATGCACGGTTGTATAATAGGTTGAACTTTTGTATAATGGGTAATGTATCCTGTTATGTAATATCGAGTCTGTATCATTACTTTTTATAGTAATGTAAAATGGAAGGTCTCTTTGGCATATTATGTTTATTCAAATGTTTTTGCCTCAGATGCCGACCAGGACTCGCGGACAGGACGCAGCCGGAACTTCTGGGGGTCGGGATGTCACCCCAAATCCACCTCCGGTTCCACCCACGCTAGCCGAGGCGATTGCCGCCTTGGTGAATGCCACCGCAGACAATACCCGCTTCCTTAGGGAAATGGCGGGTCAGCAGCAGTTCCAGCAGCAGGCAGGAAGAGGTTTTCAGCAAGGTCCCCGTGAAACCACCTATCTGGACTTCTCCGAGACTCGTCCACCCCTATTCACCAAAGCAGAAGACCCGCTAGAAGCCGACGAGTGGATACGAGTTATTGAACAAAAGTTTGGCCTTCTTCGTTGTTCTGAAACGCAGAAGCCATTGTTCGCGGCACAGCAACTACGTGGCCCTGCCAGTACTTGGTGGGGAAATTTTGTGGCTATCCAACCTGACAACCATCAAATCACCTGGGAAGAATTTAAAGCAGCCTTCCGTGAGCACTACATACCGGAAGGGGTGCTGCATATGAAACAAGAGGAATTCATGAAGCTGAAACAAGGAGGAGACACCATCAATCAGTATCTTAACAAGTTTAATCACCTGTCGCAGTATGCCATCGACCAGGTGAATACTGATTTGAAGAAAAAGAACTGTTTTATGAGAGGTCTAAATGACCGGTTACAGCGAAAGATGGCCACATGTATTGATCTCACATATGGAAAGGCTGTCAGTACAACCTTATCTGTGGAAGCAAAATACGCAAGTTCTGGGAAGAATAAGGGATTCAGTGGTGAGAGGCCTAATCAGGGCCAGGCGAAGAGGCAACGGTTCGTCATCCGGCCTTCTAGCCAAAATCGTACTTTTTCCCGTCCACCAGCATTTCCTTTCAAACAGCCCATTATTATCCGCCCCAACAATACCTCCACCTCCCCAAATCAGCCGGGTGCCCCAGGCACTCGATTCCCTGCCTTGCCCAGCTCTTCAACTGGGTGTTTCAACTGTGGCAAATCAGGACATTTTATCAAAGACTGCCCATACCCCAAGCAAAATCAATCCAATGCTCAGCAAGGAACTGGGAAGTCTCCTCAGCCTAAGGGTAATGCTGTGGGAAGAAATACCAAGAAAACGGGGCGTGTATATTACACTCAAGTGGCCACTACACCGGAAGGAGAGCCGGTGATGATGGGTACGTTTCCCGTGGCCAGTCACCCTGCAATTATTCTTTTTGATTCTGGTGCTTCGCATACCTTCATTAGCAAGAAATTTGTGGAGCAACATCACATTGCATGTCATGAATCAAAAGAGGGATTTAAAATTCATTCACCTGGGGGACATATTTTTACTCGAGAAGTGGCCTATGAAGTGCCAGTAATAATGGCCGGACGGAACTTTCCTGCTAACATGATTGTTCTGAAAGGCCAGGATATAGATGTAATTTTGGGTATGAATTGGTTAACCCAACACAAGGCAATCCTCAACATTGAACTCAGAACTGTCAGGTTGAGCTATAATCAAGAAGAAATTCTTTTGTCTCTCCCCAAAACCAATCCAGCCAAAACTTCTGGTAGAATATTTGAAGCCATTATACCGGAGATCAAGAACATTCCGGTAGTATGTGAGTTTCCAAATGTATTTCCGGAAGATTTGCCTGGACTGCCCCCTGAAAGAGATGTAGAATTCATAATTGAGCTAAAGCCCGGTACGGCTCCTATCTCCCGAAGATCGTACCGTATGCCCCCTAATGAGTTGGCAGAATTGAAGATTCAATTACAAGATCTACTGAATAAGGGATTCATCCGGCCAAGCTCGTCCCCATGGGGTTGCCCCGCCATCTTTGTGAAGAAGAAGGATCAAACCTTGCGAATGTGCGTGGATTATCGACCCCTGAATGAGGTCTCCATCAAGAATAAGTACCCTCTTCCAAGGATCGACATCTTATTTGATCAACTGACTGGGGCGAGGGTATTTTCCAAAATTGATCTCAGGTCGGGCTATCACCAAATCCGTATTCGGCCCGAGGATATACCGAAGACCACATTTACTACGCGGTATGGATTGTTTGAATACTTAGTAATGTCTTTCGGGCTCACAAATGCTCCTGCCCACTTCACCTATTTGATGAACTCGGTGTTCATGCCCGAGTTGGACAAGTTCGTCGTGGTCTTCATCGACGATATTTTAATATACTCTAAAAATAAAGAGGAGCATGCTCAGCATCTACGGATTGTATTGACGCGCCTGAGGGAACATCAGCTGTATGCCAAGTTCAGCAAGTGCGCGTTCTGGCTGGAGGAAATTCAATTTTTAGGGCACGTGTTATCGGCTAAAGGAATTGCGGTAGATCCTAGCAAGGTCAAAGATATTCTGGAGTGGAAACCCCTAACCACTGTTCACCAAGTCCGGAGTTTTCTTGGACTAGCTGGATATTATCGCAGATTCATACCCGATTTTTCTAAGCTTGTGAAGCCAATCACAAGTTTATTGAAGAATGATATTAAATTCAATTGGTCTTCTAAGTGTAATGAAGCCTTTGAGCAATTGAAGACATTATTAACCACTGCTCCGGTATTGGCTCAACCGGACATCACTAAGCCTTTTGATGTATATTGTGATGCATCTGGCAGTGGGCTCGGCTGTGTACTGATGCAAGAAGGCCGAGTAATTGCGTATGCTTCAAGGCAGTTGCGCCGACATGAGGAGCATTATCCAACTCATGATCTGGAGCTAGCTGCTGTGGTTCATGCCCTGAAAATATGGCATCACTATCTGCTGGGAAATATCTGTCACATATATACAGATCATAAAAGTTTGAAGTACATCTTTACACAGTCAGAGTTAAATATGAGGCAAAGACGATGGCTTGAGCTCATTAAAGACTATGAACTAGAGATCCATTATCACCCAGGCAAGGCCAATGTGGTGGCAGATGCATTGAGTCGTAAGACTTCCTGCCACTGTCTTATGGCAAAGACCTCCGAGAGCACTTTATGTCAAGAAATGGAGAAGCTAAACCTGGGGATAATCCAGCAAGGGACTCTAAATCAGCTAAAGCTTGAGTCAATCATTCTGCAAAAGATAATTAATGCTCAAAAGGATAATCTGGGTATGAAGCACATACGAGAGAAGATAAGGGCTGGAACAGCCAAATGTTTCAAGGAAGACGATCAAGGTGTGTTATGGTTTAACAACCGCATAGTAGTGCCAAAGAATGAAGAACTCCGCCAGCAAATCTTAGATGAAGCGCATCTTAGTCGCTATTCTATTCATCCGGGAAGCACTAAGATGTATCATGATCTAAAACAACACTACTGGTGGACGAAGATGAAAATTGAAATTGCACGCTATGTGGCTAAGTGTGACACTTGCAGACGTGTCAAGGCCATACACATGAAAACTGCCGGTCCATTGCAGTCATTACCAATACCAACATGGAAATGGGAAGACATAAGCATGGACTTCATTGTGGGATTGCCCAGGACCGCAAAAGGGTATGACTCTATCTGGGTGATTGTTGATCGACTTACAAAGGTTGCTCATTTTCTGCCGGTCAAGACATATTACCCGGTACTTACCTATGCGGAATTATATATTGCTCGTATTCTCAGTTTGCATGGTGTTCCAAAGACTATAGTGTCGGATCGTGGGCCACAATTTGTATCTAAATTTTGGGAAGAACTTCATAAATCCCTGGGTACTAAGTTACTCCACAGTTCGGCCTATCATCCTCAAACCAGTGGACAAACTGAGAGAGTGAACCAAATACTTGAAGATATGTTGCGGGCATGTGTCCTGGATTTCTCACCAAAATGGGATGAATGTTTACCCTTGGCGGAGTTTTCATACAATAATAGTTATCAAGAAAGTATTAGGATGGCACCTTTTGAAGCTTTATATGGACAACGGTGTCGGACTCCGCTAAATTGGTCTGAACCTGGTGAAAGGTGCTTCTTTAGACCTGATCTGGTGAAAGAAGCCGAGAATAAGGTTCAGAAAATTATTCATAATATGAAGAAAGCACAAGCTCGTCAGAAGAGTTATGCAGACACACGGCGAATGCCCTTATATTTCCTGGAAGGAGACTATGTTTACCTGAAAATCTCACCAATGAAAGGAGTATCGCGTTTTGGGGTTAAAGGGAAGCTTGCACCCAGGTACATTGGTCCATTTCCTATTCTCAAAAGATATGGGCCAGTGGCGTATCAACTTCAACTTCCCGAAACATTGTCTGCTGTGCATAATGTGTTCCATGTATCGCAATTGAAGAAGTGTCTACGGGTTCCCGATCGAACCATTGAAGTGACAGATGTTGTCCTGGAACCAGACTTAACGTACTCGGAACATCCTATTCGAGTTCTGGATCAAAAGGACAGGGTTACCCGGAGAAAGATTCTCAAATTCTACAAGGTACAATGGAACCAGCATTCTGAGGAAGAGGCTACGTGGGAGACTCAAGACTTCTTGAATAAGAATTTCCCAGGCTTTCTAGCCTCATGTAATTTGTAAAGTGTATATAGTTATTGCAATAAAGGAATAAACCCCCACACCACCTTGCCTTGTACCAGAAATAAGAAAATAAAAATGTGACACATTTCCTTTTCCATTACTCACCCTAGGACTTTAAATCTCGGGATTGAGATTCTTTTATGGGGGGAAGGATGTAACACCCCTGGTGTTACTATAACTAAAACTTGAGCATGACATCATAGCATTGGCATTGCATATGTTTGATACACCTAGAGTGCATTCACTAGGCAAAAATTCCAAACAAGTTGTATTGTTTTAAGTGTTTTTGCAAATAGCACCCTGGTTAAGGAACTTAACCCTAAAATAGAGGTTAAAGGGGTAAAACTTAACCTAAGATGAGAAAACCTAAAGACTTTAGGGAAAGAGTCATAAAATATCCCCAAAAACAAAGTGGAGTCACATTTATACCCCTGGGTTACCCGAAACCCTAATTGAAACCCTGGAAAACCCTAAAACCAAACCCTAGGGGCTTATGTGCAAAATTAGTCCACTTTTCGGCTAAAGTGCAAAAACCAAGCCAAATAAGTTTCTTAAGTCCCTTGGTTCCCAAATGGGTGGACTTGAAAGCCAAACCCTAAGTTTTGGACTTAAATGCAAAATGGACCTCATTTGAGTTCTATACTAAGTCTGAAATTTCATTGATATTGGCTCAACTTTAGAGCTCTACATCTTCCAAATTATTGAGAATTTGCCCTAGGTCACCACATCAAAGCTGAAGACCAATCATAGGAGAACAACTTTGTTTAAGGATTCAAGCCATGTTCTTATGAAAAATGTGGAGAAAATCTCAACCCAAGTTGGACTGTCAGACTGGTTCTGTCTGAATATCAGACTAACAGATTCATACCCTGAACTTCAAGCCCAATTTCAAACCAGATTCAGTGACTTTTTGGGGTAACATCATATGGCAAGATTGTAGAGGGCATGTTGCTTTACAACTTTGCTGCAGATCTTGGTTGGAGTTGTTATTGGAAATCGAGGGAAAACTCAGCTTCGAATTTGGTTGTCAGGCGACTGATGAAGATGTACCATGGCACAGTAGCTCAATGGGGATCAGACCGCCAGCGCGGCTGTCCTCACCGCCGACGGCTCCCTCCGCCGCGATTTATGTCACCGGCGTTGGGATTCGTGCCTGGCTGGTTGGATAGCGCCGTGGGGTACAAAGATCGTCTTTCCCTCGTGCACTGGACGCCACTCCGATGACCCCCCGTACTTCCCCTCTAGCTTGCGGCTGGGACTGATAAGAACGCCGGTGAGCCGCCGTCGCTGGGTCTTGCGCCGCGTGTCCGGGCGCTTTACCACGTCACGGATAGTTACGCTAGGAGCGTCCGGTGATCGCCGGAGATACCGCCACGGTAGAAGCCACCTAGCGTTTGCGCCAGTGCTTTCTTCTTCCTCTGGCCGCCGCGCGTCCCGTCCGATTCACCGGCCACCGCTTGCGAACCCTATAAATTGAAGGCCCGGGCAACTGCGCTAGATCATCCTGAAGCCATAGCACCCGTTCCCACCCTCGATCATTCACCAGAGCCCGCGAATTTCAAATTCTCCCCAAAACAGTTCTTCGCCGCCGTGAAAGCACCTCGTCGTGGCCAGCCCTCCCCAGGTCTGATCACGCCCTCTCTAATCTCGTTTTAGCATCCTTAAGCTTCCCTCAAACTCACCGACCCATGCAATTGAATTAGGAATCCTCTGGTCGCCGGGAACGCGACTGCCTAGCTGCCATGCTCACGGTTGCCGTGGTCAGGGCAAAATAGGGCACCATTCTTCAAATTAACCTAGGGGAAACATTCGCTGGGTTGTGAATTTGGTTTAGGCCGAAGCTGAGCACCGGTCATGGCCCCGCTCGGCCGGTCTACGCGCTCGCCGGAGCTCCTCCGCGCGCTGCCGTCGTCGGGGACCTCACCTGTGGAGAAATAGAACCTCAGGGACCCTGGTGGAAGTTGTCAGTGACTGATACAAATAGTAACTGAACTCGTTCACATTTAGCCAGAAACCCGAGGCCCTTTCTGCAAAGCCGCCAGGGCGCGGGCGCACGTGCGCGTTTTCCTCTCTGGACTGGGCCGCCTGGTTTGAATCCAGCCCATTACTGTTAACCTTTTTCTTTTTCTTTTTCAGCAGAGCTTTAGAAATATGTAGAAAAATGTAGAAAAATGCTAAAATTGTGAAACTAATTTTCCTAGGCTTGTTATTTTCCCTAGAATTTAATAAAAATAATTTTGTGATTTTTAGTGGAAATAAGAAATTTTAGGGTATTTAAAGTAGTTAAAAGTTTTAGTTATGGATTTTTAGAAAATAAGTAATAAGCCCAAAAATGCCCAAACTTTTTATGGGCACTTAAAACAATATTTAGAAGCCTTGAGTAGAAGTTGGGTTGATTTGGACTTTGTTTGATCACTAAACCCAAAACCACCCCCCCTGCCCTATGAACTCCTTTACCGACTCCGGAAACCCTCGGTTCTCGGAGTACCGTGAAGGAAAGTTGTACTCAAGACTTAAATAATAAGTTTATATTATCTTTGCATCCTCATGAGCATCCCATGGCACTCATTCTTATGCATGTATATGGTTATGTTAGAACACGAAGAAGAAGAAGAAGTCACTGAAGAAGGGATACCACCATCCTCAGATCCTGAAGCAGGCAACTGCTTTTATTTCGATATTTGTGGATCCGAGCAGGACTCACCTGATAACAAAGGCAAGCCCCGGTGCATTTGCCACCCTCCTTGTCGTTTTTAAAATCTTTCTCACTTGCTTGATGCATTAGGTGATAGGAGTTGATTGATAAAACAATTCCTGCATTACCTTCCTTGAATTTGATTACCTTCCTTGATCACCTGTTTTACAAAAGATTTTGATGCTTAGCCTTGCTTAGAAAAACAAAATGTTTTGTTTTTACAAAGGATGATGTCGCAAAAGTGGGTGGGATGATTTTGAAAATAAAACTTGATGGTGAATCCATCATGGCCATGATGGATTCAACATCGGAAAAGATGTACCTCTGTCAGGTACCAAGTTTTTGGGTTAAAAAGATTAAGCTGAGACCGGGCGGGTGACTTGCACGAGAAGAGAGTCTTGGTGTAGTGTCTCCGTCTGAGTCGATTAAGGACCGTCTCGATGTAGGCTTGATGATCGAGGACCCTTTAACTGGTCACATGCCTCGTCATGGGTAAGCCTTGCCTCGGGCAGACTAAGGCCGGAATAAGATAACACGAAATGGGCGTGGAGCGGTGGCGAGAGTAGCGTGTACCCCCCGTAGCAAGAGGCTGGACGGTGGTGTATCTATGCTCTCGGTTTGCGTGAACCTGATCCGGTCTTAAGAACCCCAGTGGCGGGTTGACATATGCAAGGGTTAAGTGCTACATATGTCGTGTGATTGGAGATCCTCAGCTGAGTATAATCGATTCGGATCGCCGTACCTTCGCGGTTATGAAGACTTGGTCACTGACCTACACGTAGCATTCCACTAAAGATGATGGATATTTGTTAAGAAATTGGCTAGTGCAGGACCAGTGATTGAACTAGGGTAGAAAGAACTCTAGTTGCAGGTAATTGAACTTAACTGGTCAAATAAAATTGGATTTTTAAGGATCCACTTTAGTAAGCATTTATGTAAAACAGAGTCTTTGAGTATTGAGAAGCCTTACCTTGACTCCCTAAAAGCCAGCATACCCTTGAGAGTCTTTTCTTTAGACGGGCAAGTCTTGCTGAGTAATTCCATACTCAGGGTTTATCCCTTCGTTGTTTTTAGGTGAGGAAGTAGCAGATTTCTGCTGCTTCTGTGCCAAGGTGGTTCCCAAAGAAGAAACCAAAGACTGAAGTGCGGGAGGACTTGGTCCTCCATATAGAACTTTTACTTAAATCTTCTCGGGAGGAATTTTTGCCTCCCTTGGTTTGTATAATATTACTACTCAGCACTCACTTTTAGTTCTGGTCTGTAATAAAACAACTTGAGCTTGCTTTTAAATAAATGTGAATTATGTAATCGCTTCCGCAATTCTTTATCTCCGATGTTCTGTAATGTCTGCAAGACGGGTGAATCGTTCCTGGTAAGGTAAGGAAAGATACCGAACTTGTCAAGTAATTCAGGGGCACCTACAGGGTTGTCTAAAGTCCGTGGGACAAGGACAACTGTAGGTGGGCCTGATTACTTGGGAGGTTCCGTCACATTAACCCGAGTCCGAGTCCTAGGTCAGGCGGAGCGGAGCTTCCTACGATGCCTTCGGCAGGGCCTGACTGCGTGTCAGTCTCACTCTGTCAAGTGGCACCGCAGTCGGAGTGGCGCAGGCGGCGCTGTGCTTCTGTCAGGCCGGTCAGTGGAGCGGCGAAGTGACGGTGGTCACTTCGGCTCTGCCGGCTGGGGGGCGCGCGTCAGGATAAGGGTGTCAGGCCACCTTTGCATTAAATGCTCCTGCGACTTGGTCGGTTGGTGCGGCGATTTGGTCAGGGCTGCTTCTTGGCGAAGGCAGGGCCTCGGGCGAGCCGGGAATATGTTCGCCGCTGAAGGGGGGCCCGGGCGAGGCGGAAATCCTCCGGGGTCGGCTGCCCTTGTCCGAGGCTAGGCTCGGGCGAGGCGTGATCGAGTCCCTCGAATGGACTGGTCCCTGACTTAATCGCACCCATCAGGCCTTTGTAGCTTTGTGCTGATGGGGGTTACCAGCTGAGAATTAGGAGCCTTGAGGGTACCCCTAATTATGGTCCCCGACAGTAGCCCCCGAGCCTCGAAGGGAGTGTTTGCACTCGCTTGGAGGCTTTCGTCGCACTTTTTTGCAAGGGGACCAGCCTTTCTCGGTTGCGTTTTGTTCAGGTGGGTGCGCGCGAGCGCACCCGCCGGGTGTAGCCCCCGAGGCCTCGGAGGAGTGGTTTCACTCCTTCGAGGTCTTAATGCCTCGCGTAGTGCTTCGGCTGGTCTGGTCGTTCCCTCATGCGAGCTGGCCGTAGCCCAGGTGTACGGTCGGGTCCCAAGTTCTCGGGCTGGTATGTTGACGTTGTCAACGGTTCGGCTGGAGCCGGGTTTGCGAGAGCAGCCCCCGAGCCTCTGCACAGGGCGAGAGGGCGATCCGGGACAGACTCGGCTTTTTTACATACGCCCCTGCGTCGCCTTTCTGCAAGGAGGAGGGGGGAAAGCGCCATGTTGCCCTCGATGGGCGCCGAACATGGTGTCTCCGTTGAGCTGCAAGCGGGTGATCCGAGTGGACGTCCGTGCCCCGTTCGTTAGGGGTCGGCTAGGGGCCCAGACACACGCCCAAAAGTACCTGCGGGTGATCTGCCGGACCCGGTCCCCTGGCGACGGGGTCCGAGGGCTCGATGCCTCCCTCTGATGGGATTCCGTTACAAGATCGTTCCCGCCGGTCTCAGAAATGTCCTAGGGTACCTCGGGAGCGCAGCCCGAGCCTTGGTTATGTATCGAACGCACCCATGGTCATCCCTCGCTCGGCGTCTGAGGCGGCTGTGAACCCTTCGGGGGCCAGCCTTCGAACCCCTGATCAGTATTGGGCGTGGAGCCCGAGTAGCCTGAGGCGGTCGTTGAACCCTTCCGAGGGGCTGGCCTTCGAACCTCTGACCAGTAGTGGGTGTAGGGCCCACGTGATCTGAGGCGGCTGTCGAACCCTTCCGAGGGGCCAGCCTTCGAACCTCTGATCAGTAGGGAGGCTCAGAGCCTGGTTCCTTCACGGGGAAGGATCCTTTTCGAGGTATCCCCCTTTCCCGGTCACTGTTGCAAGAGAGAGAAAGAGGAAAAACAGGAAAAGGATACGAAATCGAACGACGCGGCGTACCTCTTTTGACGCGGTCATTATGGCGAAGGCGAAGCGTCGCCCACTTCTCTTGCCAGAGGCGCCGGCTGTCCCGCCGCGGAGTTAATGCGACGGGGCGAGTGGTTGGAGGAGCGACCGTTGCGCGTGTGCGAGCCATTCGAGGAACGGATCACGGGCGCGTTGTCTTCACGCCGTGAGAGAGGGTTCTCTCGCTGCCCCCGGACGAGACGTGAGCTTGGCTGACGACGTGGCCGCTGCTCCTGCCAGCCTGCCACCGCCATTGCTGCAGGCCCACTTTTGGCCGCATTGACCGTCGCGCCAGGCTGGTGCTGCTGGGTCGCGCGCTGGGTCACCTCGAGTCGCGGTATTGGTTCCGCAGTCGAGGAGGCGCGGTAGTGGCGCAAGTGGCGGTGCAGTTGCATGCACGAAGCATTCGGCGCGCCGGTTGCATGACGCGTGGGCCTGGGCCTCCATGCTGGGCGTGTTGGGAGTCGGAGAAGTGCGCCCACTCGGCGCGGTTGCATGCCGCCTGCATGGCTGCCCCGCCCTTTCGCCCGTTGGTCTGGGCAAAAGTGGAGGGTCGCTTGTAACCGCTGGGCGGTTGTACGCACCGCGCGCGGCGGTTTGGCTTCTTCTGCTCTGAGTCGGCTTGCATGACGTGTGGGACCTAGCCCCCGCGCCGTAGGGGAGGACCTCGGAGTGTGTTGGAGAAGACTCAGCCCATGACGGCTGGGGACGCAAGTAGGGAGAGCCGCCTTTAAAAGGAGGGTGACCCCCTTGGAAGGCGACCATGTCTTCGCGCTGCCTTATGCATCGCGTCTTTCCGCCTTCCAAGCCCCCGGATGGGGGATATCCGCCGTCTTTCCGCCTCGTCGTTGGAGGAAACACAACTCCGTGGGAGTTGGTACCTTTCAGCCATCGTTCGGCTTCAAGGATTTTCATCATGCAGCCCGGCCGCACCCCTCCGCCGGCGATCACCCAAGACGGTGACCTCCAGCTTGATGGTGGGGGAAAGCGAGCCGGGCTGCGGCCTCTGCCCCTCCCTCAGCCTCAAGGATTTTCGTCATCCAGGCTGAGGTGGAGGATGAGGCGAGTCGGGGGGCTGCCTCCGCGTGGGTCGGTCACCCTTTTCTTCCCCTGGCGCCTGGGGGAGAAAGGCATCCTCCAGCCTCGCGGAGGCTTCCTCCAGCCATGCCGGGAAAGGCGGACCGCAGCCACTCAGCCAGGGCGCAGCATTACGTCCTCCGTCCGGACGATGGTTGCGCCGCGTACCGCGAGGGCGGCGCCCATGTTCTGGGTGGTTCTGGCGAGGGCGAAGACCTGCCGGCGCGCTTTGAGGCGTCGGCAGCCGGAGAAGGCTTCTCTACCGATGAGATTGCCAACTTCGCCAGTAGCCCTGGGTCTCCGTCTCCCGGCCTGAATGGCTGGCTCTCGTCCTCGGTGGGTGAGAGTCCTTCTGCCGTAGCACCCGCCCCGAAGCCGCTGCTGAAGCTGCTTCGTCGCCCGGGACGGGGGTTGTTGTCGCTGTTGCCGGATCGGGCGATGGCGAGCCGCCCGTCGGCCCGCGATCACTCCGCGGGTTCCCCAATCTTGTGGGGTTGTTCGTACCCGCGGAGACAGAACCGGGGTTCCGTTTGTAATGGCACTTCGAATGCCAGGGTTCATTGTGGCTGTCGAGGCCTGAACATGTATGTAATTTCAGCACGGAGCCGTGTTTTTTTCCTCATTTTCGAGCACTAAGACTCGCCTGTTGGTTGTCTGAACCGCTTCACCAAGCGTGAGTCGCCCCGTGTAAAGGTGATGAGTGAGGTATCCGTATCCCGGAGGCGTAGGAGTCCCTCGGCTCGGTCGGCCTTGTTGTCCGAGGCTTCTTTAGCTTAATTAAAGGAAACCCTCGGCCGCTCTTCGATGAGCCGAGGCTAGGGGTGGCGGTGTCAACATGAACAGAGGCAGAGTTGGCTCGAAAAAGAAAAACCTGGTTGGCCTGAGCCTGGCCGGGTCGTCCGTTAGCGGGACCGATGCCGGAACTGACCAGCCGAAGCCTCGGGTCGGGCTGACATCCTTGGAGGGCAGCTGGCCAAGGCCCCGGGGTGACCGGCCGAGCCGCCTGCTTGGGCCAGATTCCCGGAGAAGACCCTGGCGGCGATGGCCCGGGCGCGGCGATGACGTCGTCCTTCAGAGTGGAGATCCTCGGACCGCGTCGCCGTCCGAGGCCAGGTCGGACCTCGCCGAAGGCGTCGTCGATGCCGAGGGTGCTGCTGCTCCCTTTAGCCGTAAAGATCCGAGCCTGCAGGATCGGATTGTCTTGTAGCGTGTGTTTCCTGCGGCCACCGAGGCCTAAACACACCCTCGCCGTGTTGTAAAGCTGCGTCTCTTTTCCTTTTGTTTCGAGTATCTGGACTTTTTTGTCGGTAACAGAAATGTTTGTGCGAGCAAGAGTTGCTTCTCGCGGAAGGTGATGAGTGAGGTATCCGTATCCCGGAGGCATAGGAGTCCCTCGGCTCGGTCGGCCTTGCCGCTTACGCGCACTCTTACCCGTCCATGGGGCTCTGTCATCGACGCAGTCGAGAAGGCTCGAAGGATCGCTTCGGCAGAAGAGCTTTCGAACGTGAAGACTTGTTCGGTCCGCTGGATCACTTATCCGAACGTGAGTTACTTATCGCAGAAGGTGATGAGTGAGGTATCCGTATCCCGGAGGCGTAGGAGTCCCTTGGCTCGGTCAGCCTTGGCTGCTTACGTGTACTCCGTCGTTTTCAGGATCCACTTTCGAAGTAGTCAAACAGCCCGAAAGACCTTCTGGCAGAAGAGATCTTTTTCGAGGAAAATTTCGACGCAGAGGGGGTTCCCCCCCTTTTAGCCCCCGAGGGAGGGTCGGGCTTTGCCGAGGCGAGGCCGACCCTTCCTTGATGACTAAACTTTGCGTGGGTGCGAGGTATATGATCAACTTGAAAACATCTTAAGGGTAGAAGCGACATAACTGTTGGATGTTCCAGGCGTTGCCGTAGACCTCGCCTTGACTGTTGGCCAGCTTGTACGTTCCGGGCTTCAGAACCTTGGCGATGACGAATGGCCCCTCCCAGGGGGGCGTGAGCTTGTGCCGCCCACGGGCGTCTTGTCGCAGCCGAAGCACCAGGTCGCCCACCTGGAGGTCTCGGGACCGGACCCCTCGGGCGTGGTAGCGTCACAGGGACTGCTTGTACCGCGCCGAGTGTAGCAAGGCCTTGTCCCGAGCCTCCTCCAGCTGGTCCAGCGAGTCTTCTCGGCTAACTTGGTTGCTTTGGTCGGTGTAGGCCCTCGTCCTCGGGGAACCGTATTCTAAGTCTGTGGGCAAGATGGCTTCGGCCCCATAGACTAGAAAGAACGGCGTGAAGCCCGTGGCTCGGCTCGGCGTTGTCCTCAGACTCTAGACCACCGAGGGGAGTTCCTTCATCCACCGCTTGCCGAACTTGTTGAGGTCGTTGTAGATCCGAGGCTTGAGCCCTTGTAGAATCATGCCGTTGGCACGCTCCACCTGCCCATTCGTCATGGGATGAGCCACGGCGGCCCAGTCCACCCGGATGTGGTGATCCTCGCAGAAGTCCAGGAACTTTCTGTCGGTGAACTGGGTGCTGTTGTCGGTGATGATGGAGTTCGGGACCCCAAAGCGATGGATGATGTTGGTGAAGAACGCCACCGCCTGCTCGGACCTGATGCTGTTCAGGGGTCGGACCTCGATCCACTTGGAGAATTTGTCGATGGCGACCAGCAGGTGCGTGTAGCCCCCGGGTGCCTTCTGCAAGGGGCCGACGAGATCCAGACCCCACACAGCAAAAGGCCAGGTGATGGGTATCGTCTGCAGAGCCTGAGCGGGCAGGTGGGTCTGCCTCGCGTAGATTGACACCCTTCGCAGGTGCGGACGATTCTGGTAGCGTCGGCCACCGCCGTCGGCCAGTAGAAGCCTTGCCGGAAAGCATTCCCGACAAGGGCTCGAGGCGCTGCGTGATGGCCGCAAGCCCCCGAGTGTATCTCTCGCAGGAGTTCCTGACCTTCGGTGATGGAGATGCATCGCTGGAGGATGCCTGAGGGGCTGTGGTGGTAGAGCTCCTTCTCATCTCCCAGCAAGACGAACGACTTGGCGCGCCGCGCCACCCACCGAGCCTCGGCCCGGTCGAGGGGTAGCTCTCCTCGGTGGAGATATTGCAGGTACAGGGTCTGCCAGCTTCAATTAGGCGTGACCCCGCTTTGTTCCTCCTCGACGCGCAGTGCCTCACCCTCGGGGGCCGAGGGTACCTCGGACTGAACCGAGGGCGCCTCGGGCCGAGCTGAGGGTGCCTCGGACTGAGCCGAGGGTGCCTCGGACTGAGCCGAGGGCGCCTCGGGTTGAGCCGAGGGTACCTCAGGCTCGGACGTGTCGTCGATCTTGACGGAGGGTTGATGCAGGTCTCGGGAGAAGACGTCCGGGGGAACCGTTGTTCGCCTCGAGGCTATTTTAGCCAGCTCGTCCGCAGTCTCGTTGTAGCGCCGGGCGATGTGGTTGAGCTCGAGCCCGTAGAACTTGTCTTCCAGGCACCGAACCTCATCGCAGTAGGCCTCCATCTTTGGGTCGCGGCAATGGGAGTTCTTCATGACTTGGTCGATGACGAGCTGCAAGTCACCGCGAGCGTCGAGGCGTCGGACCCCTAGCTCGATGGCGGTCCGCAACCCGTTGACCAGAGCCTCATACTCGGCCACATTGTTGGACGCCGGGAAGTGGAGGCGTAGCACGTAGCGTAGATGCTTTCCGAGGGGTGAGATGAAGAGTAGGCCTGCGCCGGCTCCTGTCTTCATCAGCGACCCGTCGAAGAACATGGTCCAGAGCTCCGGTTGGATCGGAGCCGTCGGTAGCTGGGTGTCGACCCATTCAGCCACGAAGTCCGCCAAGACTTGGGACTTGATGGCCTTCCGGGGAGCGAACGAGATTGTCTCGCCCATGATTTCCACCGCCCACTTTGCAATCCTACCCGAGGCCTCTCGGCACTAGATGATCTCTCCCAGGGGGAAGGATGACACCACAGTTACCGGATGAGACTCGAAGTAGTGTCGCAGCTTCCGCCGTGTTAGGATCACCGCGTACAGCAGCTTCTGAACTTGTGGGTAGCGGATCTTGGTTTCGGACAGTACCTCGCTGATGAAGTAGACTGGCCTCTGAACGGGCAATGCATGTCCCTCTTCTTGCCTCTCGACCACAATCGCGGCGCTAACCACCTGAGTGGTCGCGGCGACGTAGACCAGGAGGGCTTCTCCGGCAGCTGGGGGCACCAAGATAGGCGCCTTTGTGAGGAGCGCCTTCAGGTTCCCGAGGGCTTCCTCGGCTTCAGGGGTCCAAGTGAAGCACTCGGCCTTCCTCAAGAGGCGGTACAGAGGTAGACCTCTTTGGTCGAGGCGTGAGATGAAGCGGCTCAGAGCCGCGAGACATCCCATGACTCTCTGTACGCCTTTCAAGTCCTTGATGGGCCCCATGCTGGTGATGACTGCGATCTTCTCCGGGTTGGCTTTGATGCCCCGCTCGGAGACGATGAACCCCAAGAGCATGCCTTGGGGCACCCCGAAGACACACTTTTCGGGATTGAGCTTGACGCCTTTCGCCTTGAGACATCGGAACGTCGCTTCAAGGTCGGAAAGGAGGTCGGAGGCTTTCCTCGTCTTGACTACGATGTCATCGACGTAGGCCTCGACCGTGCGGCCGATGTGTTCGCCAAACACATGGTTCATACATCGCTGGTACGTCGCGCCCGCATTTCTCAAGCCGAATGGCATGGTGACATAGCAGTACATGCCGAAGGGTGTGATGAAAGAAGTCGCGAGCTGGTCGGACTCTTTCATCCTGATTTGGTGATACCCTGAGTAGGCATCGAGGAAAGACAGGGTTTCACACCCAGTAGTGGAATCCACGATTTGGTCGATGCGAGGCAGAGGGTAGGGAACCTTCGGACATGCTTTGTTGAGACCAGTGTAGTCTACACACATCCGCCATTCCCCCCTTTCTTTCTCACAAGCACAGGGTTGGCAAGCCATTCGGGATGGAATACCTCTTTGATGAACCCTGCTGCCATTAGCTTGTGGATCTCCTCGCCTATGGCTCTGCGCTTCTCCTCGTCGAATCGGCACAGGGGCTGCTTGACGGGTCGGGCTCCGGCTCGGATGTCCAGCGAGTGCTCGGCGACATCCCTCGGTATGCCGGGCATGTCTGAGGGACTCCACGCGAAGACGTCGGCGTTCGCGCGGAGAAAGTCGATGAGCACTGCTTCCTATTTGGGATCGAGCCCGGAGCCGATCCGGATCTGCTTGGAGGCGTCGCCGCTGGGGTCGAGGGGGACGGACTTAACCGTCTCCGCTGGCTCAAAGTTGCCGGCGTGACGCTTCACGTCTGGCACCTCCTTAGAGAGGCTTTCCAGGTCGGCGATGAGGGCCTCGGACTCGGCAAGGGCCTCGACGTACTCCACGCACTCCACGTCGCATTCGAACGCGTGTTTGTACGTGGGGCCGACGGTGATGACCCCGTTGGGTCCCGGCATCTTGAGCATCAGGTAGGTGTAGTTGGGGACGGCCATGAACTTCGCGTAGCATGGCCTCCCCAGTACCGCGTGGTAGGTTCCTCAGAACCCGACCACCTCGAACGTCAGGGTCTCCCTTCGGAAGTTGGAGGGTGTTCCGAAGCAGACGGGAAGGTCGAGTTGTTCGAGGGGCTGGACGCGCTTCCCGGGAATGATCCCATGGAAGGGCGCAGCGCCTGCTCGGACGGAGGACAGATCGACACGCAGGAGTCCGAGGGTTTCGGCGTAGATGATGTTGAGGCTGCTGCCTCCGTCCATGAGGACCTTGGTGAGCCTGACATCGCCGATGACGGGGTCGACGACGAGCGGGTATTTCCCCGGGCTCGGCACATGGTCGGGGTGATCGTCTCGGTCGAAGGTGATGGGCTTGTCGGACCAGTCTAGATAGACTGGCGCCGCCACCTTCACCGAGCAGACCTCCCGGCGCTCTTGCTTGCGGTGCCGAGCCGAGGCATTCGCCGCTTGCCCACCATAGATCATGAAGCAGTCGTGGACCTCGGGGAACTCTCCTGCCTGGTGATCTTCCTTCTTGTCGTCGTTGCGGGCCTTGCCACCCTTCGCGGGTGGCCCGACCCTATGGAAGTGGCGCCGAAGCATGACGCACTCCTCAAGGGTGTGCTTGACGGGCCCCTGGTGATAGGGGCACGGCTCCTTGAGCATCTTGTCAAAGAGGTTGGCACCTCCAGGGGGCTTCCGAGGGTTCTTGTACTCGGCGGCGGCGACAAGGTCCGCGTCGGTGGCGTCGCGTTTTGCTTGCGACTTCTTCTTGCCCTTCTTCTTGGCGCCGCGCTGAGTTGACGCCTCGGGAGCATCTTCCGATGGGCGGCCCTGGGGCTGCTTATCCTTTCAAAAGATAGCCTCGACCGCCTCCTGGCCGGAGGCAAACTTGGTGGCGATGTCCATCAGCTCGCTCGCCCTGGTGGGGGTCTTGCGACCCAGCTTGCTCACCAGGTCGCGGCAGGTGGTGCCAGCGAGGAACGCGCCGATGACATCCGAGTCGGTGATGTTGGGCAGCTCGGTGTGCTGCTTCGGGAATCACCGGATGTAGTCTCGGAGAGACTCTCTCGGCTGCTGTCGGCAGCTTCGGAGGTCCCAGGAATTCCCGGGGCGCACGTACGTGCCCTGGAAATTGCCGGCGAAAGCTTGGACTAGGTCATCCTAGTTGGAGATCTGCCCCGGAGGCAGGTGCTCCAACCAGGCGCGAGCGGTGTCGGAGAGGAACAGGGGGAGGTTGCGGATGATGAGGTTGTCATCGTCCGTTCCACCCAGTTGGCAGGCCAGACGGTAGTCCGCGAGCCACAGTTCCGGTCTCGTCTCCCCCGAGTACTTTGTGACAGTAGTCAGGGGTCGGAACCGGGTCGGGAACAGCGCCCGTCGTATGGCCCGGCTGAAGGTCTGCGGACCGGGTGGTTCGGGCGAGGGACTCCGATCCTCCCCGCTGTCGTAGCGTCCCTCACGCCTGGGGTGGTAGCCTCGGTGCACCCTCTCGTCGAGGTGGGCCCGACGGTCGCGGTGATGGTGCTCGTTGCCGAGGCGACCCGGGGCCGCAGGCGCTGTGTTGCGCGTGCGCCCGGTGTAGACCGAGGCTTCCCGCATGAATCGGGAAGTCGCGGCATGAGGTTCCGAGGGGTACCCCTGCCTTCGGGAGGTGGATCTCTTGGCCCATCGGACCGCGGCGCCTTCCAAGAGATTCTTGAGCTCTCCCTGGATTCGCCGCCCCTCGGTGGTTGATGGCTCCGGCATCGCGCGAAGAAGCATTGCTGCTGCCGCCAGGTTCTGGCCGACCCCACTGATTGCGGGTGGTGGCCTGACCCTGACGTCGTCGGCGACGCGGTGCTAGAAGCCCTGGGGTAGATGACGTATTTCCCCAGCCGGGGGTTGGCCCGCCCATGCCTGCCCGACGTCCCGACGGATCGGCTCAAGCGTTCCTGCTCCCTCGTCGAGCCTGGCCTGCACCTCGCGGATTTGCTTGAGCCGTGGGTCATGGCCCCCACCTGAACGGGGACCACAGCTAGCTCCCGTGGGATGTCAACGCGAGGCACCGGCCTAGGGAGGTCACCGTCCTCCGGCATGCCGAGATGGTTGCCTTCGGAGGGACCCTCTAGATCGACGTGGAAGCATTCGCGACTTGGGCCGCAGTCCTCGTCGCCGAGGCTACGGCTACCATCGGAACAGTCGGAAAGGCAGTGGTCGCATGCGGTCATGAAGTCCCGCATGGCACTGGGGTTGCCAAGTCCAGAGAAATCCCAACAGATGCTGGGTTCGCCATCTTCCTCGGACCCAGAAGGCCCGTAGGTCGAGACGTCCGTCAGCCGATCCCAAGGTGACCGCGTACGAAACCCTAGAGGGTTTGGACTTGCCTCTACGAGAGCACCCGCCAAAGCGGGGCCGCTAGGCGGGTCGAGGCTGAATCCGAAAGACGTGGGATGGGAATCGGTCGGTACCTTTTGGTCGACGAGCGGCGATAATGTCATGTCGGGGGCTGACTGCACCGTCGTCTCAGGTACGAGGGTGACGTCCAGCAAGCTTTTCGCGAGCGTGCTGGCGTCATCCGCTTGCTCGGGTTTGGCGTGTCGCGGGGAGACGGCGCTCGCCTTCGTCTCAAACGCGAGGTCGACGCCCGGTGCGCCCCCCGTTGGGGCGCTGGGGCCATCGACTCGCTCGACAGCCGACGAGGCGCTGTCTCCTGCTTGGCCTTGGTTGCCCCGCCTCCTCCGTCGGCGAGGGAGAGGACGGGGTGAGCTCGAAGGTTGTTCTTCCACCACGCGGGGAAGACGTCGTCGATTCCGCCGCCGGCGGGCGGGCTGTCGGCCGCCACTGTCGTTGTCGCGCGGCGGTGGAAGGAGTATCATGTCGTAGCTGCCGTCGAGGGACATGAACTCAAGACTCCCAAAACGGAGCACCGTCCCGGGTTGGAGAGGTTGCTGGAGACTGCCCATCTGGAGCTTGACGGGAAGCTGTTCGTCAACACGCAGCAAGCCCCTACCTGGCGCGCCAACTGTCGGCGTTCCGAGACCGGGGGGTCCCTGAGCCGACGAGTGAATGTCGCCGCGTGCCCCAGCCCAGATGGGTCGAGCGCGAGGGCGAGCGCGAAGGGGGGAGAGCGAGGCGGCCGGAGACCGGCGTGAGAGAGGTGGGAATCCCGCGGCCTTCGTGTTCGTCCCGTGCCCAGGTCGGGTGCGCTTGCAGTAGGGGGTTACAAGCGTCCACGCGGGAGAGGGAGCGAGCGGCTCCGGGCGAGCGCGTGTCTCGTCCTCGTCCCCGCGCGGCCAACCCCCTCTAAGAGGGCCCTGGTCCTCCCTTTTATAGGCGCAAGGAGAGGATCTAGGTGTACAATGTGGGGTGTAGCAGAGTGCTACGTGTCTAGCGGAGGAGAGCTAGCAGGTACATGCCGTTGTGGCAGCCGGAGAGATCTTGGCACCCAGCTGGTGTGATGTCGTGGCCGTCGGAGGAGCGATGGAGCTTGGCTGAGGGACAGCTGTCAGAGCGGTTGAGTCCTTGCTGACGTCCTCTTGCTTCCGTGAGGGGGCTGAGAGCCGCCGTCGTCACAGAGCATGCGGGGCGCCATCATTGCCTATCTGTTGGAGATCGTCGTCTTCTGGGACTTAGCCCGAGTCCGAGCCCTAGGTCGGGCGGAGCGGAGTTCGCCGTCTTCTGGGACTTAGCCCGAGTCCGAGCCCTGGGTCGGGCGGAGTTCGCCGTCTTCCGGGACTTAGCCCGAGTCCGAGCCCTGGGTCGGGCGGAGTTCGCTGTCTTTCAGGACTTAGCCCGAGTCCGAGCCCTGGGTCGGGCTGAGCGGAGTTTGCCGTCTTCCGGGACTTAACCCGAGTCCGAGTCCTGGGTCGAGCAGAGCGGAGCTTCCTACGATGCCTTCGGCAGGGCCTGACTGCTTGTCAGTCTCACTCTGTCAAGTGGCACCGCAGTCGGAGTGGCGCAGGCGGTGCTGTCCTTCTGTCAGGCCGGTCAGTGGAGCGGCGAAGTGACGGCGATCACTTCGGCTCTGCCGGCTGGGGGGCGCGCGTCAGGATAAGGGTGTCAGGCCACCTTTGCATTAAATGCTCCTGCGACTTGGTCGATTGGTGCGGCGATTTAGTCAGGGTTGCTTCTTGGCGAAGGCAGGGCCTCGGGCGAGCCGGGAATATGTTCGCCGCTGAAGGGGGGCCTCGGGCGAGACGGAAATCCTCCGGGGTCGGCTACCCTTGTCCGAGGCTAGGCTCGGGCGAGGCGTGATCGAGTCCCTCGAATGGACTGATCCCTGACTTAATCGCACCCATCAGGCCTTTGCAGCTTTGTGCTGATGGGGGTTACCAGCTGAGAATTAGGAGCCTTGAGGGTACCCCTAATTATGGTCCCCGACAACAAAGTTAAAACTTGGTTTATAAACTCAGCTAGTGCTTTTGGCAACCAAACCCCACAGCCAAATAGCTGCATGTCTAGAGGTAGAGGAGTAGACTCCTCACACCGGGTAAGTCTAGCTGAGTATTAGTATACTTAGCCTTGCTTGTGGCATAATTTTTACAGGTTCTCTGGAGGACATGGTTGCTGGAGTGACTTGGCCATCCATCTTGCTACCGGGTTTGACAGTCGAGTGGGATCCTGCCTCGGCTGAGGAGGAGCATGAGGAGCGATGGGACAGGCTTCCCCATCTCTTTGTTTATTTATCGTTAGTTTTATTCCGCTGCACTTCGAACAATGATGACTACTTTTGTTAAAACTCCGATGATGTAATAAGATTAATACTCCTTAATTTATGGTTTTATGCTTTATTGTATTTGCTCTGTGACTCACCCTCTAGTGAGACTGCGGTACTTGATCCTGTCAGTGGCCTCGTCGGACTAGATCCGAGGGATTGACGGGTTATTCCCATTTAAGTGTGGTCTAGCCTCTAAGGCGGGACGTAGGCACTTAAGTTGGAACAATTCGGGCAGTTCCGCCACAGCTGGTATCGGAGCTTGTACCACCACAGAGAAATCAATAAACTATAAATACCATCCTTTTTTTTCAAAGTAAAACTGGTTAGAAACAAGCGTTGGATAGATCGTCAGGACGATAAGGATAGACCTAGGACGTGAAGCCTTAGAATAATAGAGGGGTAGCTAGGTGGATATATGAGTAAGCCTTACCGGCTACTTTCCGGGATGGGAGTTCCTCCCTATTCCCTCTAAGTTGATGTGAGGACGTTCAGGACGAGCATGCATGCATCCTTAATTAAACTAATGGATAATTGGGTAAGAACTTCGATACAAATTGATGGCAAACTAAGTACCCCAGTCCCATTGTCATAGTTATAGAGAGGCTGAGTTGTGATCCCGTTTTCTTTTTATAATTCTTTTTTTACTTACGCTTAACCATACACAGATGACTTCTCACGGATCCTCGGACAAAGGGAATGCACAGTCCCACACTGACGGGCTGGCACAAGAGGGTTTTCCCCGCATCTTGTGGGAGGTACTTCAGGGAGCTGGTTACATGACACCTCCCCAGTACGCGGTGCAGTTGTTTGAGAAGCACCGAGTGCCCCGCTGTAGGGTGAGGATGACCCTGTTGCCTCATCCCCTGCAGCCAGGCTGGCGTTCGCTGGACTCTGAGTCTTTTGGATACCGGGCTGAGGATACTATCGAGGCGATTGCTCTTCACGGGCTGACCACCTTTTGCGGATTCCACCCCTTGGAGCTGTCCACTCACCCCATTGGTTTGTTCCCCGCAGAAAGGGAGGACGACCCAACGTGGAAGGATCGAGTGGAGCATGCTAAGGATATTTGGGCTATCTACCTAGGCCAGACTGCTGACTTGACGGTGCGGTGCATGAATGCCCTGTATCGTCTGCAGGTGATGCGAAGAGAGGCCATGTCTCATCTGATGGCACTACTGGAGGCTACTAAGATCACTTTGGATAACAGAGAGGAGCTTGTGGTTGACTTATCCACTGAGATGGTAGAAAAAGATCTACAAGTGGAGCAGTTGGCAGATGAGATTCACGAACTAGAGGAGCTGGTGGGAATGAGGGAGAGCACCATCGAGGTCCTCGAGGATCAGTTGATCAACACCCAATAGCAGCTTGCAGAGGCTAATCAGCACCTGGATATGCACCACCAGGAGCTCCAAGACCTGGAGGCCAACGAGGATGTCGACATCGAGGGAGGAGAGGAACCTGCCTCCAGCTTGGACACTGCTGGCTCAGGGAGACCACCTTCCCCCGAGTCGAGTGTTGCCTCGTTTGCTCACTAGGTCACAAGAATAGAGTTAGAAGTCTGTGAGGATAGGACTCCTCGAAGCTAGCTTAGCTTTTGCACCCTTGGGGTTCTAGGCTAGATAGAGTGGAGTCTTTTCGGCTATTGATGTAATCGTGATAAACTCTTTTGGAAGCATGGTTGGTGAATGCTGTCAGTTTTAATTTAAGGGAAAAGTTTGGATAATGTGGATTTTTTTTAATTATGCACTATAAATTGGTTTCGCCCTTTTGCCTCTTTCACCATGATTGAACCTTGAACCTCAAAAATGTGATATTGAGAATATATATATGAATTTTTCAGATGGTCGGAAGAGCGCATCGTGGTCAAAATGAGCGCGTTCCTCCACCACCGCCACCGCCTCCTACTCTGCAGGAGTTGATGGCTTAGCAGAATGAGATCTTGAGATAGCTAGCTCAATGTCAGCCGCCGCCTCAGCACTATGGTGGTGGTGATCATCAGCGTCACCCCGTGGCAGCCACTTATCAGGAGTTCCTCAGTACCCAGCCACCATTGTTCACTAGGGCAGAGGACCCACTTGATGCTGATGTATGGTTGAGGGTTGTGGAATCCAAATTCCCGCTACTCCATGGAGCTTGTTCAGAGGTCACTAAGGTCAGGTTCGCCACCCAGCAGCTTCGCGGACCCGTGCGGACATGGTGGGACCACTTTCTTGCTATGCAGCCAGCTGACCGTGAGGTGGAATGGAGAGAGTTCAAGGCAGCTTTCAGGGGTCACCATATACCAGCAGGCATTATGGACCGAAAGCTCAACGAGTTTCTGGCACTCACTCAGGGAAACCGGACAGTGTTACATTATGCTCAGGCCTTTAATGACCTGTGCCAGTATGCCGGGTATCATGCAGACACGGACGAGAAGAAGAGGGACAGGTTCAGGAGGGGGCTCAGCACTAAGCTCCGTGACCATCTCAACACAGTCAGGGCCAACAGCTATAACGAGTTAGTCAACATGGCCATTTCCCAGGAGGATTGTATCACAGCTCGTCAGGCAGAGAAGAAGAGGAAGACCACTGTGGCAGGACCTTCAGCTCAGCCACAACGCTTCAGGATTGTGTCTGACACTCAGAACAGGGGGCCACAGCAGCAACAAGGACGATGGGTGATCCGACCCCAGCAGCAGCAGCAGCAGGCACCCAACAGCACCCAGTTTCCAGCTCAGAGGAACAATCAACAGCAGCAGCAGTACCGCCAGGCCAATGACAACAAGTGTTTCACTTGTGGTAACACCGGGCATTATGCCAAGAATTGCCCCAGAAACCAGCAGAGGCAGGGACATAACGCCAACTAGAATCAAGGCAAGAGACAGAAGGTGCAAGTGAGGCAGGGCAGGTTGAACTTCACCACCATGGCTGACATTCTAGAGGGAGCACCCATCATGACTGGTATCTTTTCGGTTTTGAATTATCCTGCTATTATTCTTTTTGATTCTGGTGCATCACACAGTTTTATCAGTGCCAAATTTAGTGCCAAGTGCCAATTACCTTTTCACCACACCAATGGGGGTATTACAATTTCAACACCAGGAGGCAGGGTTGCCACCTATCAAATCAACAGGCAAGTGCCTATAAAATTGGGTAGTCTGGTGATTAGAACCACCCTTCTCATCTTAGGATTGGATAGCGTGGACATCATATTGGGAACTGATTGGTTATCTAGGCATCAGGCAGTATTGGATATTACAGCAAGGGCCATTGAGATTCACTCCCCTGCATATGGCGAGACTACTTTATATTTGCCTGATGAAAGTTGCCTAGAGGGGGGGGTGAATAGGGCGAAACTGAAATTTACTAAATTAATCACAACTACAAGTCGGGTTAGCGTTAGAAATAATAATGAGTCCGAGAGAGAGGGCGCAAAACAAATAGCAAGCGAATGAAGAGTGTGACACGCGGATTTGTTTTACCGAGGTTCGGTTCTCGCAAACCTACTCCCCGTTGAGGAGGCCACAAAGGCCGGGTCTCTTTCAACCCTTACCCTCTCTCAAATGGTCCCTCGGACCGAGTGAGCTTCTCTTCTCAAATCAAACCGGGGACAAAACTTCCCCCGCAAGGACCACCACACAATTGGTGTCTCTTGCCTCGGTTACAATGGAGTTTTGATCACAAGAACAAGTGAGAAAGAAAAGAAGCAATCCAAGCGCAAGAGCTCAAAAGAACACGGCAAATCTCTCTCGCTAATCACTAAAGTCTTGTGTGGAATTGGAGAGGATTTGATCACTTGAGTGTGTCTAGAATTGAATGCCTAGCTCTTGTAAGTGGTTGAGAAGTGGAAAACTTGGATGACTTGAATGTGGGGTGGTTGGGGGTATTTATAGCCCCAACCACCAAACTAGCCATTTGGGTGGGGGCTGTCTGTCGTATGGTGCACCGGACAGTCCGGTGCAGACCGGACATGTCCGGTGCGCTAGCCACTTCACCCAAACGTTGGGTTTTCGACCGTTGGAGCTCTGACTGTTGGACCCGCCTGGACTCCGGTGGCGCACCGGACATGCACTGTTGAGTGTCCGGTGCGCCATGACGCGCGTGTCTGACTTCTACGCGCTCTGGCGCGCATTTAATGCACATCAGGTAGCCGTTGGCGCCTGAAGTAGCCATTGCCCCGCAGTTACACCGGACAGTCCGATGTACACCGGACATGTCCGGTGAATTATAGCGGAGCAGCCGATGCGAATTCCCGAGGCTGGCGAGTTCAGAGCCGCGTCTTCTTGGAGCACCAGACACTGTCCGGTGTATACCGGACAGTCCGGTGAATTATAGCGTGCTAGCTCTGAGAATTCCCGAAGATGCGAAGTTCAGCTTGGAGTTCCCTGGTGCACCGGACACTGTCCGGTGGTGCACCGGACAGTCCGGTGCGCCCGACCAGGGTGTCTTCGGTTGTCCCTTTGCTCCTTTGTTTGAACCCTTTCTCTTGATCTTTTTATTGGCTTATTGTGATCCTTTGGTACCTGTAGAACTTATAAACTTGGGCAAACTAGTTAGTCCAATTATTTGTGTTGGGCAATTCAACCACCAAAATTAGTTTTAGGAAATAGGTGTAAGCCTAATTCCCTTTCAATCTCCCCCTTTTTGGTGATTGATGCCAACACAAACCAAAGCAAGTATAGAAGTGCATAATTGAACTAGTTTGCAAAATGTAGGTGCAAAGGTTACTTAGAATTGAGCCAATAAATATTACTTACTAGATATGCATGGATTGTTTCTTTATTTTTAACATTTTGGACCACGCTTGCACCACAAGTTTTGTTTTTGCAAATTCTTTTTGTAAATCCTTTTCAAAGTCTTTTTGCAAATAGTCAAAGGCAAGAGAATAAGATTTTGCGAAGCATTTTTAAGATTTGAAATTTTGTCCCCTTGTTTCAAATGCTTTTCCTTTGACTAAACAAAACTCCCCCTCAAATAAATTCTCCTCTTAGTGTTCAAGAGGGTTTTAAGATATCAATTTTAAAAATACTACTTTCTCCCCCTTTAGAACATAAAGAGATACCAATTTGAAATTTACCAATTGAAAATCATTAATTTTAAAATTGGGGTGGTGGTGCGGTCCTTTTGCTTTGGGCTCATACTTTCTCCCCCTTTGGCATGAATCGCCAAAAACGGATACTTTGAGTGAGATATAAGCCCTTGTCTAACTACTATCTCCCCTTTGGCAAATAAAACATATGAGTGAAGATTATACCAAAGACGGAGAGTGATGCGGAGCGACGGCGAAGGATGAGTAGTAGAGTGGAGTGGAAGCCTTTGTCTTCGCCGAAGACTCCAATTCCCTTTCAATATACCTATGACTTGGTTTGAAATACACTTGAAAACGCATTAGTCATAGCATATATAAAAGAGACATGATCAAAGGTATACTTATGAGCTATGTGTGCAAATTAGCAAAAGAAATTCCTAGAATCAAGAATATTGAGCTCATGCCTAAGTTTGGTAAAAGTTTGTTCATCTAGTGTCTTGGTAAAAATATCGGCTAATTGATCTTTAGTGTTAATGTATGCAATCTCGATATCCCCCTTTTGTTGGTGATCCCTAAGAAACTGATACCGAATGGCTATGTGCTTAGTGCGGCTATGCTCAACGGGATTATCCGCCATGCGGATTGCACTCTCATTATCACATAGAAGAGGAACTTTGGTTAATTTGTAACCATAGTCCCGCAGGGTTTGCCTCATCCAAAGCAATTGCGCGCAACAATGGCCTGCGGCAATGTACTCGGCTTCGGCGGTAGAAAGAGCGACCGAATTTTGCTTCTTTGAAGCCCAAGACACCAAGGACCTTCCCAAGAACTGGCAAGTCCCCGATGTGCTCTTTCTATTAATCTTACACCCTGCCCAATCGGCATCCGAATAACCAATCAAATCAAATGTGGATCCCCGAGGGTACCAAAGCCCAAACTTAGGAGTATAAGCCAAATATCTCAAGATTCGTTTTACGGCCGTAAGGTGAGATTCCTTAGGGTCGGCTTGGAATCTTGCACACATGCAAACGGAAAGCATAATATCCAGTCGAGATGCACATAAATAAAGTAATGAACCAATCATCGACCGGTATACCTTTTGATCGACGGATTTACCTCCCATGTCGAAGTCGAGATGCCCATTGGTTCCCATGGGTGTCTTGATGGGCTTGGCATCCTTCATTCCAAACTTGGTTAGAATGTCTTGAGTGTACTTTGTTTGGCTAATGAAGGTGCCCTCTTGGAGTTGCTTGACTTGGAATCCTAGAAAATACTTCAACTCCCCCATCATAGACATCTCGAATTTCTGTGTCATGATCCTACTAAATTCTTCACATGTAGATTCGTTAGTAGACCCAAATATGATATCATCAACATAAATTTGGCATACAAACAAATTATTGTCAAGAGTCTTAGTAAATAAAGTAGGATCAGCCTTGCCGACTTTGAAGCCATTTGCAATAAGGAAGTCTCTAAGGCATTCATACCATGCTCTTGGGGCTTGCTTGAGCCCATAAAGCGCCTTAGAGAGCCTATAGACATGGTTAGGGTACTCACTATCTTCAAAGCCGGGAGGTTGCTCAACATAGACCTCTTCCTTGATTGGTCCATTGAGGAAGGCACTCTTCACGTCCATTTGGTAAAGCTTGAAGCCATGGTAAGTAGCATAGGCCAATAATATGCGAATGGATTCAAGCCTAGCTACGGGTGCATAAGTTTCACCGAAATCCAAACCTTCGACTTGGGAGTATCCCTTGGCCACAAGTCGAGCTTTGTTCCTTGTCACCACACCATGCTCGTCTTTCTTGTTGCGGAAGACCCACTTGGTTCCTACAACATTTTGATTAGGACGTGGAACTAAATGCCATACCTCGTTCCTCGTGAAATTGTTGAGCTCCTCTTGCATCGCCATCACCCAATCCGAATCTTGAAGTGCTTCCTCTACCCTGTGTGGCTCAATAGAGGAAACAAAAGAGTAATGCTCACAAAAATGTGCAACACGAGATCGAGTAGTTACCCCCTTATGAATGTCGCCGAGGATGGTGTCGACGGGGTGATCTCGTTGGATTGCTTGGTGGACTCTTGGGTGTGGTGGCCTTGTTTCTTCATCCTCCTTGTCTTGATCGTTTGCATCTCCCCCTTGATCATTGCTGTCATCTTGAGGTGGCTCATCTCTTTGATCTTCTCCTTCATCAACTTGAGCCTCGTCCTCATTTTGGGTTGGTGGAGATGCTTGTGTGAAGGAGGATGGTTGATCTTGTGCATGTGGAGGCTCTTCGGATTCCTTAGGGCACACATCCCCAATGGACATGTTCCTTAGCGCGATGCACGGAGCCTATTCCTCACCTATCTCATCAAGATCAACTTGCTCTACTTGAGAGCCGTTAGTTTCATCAAACACAACGTCACAAGAAACTTCAACAAGTCCTGAGGACTTGTTAAAGACTCTATATGCCCTTGTGTTTTGTCACACCCGGTTTTAGAAGGTAAACCGAATGCGAACCATGTACGTGCCAGGATCAGAAATTTACGTACACGGCGATTACATAAATGACTCATCATAGCACAATGCTTCGAATTACAATAAAGAGTAAGTAATAATATTACAGACTAGAGTCATTTACATAATATAAATCAAAGTGCACAGAATAGAAACGTAGCCAACGTAAATAAACCCACCACAGGCAGCTGACTGGGGGAGGTCGCTAGCCTAATCCTCGAACTCATCGAAGTCCTGGAACTCCTAGAGATCCGCCTCGACACCTTCTTCTTTACCTGAGCATAGATTGCACCAAAGGCAACCTGGTGTTTTGTGAAAGCAAGGGTGAGTACACATCAACGTACTCAGCAAATGTCTCGTTTGGCTAAAGTGGACTAGCATTATATAGGGTTAAGCTCAAGCAGTTGCTTTTAGTTGGTTAGGTATTTATTATTAGTAGAAGCCAAGTTTTATCATATACCCAACCTGTGAACCTTTTCCTCATCGAGGAACATCATTATCATCATCGAACCAAAATATTAAATAGAACCATTTTATCTCAGATCATCTGTATCTCGAACCATCTGTATCTCTAATCAAAGAGGATCCCAAGGCCGCTCTTAACCGTGAGCACGGCTGATATATCAGTTTCACTACCCTCTGCAGAGGTCGCACACTTTACCCATGAGCCGTGATTCCCGTTTTGCCCGGGGATCATGACTCCCCATTGATCACTTCCTAGGTGGTCCGGCAGGGTATCACTACGTAGCTTTTACAAAGATTCCCTAGAGGTCATAGCCGCCCGTTAGGTTTCTCCAGTTTGATAAACACAGTACCCCTCCCCGCAGGAGGGTGACTAACAAAAGCAAAACAAAAGAACCTCGGCACCCAGCCTCGGCAGAGCAAGCACTGTGCCTGGACCCCATTGACGGCACGACGGCGAAGCAACTACACCTCTAGTTCCTCTAATTAATTAGCTAAGGGCGTCCCATTTCACCCTCATGGTTGCACTGTTATCCCGGGTGGTCTCTCAACGAACAGGTCCTTACGGAGAGGTACTCAGGAAACAGCCCGAGTCCCCTAAATGCCACCAGTATATCATCATATCCAAAATAAAATCATAGTATCATCATTGTATCTCATCATGTTCATTGATTAAAGTAAAGCGCTAGCATGTAGCTAACCATAGTAATCCGAAAGGTAAACAAGGATAAGGTAAATAGAAAGCTAGTAAATCCTTAGGTTTCGATTAAGTAGTGCGGGACAGTGAATTATAAATAGATAGGACATAATGGGTCAGAGGACACTTGCCTTCACCAAACAGATGCTCAGGGTCTTCAGCCTCATAGAACTCTAAGAGCTAGATCACTTGCTCGCCGAAGCTTGATCATCGATTCCTCGAAGCGCGGGAACAAATCGCGATCTAATCGCAACACGAAGCGAAGACGAACAAGCACAAGCAAACAAACATATATAAATACATAATAACATTACACCATACAAGATAAAATGATATAAAGATATGCAGCATAAAACAGGGCTCGATTCTATGGTCACGCGAGGGAAAGAAATGTCGAACTCGAAGCGACGGCCGGGAAAATATCGCGTTTACGCTAAACAAGTATTAACGCTAACAATTAATTCGACCTTATCAATTATAAATTATATCTACTATTTAGTTTGATTAATCTGCTACACTAACGACTGTCCAATAAATAAGTAATTTAATTAACACAAGAGATTCTAAGCGAGACGAATTTATGACAAGCGAAACAGTACGACAGCGTGCAAACGACACGCGGACACGCGCGACACAGCACGCTGACGACACACGAAATAATGCGCACGACCAGCGCGAACGATGCGCGAACCGACACGAACCAGCACGCGACCACGAGCCCATCACGCACGAACAACGCGCAGACAGCACGTGAACGACGCGCGAAGCAGCGCGCCACTGCGCGGAACAGCACCCGCGACAGACGAGAATAACTGATCAGGTGACATGTTTATACTAAACGAATGTTACATAAATCGAAGGTAGTTAAATTAATATTATCCATGTTAGTATTTATTATAAAATCCCAAGTTGAACACTACACATTTAATCTGATTAGAATATTAATCTGATAAATATTAACCAAGCGAGTCTTAGGTTAAGTATCTAAAATATACGACCCGACAGATTAGCATTATTAACGTGAGTGTTCGTAAGCGAAAACAATTTATTATCACGAGTGGACGCCATAGGATACACGTGATCGACATGGGAGATACTCGCGAACGAAATGAGTTGACGCGCGCAAAACAACGCTACGGCACGCGCACGACACGCGCGAACCGACATGCGAAACTAATAAACAAAAGCATGATTAATCTAAGCAATTATTAGCAAAGAATATTTCAGTTAAGATTAATCATGTTAGTGCAAATCGAATTCTTAAATTAGATTTTAAAATCAAAACGATGTTCCAGGGGTATACGGGGGGTAGACGAAGGGTAAACGAAGGGGGTAGACGAAGGTCGTCAGAATCCCGACGACGCGCAAACAACGCGCGAATAATATGCGACGACGCACGGACACACGCGACTTAGCGCGTAGACAATATGCGGTGATGCGCACGATCCGCACGCGCGACACGCGAGGATCACTAACATATAAGCGTTTACACTTAGGGATAAATAAAATGCATTTAAGTTGACATTATTTATATTAACATTTATTTGTAAAAGCGCGGGTTAAACACTATAAATTAGCTTTCGCTAAATTGCTTATTTTAATAATCAACAGACAAAATAATTAATTAAACTTATGTCGCGACGAAATAATGTTATTAACACGTAATCGACACTATTGCAAACTTAACGCAACTAAAACGAGTTGAACCTAATTTAGGATGTAAAATATATTAATTACTTCATAATTCATGAACTTAAGCGACATGGTGCAAATTTATTGGTCAGAAACAGAGCTAAGCAAAGGGTAATGATTGGGATTTGGTGTGGTAATGGAGAACGTTTCGTGCATGCACACATGCACATGGGCCTAAGCAGTTTTCTTTTGTTCTTTCCTATGCACAGCCGCACAACACCCACGACGAGAGCAGTTGCATTCTCCTTTTCCTAATCTCACGCATGCACATGCCGCTCCATTTTTCTCTCCCTTCTTCACGGCTGCAACTGCTCGGACGGTTAATTCTTTTGCTCACGGTGCATGCATGTCCAGGGAGGCCTCATCGGCGGCTCGCCGGAGAGAGACTTGCCGCTCGGCTTGCTACGCGCTGGAGAGGGACTCGGCCATAGGGGCTGCGTCTACAGGGGTTGAGCTGGCCGCCGCCATGGCTATGCGGGCAAGCAGCTAGCCAAGGTCACGCAAGCTCGGCAGGGTGCGGGCGAAGACGCTGTTAGCCGCTCGGTTATCACTACCTGCTCGTCCAGTGCGCAGAGAAGCTTGCAGCGGTGTCCATGGCTGACGAGGCTGCGACGCTACGTGATAGAGAAGGAGAGAACGTGCCTTACCTTGGTGACGCGACGTCAGACGACGACGTGGACAGACATGGTGAGCCACACCAGAGTTTGGAGGGGCACAACGATGGCGATCTGCTTGCAGGGGAAGCGAGCGTGGGCCATGTGGCTGAGCAAGCTCGCCGGCGGCTGACCTCGCCGGTAAGAGCCGCGCCGAGGGGGTCGTCTGCCAAGCAGTATGGCCTCGAGGAGGAGAGAGACTACGCAGCAATGAAAACAAGCAGGGGCTTTTTTTGAGTTCTAGGAACCTGTAGCATGCGTCGTGGGGAAGAGGTTAGAGAAGATGGAAGGTGCTGAACGTGGCTTGGCGGCTGTTGCTAGCGCTGGGCGAGCATGTGAGCGGCTGGGCTGCAGCGCGGTGCTGCTAAGCGGGCCACGCGCGGGGCGTTGGTGCAGGGCACGGCGAGGGGAAAATGCGAGTGGGCCACGAGGCCGAGCTGGGCTGAGGGGAAGAGGAGCTATGTCTTTTCCTTTTATTTTATTTTCTATTTCTGCTATCAAATTTATTTACAATATTGAGCCACAAATTAAATAGATACACACCAAAGCAAATCATCAGACAAAAACAAATACATTTCAGCATAATGCATCAATCATTATTCCCTTAGGGTTTTATTAACATCTATAACTGGGGTAAAATTTCCTATTACTTGGAAAGAAATGAAATAAAGGAGCGAAAAGAAATAGGAACAAGAAAGTAACACCTGAATTTGATGGATATTAGAAAAAAAATTTATACTCCTAAATTCAGGATGTTACAAATCTAACCCCCTTAACAGAATCTCGCCCCCGAGATTCAAGAAGAGGCTAGCAAGGACGACAAGGTTGGTTCATAGGTTGTTCATGGCTTCCTTGAGTTGACTTTGACTCTGCAAGGTTAACTTGTGGACCGGTTGCTTTAACTATCAGATGCTTGAGACCGATTGATGCAATTCTTGAGGATCTCCTGGACCTGTGGGTTAGGACCCACACACGCTTTCGCTGCGCCACTCTGATCTTGTTGGTTGATGTTGATCGCGTTGTCTTCATTAGGGTTTGCGGCTAACCCCCTTAACAGGAGCGTTGATATGCACTTGGTGAAGATGCTGCTGACTCTGATCTTGACTGATTTGTAGGAGTTGGAGGTTGCCAAATGGACAGGTGCAAGAGGAAAGAATAGCGAGAAAAGGTAAGTATAGACGGATTAGAGAGAGCAGGGGGAGAACCCAACTGCTTAACTCTATGGCACTCACCTAGTAAACAGATGCCATTGCGGACCATGGGCCACAACACATCAACACTCATTCCAAAGAAGCAAATCAGTCATAGCAGAAGGACAAACATCATGAGCACACATCAACAAACATCTCGTTGCTATACGTTCCTTTTAATTAAATGGTGGTCTTTTCTTACAATGTGGAAACTACTATAAGGCCATCGAAAGACAAGGGGAGCGATAAAACATGCACGATAGGGGCATGAGAATAGTAAACGATGGAGCTAAAGCAATGATTTTAACCGACAAGGGAGATAATGGAACAAAGGCCAGGATAGGTAAAACACCATTATCAAATCGAGATGGAAAAGATGATAGTTCAAAAGGTATGCATAAGTGACATCATGGAAAGATCTAGAGATTACAAAGGTAGGGGAGGTGAAAGGCAAAAGCACACCAAAAGATAGAGATAGGACAAGACTTGCAATGCGATAGAGGAAAAAGGGAACGAACAAGAGTGGGATAGGTAAAACATCACTCTTGAAATGAAATGGGAGAGGAGGCTTTAAAATGCAGGTGCAAGATAAGCATCTTGGTAAAGATCAAGGGATGACAAGGGTTAAGGTGATAAGAGACAAATAGAACCAAGGATGTATTTTAGATAAAACTTGTGAGGCATCAAAGAAGGGAAAGCAATCAATGGTGAAGTAGGTGAGGCATTTTCCCCAAACAGGGATGGAAAAGAGGACGCTTCAAAGGGTAGGTTCAAGGTAAGCAGGAAGGCAAGGGCATATATCACGAGGGTTTTAAAGGTAATAACGGACACGGATGTAGGAGAGGATGTAATTGGGCATAAGACAAAGGATATAAGTACCATAAAGGATGGAGTTAAGATAAGACCTACAAATGGAAAAGGAGAGGGTGCGTCCAAGGGCCAGATAGGTAAACTGCCACTCTCAAATTGAGGTGGAAGAGAGGGGATTTTTAAGAACTAGGAATAAAGATGAGTATCAAGGGTAAGATCGATGGACGACAAGGGAGGGTGATAGCAAATAAAAACACAGCAAGGGATGGAATTAACACAAAACTTGTAAGGCGACAAGAAGTGAAAAGAAATCAAGGGAGAGATAGGTAACTCGCAACTCTCAAACTTTCTCAAAATAAAGGAGAGGCTTTTAAAGGATAAGTTCAAGGTAAGCATTTAGGTAGAAACATAAATATTGCAAGGGTTAAAGGCGATAACAGACAAGAGTATGGGGGAAAAGGTGAAGGCATAAAAGAGCCAGTGGTATAAGTACAATAAAGAATGGAGGTATGTCAAGGCTTACACGCGGTAAAGAATAGGATGTTGTCAAGGATAAGATAAGTAAAACACCATTCTCAAATTGGGATAGGAGATTGGAGATTTTAGATAACAGAAATAATGTAATCACCAAGGTACGACCGAGAAATGGGAAAGGTAAAGGCAACACTAAACAGTAGCACAACAAAGGATGGAGTTGAAAATTCGCAAGCGACAAGGAAGAGGATACGACCAAGAGAAAATAGGTAAAATACAACTCTAAAATTGAGATGGAAGAGAGAAGGTTTTAGAGGACTAAATGATATAAGCTTTAGGGTAAGATATAGATGTAACAAGGGTAAGGATGGAAATCGTGAAAAACACAACCAAGGATAGAGTTAAGGCAAGACTCACGAAGTGGTGAAGTGGATAAGACAATCAAGGGTGACATAGGTAAGGTTCCAACAGAATGGTTGAAGTAATAGAAATTATGACCGAGAGAAGTTATAAGGAAATGATGAGATCATCAAGGATGTGCAAAATAGAATGATCGCTCATGGATCATCAAGAAACAAGGGTGGTCAAGGGCATGTAAGTCGAAATGTTTTAAATAGACATTGGGATATAAAGACAAGGATATATAAAAGATAAGATTGTGCAAGGTTCTAAGGATACGAGCATACCAAAACCAAGAGAGTACAAATTGCCGAAAGATGGCAACTTAACAACAGAATAGGAAAGGGTCTCAAAAGACAATAAGATCATGGACATATAAACTGAAATGTTTAAATAGGCAGCAGAGTTTTTATTACAGGTAGGTATTAAAACAAGAGTATTAAAGAATCCAGGGATACGAGCATGTCAATACCAGGGGAATAAAGATTGCCAAATGGTAGCAATTTAATATAGAAGAGGAAAGAATCCCAAAAGACTAAAGGCTATGGTCAGGGGTCATCTACAAAGATATCGTAAGCACAAGAGTGAGATCAGATCTAATAGAATGAATGAGTAAAGCATAGACAATACTAGAATAAAAATACATTTAGCAAGGTGATATATAGAAGCATAACATAGGATTAGTCGAGGTGACTAATATTTTGAAGCAGAATCAAGGATGAGGTGAAGTAATAATCAATAAGTCCTTAAAACTACCAATGCTACTCTAGGTCAGCGGTCCTACAGTCAGCACGGCTTTGATACCACTTATGTCACACCCGGTTTTAGAAGGTAAACCGAATGCGAACCATGTACGTGCCAGGATCAGAAATTTACGTACACGGCGATTACATAAATGACTCATCATAGCACAATGCTTCGAATTACAATAAAGAGTAAGTAATAATATTACAGACTAGAGTCATTTACATAATATAAATCAAAGTGCACAGAATAGAAACGTAGCCAACGTAAATAAACCCCCCACAGGCAGCTGACTGGGGGAGGTCGCTAGCCTAATCCTCGAACTCATCGAAGTCCTGGAACTCCTAGAGATCCGCCTCGACACCTTCTTCTTTACCTGAGCATAGATTGCACCAAAGGCAACCTGGTGTTTTGTGAAAGCAAGGGTGAGTACACATCAACGTACTCAGCAAATGTCTCGTTTGGCTAAAGTGGACTAGCTTTATATGGGGTTAAGCTCAAGCAGTTGCTTTTAGTTGGTTAGGTATTTATTATTAGTAGAAGCCAAGTTTTATCATATACCCAACCTGTGAACCTTTTCCTCATCGAGGAACATCATTATCATCATCGAACCAAAATATTAAATAGAACCATTTTATCTCAGATCATCTGTATCTCAAACCATCTGTATCTCTAATCAAAGAGGATCCCAAGGCCGCTCTTAACCGTGAGCACGGCTGATATATCAGTTTCACTACCCTCTGCAGAGGTCGCACACTTTACCCATGAGCCGTGATTCCCGTTTTGCCCGGGGATCATGACTCCCCATTGATCACTTCCTAGGTGGTCCGGCAGGGTATCACTACGTAGCTTTTACAAAGATTCCCTAGAGGTCATAGCCGCCCGTTAGGTTTCTCCAGTTTGATAAACACAGTACCCCTCCCCGCAGGAGGGTGACTAACAAAAGCAAAACAAAAGAACCTCGGCACCCAGCCTCGGCAGAGCAAGCACTGTGCCTGGACCCCATTGACGGCACGACGGCGAAGCAACTACACCTCTAGTTCCTCTAATTAATTAGCTAAGGGCGTCCCATTTCACCCTCATGGTTGCACTGTTATCCCGGGTGGTCTCTCAACGAACAGGTCCTTACGGAGAGGTACTCAGGAAACAGCCCGAGTCCCCTAAATGCCACCAGTATATCATCATATCCAAAATAAAATCATAGTATCATCATTGTATCTCATCATGTTCATTGATTAAAGTAAAGCGCTAGCATGTAGCTAACCATAGTAATCCGAAAGGTAAACAAGGATAAGGTAAATAGAAAGCTAGTAAATCCTTAGGTTTCGATTAAGTAGTGCGGGACAGTGAATTATAAATAGATAGGACATAATGGGTCAGAGGACACTTGCCTTCACCAAACAGATGCTCAGGGTCTTCAGCCTCATAGAACTCTAAGAGCTAGATCACTTGCTCGCCGAAGCTTGATCATCGATTCCTCGAAGCGTGGGAACAAATCGCGATCTAATCGCAACACGAAGCGAAGACGAACAAGCACAAGCAAACAAACATATATAAATACATAATAACATTACACCATACAAGATAAAATGATATAAAGATATGCAGCATAAAACAGGGCTCGATTCTATGGTCACGCGAGGGAAAGAAATGTCGAACTCGAAGCGACGGCCGGGAAAATATCGCGTTTACGCTAAACAAGTATTAACGCTAACAATTAATTCGACCTTATCAATTATAAATTATATCTACTATTTAGTTTGATTAATCTGCTACACTAACAACTGTCCAATAAATAAGTAATTTAATTAACACAAGAGATTCTAAGCGAGACGAATTTATGACAAGCGAAACAGTACGACAGCGTGCAAACGACACGCGGACACGCGCGACACAGCACGCTGACGACACACGAAATAATGCGCACGACCAGCGCGAACGATGCGCGAACCGACACGAACCAGCACGCGACCACGAGCCCATCACGCACGAACAACGCGCAGACAGCACGTGAACGACGCGCGAAGCAGCGCGCCACTGCGCGGAACAGCACCCGCGACAGACGAGAATAACTAATCAGGTGACATGTTTATACTAAACGAATGTTACATAAATCGAAGGTAGTTAAATTAATATTATCCATGTTAGTATTTATTATAAAATCCCAAGTTGAACACTACACATTTAATCTGATTAGAATATTAATCTGATAAATATTAACCAAGCGAGTCTTAGGTTAAGTATCTAAAATATACGACCCGACAGATTAGCATTATTAACGTGAGTGTTCGTAAGCGAAAATAATTTATTATCACGAGTGGACGCCATAGGATACACGTGATCGACATGGGAGATACTCGCGAACGAAATGAGTTGACGCGCGCAAAACAACGCTACGGCACGCGCACGACACGCGCGAACCGACATGCGAAACTAATAAACAAAAGCATGATTAATCTAAGCAATTATTAGCAAAGAATATTTCAGTTAAGATTAATCATGTTAGTGCAAATCGAATTCTTAAATTAGATTTTAAAATCAAAACGATGTTCCAGGGGTATACGGGGGGTAGACGAAGGGTAAACGAAGGGGGTAGACGAAGGTCGTCAGAATCCCGACGACGCGCAAACAACGCGCGAATAATATGCGACGACGCACGGACACACGCGACTTAGCGCGTAGACAATATGCGGTGATGCGCACGATCCGCACGCGCGACACGCGAGGATCACTAACATATAAGCGTTTACACTTAGGGATAAATAAAATGCATTTAAGTTGACATTATTTATATTAACATTTATTTGTAAAAGCGCGGGTTAAACACTATAAATTAGCTTTCGCTAAATTGCTTATTTTAATAATCAACAGACAAAATAATTAATTAAACTTATGTCGCGACGAAATAATGTTATTAACACGTAATCGACACTATTGCAAACTTAACGCAACTAAAACGAGTTGAACCTAATTTAGGATGTAAAATATATTAATTACTTCATAATTCATGAACTTAAGCGACATGGTGCAAATTTATTGGTCAGAAACAGAGCTAAGCAAAGGGTAATGATTGGGATTTGGTGTGGTAATGGAGAACGTTTCGTGCATGCACACATGCACATGGGCCTAAGCAGTTTTCTTTTGTTCTTTCCTATGCGCAGCCGCACAACACCCACGACGAGAGCAGTTGCATTCTCCTTTTCCTAATCTCACGCATGCACATGCCGCTCCATTTTTCTCTCCCTTCTTCACGGCTGCAACTGCTCGGACGGTTAATTCTTTTGCTCACGGTGCATGCATGTCCAGGGAGGCCTCATCGGCGGCTCGCCGGAGAGAGACTTGCCGCTCGGCTTGCTACGCGCTGGAGAGGGACTCGGCCATAGGGGCTGCGTCTACAGGGGTTGAGCTGGCCGCCGCCATGGCTATGCGGGCAAGCAGCTAGCCAAGGTCACGCAAGCTCGGCAGGGTGCGGGCGAAGACGCTGTTAGCCGCTCGGTTATCACTACCTGCTCGTCCAGTGCGCAGAGAAGCTTGCAGCGGTGTCCATGGCTGACGAGGCTGCGACGCTACGTGATAGAGAAGGAGAGAACGTGCCTTACCTTGGTGACGCGACGTCAGACGACGACGTGGACAGACATGGTGAGCCACACCAGAGTTTGGAGGGGCACAACGATGGCGATCTGCTTGCAGAGGAAGCGAGCGTGGGCCATGTGGCTGAGCAAGCTCGCTGGCGGCTGACCTCGCCGGTAAGAGCCGCGCCGAGGGGGTCGTCTGCCAAGCAGTATGGCCTCGAGGAGGAGAGAGACTACGCAGCAATGAAAACAAGCATGGGCTTTTTTGAGTTCTAGGAACCTGTAGCATGCGTCGTGGGGAAGAGGTTAGAGAAGATGGAAGGTGCTGAACGTGGCTTGGCGGCTGCTGCTAGCGCTGGGCGAGCATGTGAGCGGCTGGGCTGCAGCGCGCATGCGAAGGGGGCTGGGCTGCAGCGCGGTGCTGCTAAGCGGGCCACGCGCGGGGCGTTGGTGCAGGGCACGGCGAGGGGAAAATGCGAGTGGGCCACGAGGCCGAGCTGGGCTGAGGGGAAGAGGAGCTATGTCTTTTCCTTTTATTTTATTTTCTATTTCTGCTATCAAATTTATTTACAATATTGAGCCACAAATTAAATAGATACACACTAAAGCAAATCATCAGACAAAAACAAATACATTTCAGCATAATGCATCAATCATTATTCCCTTAGGGTTTTATTAACATCTATAACTGGGGTAAAATTTCCTATTACTTGGAAAGAAATGAAATAAAGGAGCGAAAAGAAATAGGAACAAGAAAGTAACACCTGAATTTGATGGATATTAGAAAAAAAATTTATACTCCTAAATTCAGGGTGTTACATGTTTGAGTCATATCCTAGTAAAAAGCCTTCTACAGTTTTAGGAGCAAATTTAGATTTTCTACCTCTCTTAACAAGAATAAAGCATTTGCTACCAAAAACTCTAAAATATGAAATATTGGGCTTTTTACCGGTTAGGAGTTCATAGGATGTCTTCTTGAGGATTCGGTGTAGATATAATCGGTTGATGGCGTAGCAGGCGGTGTTGACAGCCTCGGCCCAAAACCGATCCGGTGTCTTGTACTCATCAAGCATGGTTCTTGCCATGTCCAACAGAGTTCGATTCTTCCTCTCGACTACACCATTTTGTTGTGGGGTGTAGGGAGAAGAGAACTCATTCTTGATGCCCTCCTCCTCAAGGAAGCCTTCTATTTGTGAGTTCTTGAACTCCGTCCCATTGTCGCTTCTAATTTTCTTGATCCTTAAGCCGAACTCATTTTGAGCCCGTCTCAAGAATCCCTTTAAGGTCTCTTGGGTATGAGATTTTTCCTGCAAAAAGAACACCCAAGTGAAGCGAGAATAATCATCCACAATAACTAGACAGTACTTACTACCGCCGATGCTTATGTAAGCGATCGGGCCGAATAAATCCATGTGTAGGAGCTCCAGTGGCCTGTCACTTGTCATGATGTTCTTGTGTGGATGATGAGTGCCAACTTGCTTCCCGGCTTCGCATGCGCTACAAATCCTGTCTTTCTCAAAATGAACATTTGTTAATCCTAAAATGTGCTTTCCCTTTAGAAGCTTATGAAGATTCTTCATTCCAACATGGGCTAGTCGGCGGTGCCAGAGCCAACCCATGTTAGTCTTAGCAATTAAGCAAGTGTCGAGTTCAGCTCTATCAAAATCTACCAAGTATAGCTGGCCCTCTAACACTCCCTTAAATGCTATTGAATCATCACTTCTTCTAAAGACAGTGACACCTACATCAGTAAATAGACAGTTGTAGCCCATTTGACATAATTGCGAAACGGAAAACAAATTGTAATCTAAAGAATCTACAAGAAAAACATTGGAAATGGAATGGTCAGGAGATATAGCTATTTTACCCAAACCTTTGACCAAACCTTGGTTTCCATCCCCGAATGTGATAGCTCGTTGGGGATCTTGGTTTTTCTCGTAGGAGGAGAACATCTTTTTCTCCCCCGTCATGTGGTTTGTGCACCCGCTATCGATGATCCAACTTGAGCCACCGGATGCATAAACCTACAAAACAAGTTTAGTTCTTGACTTTAGGTACCCAAACGGTTTTGGGTCCTTTGGCATTAGAAACAAGAACTTTGGGTACCCAAACACAAGTCTTGGAGCCCTTGTGTTTGCCCCCAACAAACTTGGCAACTACCTTGCCGGATTTGTTAGTAAGCACATAAGATGCATCAAAAGTTTTAAATGAAATACTATGATCATTTGATGCATTAGGAATTTTCTTTTTAGGCAACTTGGCACGGGTTGGTTGCCTAGAGCTAGATGTCTCACCCTTATACATAAAAGCATGATTAGGGCCAGAGTGGGACTTCCTAGAATGAATTCTCCTAATTTTGCTCTCAGGATAGCCGGCAGGGTACAAAATGTAACCCTCGTTATCCTGAGGCATGGGAGCCTTGCCCTTAACAAAATTAGACAATCTTTTAGGAGGGGCACTAAGTTTGACATTGTCTCCCCTTTGGTAGCCAATGCCATCCTTGATGCTAGGGCGTCTCCCATTATAGAGCATACTTCTAGCAAATTTAAACTTTTCATTCTCTAAGTTGTGCTCGGCAATTTTAGCATCTAATATTGCTATATGATCATTTTGTTGTTTAATTAAAGCCATGTGATCATGAATAGCATCAATATCAATATCTCTACATCTAGTACAAATAGTGACATGCTCAATGGTAGATGTAGAGGGTTTGCAAGAGTTAAGTTCAACAATCTTAGTACGTAATATATCATTTTTATCTCTAAGATCAGAAATTGTAACATTGCAAACATCAAGATCTTTAGCCTTAGCAATTAATTGTTCATTTTCAATCCTAAGACTAGCGAGAGAATCATTCAATTCCTTAATCTTAGCATGCAAATCAACATTATCATTTCTAAGATTGGGAATTGAAACATCACAAACATGTGAATCAACCTTAGCAATTAATCTAGTATTTTCATTTCTAAGGTTGTCAATAGTCTCATGGCAAGTGCTTAGCTCACTAGACAATTTTTCACATTTTTCAACTTGTAGAGCATAAGCATTTTTTACCTTAACCTGTTTTTTGTTCTCCTTAATAAGGAAGTCCTCTTGAGAGTCCAAGAGATCATCCTTCTCATGAATAGCACTAATCAATTCATTTAATTTTTCCTTTTGTTGCATGTTTAGGTCGGCAAAAAGGGTACGCAAATTATCTTCCTCATCACTAGCATTATCATCACTAGAGGACTCATATTTAGTGGAGGATTTGGATTTAACCTTCTTCTTTTTGCCGTCCTTGGCCATGAGGCATTTGTGGCCGACGTTGGGGAAGAGAAGACCCTTGGTGACGGCGATGTTGGCGGCGTCCTCGTCGGAGGAGGAGTCGGAGGAGCTCTCCTCGGAGTTCCACTCGCGGCACACATGGGCATCGCCGCCCCTCTTCTTGTGGTACCTCTTCTTTTCTCTTTTCTTGCCCTTCTTGTCGTTGCCCCTGTCACTGTCACTAGATAGTGGACATTTTGCTATAAAATGACCGGGCTTACCACATTTGTAGCACACTTTCTTGGAGCGGGGCTTGTAATCCTTCCCCCTCCTTTGCTTGAGGATTTGGCGGAAACTCTTGATGACGAGCGCCATTTCCTCATTGTCGAGCTTGGAGGCATCGATGGGTTGTCTACTTGGTGTAGACTCCTTCTTCTCCTCCGTCGCCTTGAATGCGACCGGTTGTGCCTCGGGTGTGGAGGAAGCACCTTGCTCGATGATTTTCTTTGAGCCTTTAATCATTAGCTCAAAGCTCACAAATTTTCCTATAACTTCCTCGGGAGACATTAGCTTATATCTAGGATCACCTCGAATTAATTGAACTTGTGTAGGGTTAAGAAATACGAGGGATCTAAGAATAACCTTGACCATCTCATGGTCATCCCATTTTTCGCTCCCGAGGTTGCGCACTTGGTTCACCAAGGTCTTCAAGCGGTTGTACATAGCTTGTGGATCCTCCCCTTGGTGAAGCATGAAGCGACCAAGCTCCCCCTCGATTGTCTCCCGCTTGGTGATTTTTGTCACCTCGTCTCCTTCGTGCGCGGTCTTGAGTACGTCCCAAATTTCCTTCGCACTTTTTAACCCTTGCACCTTGTTATACTCCTCTCGACTTAGAGAGGCGAGGAGTATAGTGGTTGCTTGGGAGTTAGAGTGGTGGATTTGGGCCACCTCGTCCGAGTCGTAGTCTTCATCCCCTACGGATGGTACCTGTACACCAAACTCAACAACATTCCATATGCTTGTGTGGAGTGAGGTTAGATGATGCCTCATTTTGTCACTCCACATATTATAATCTTCACCGTCAAAAACCGGTGGTTTGCCTAATGGAACGGAGAGTAAAGGAGTACGTTTTGAAATGTGGGGGTAGCGTAGGGGGATCTTACTATACTTCTTGCGCTCTTGGCGCTTAAAAGTTACGAACGGCGCATCGGAGTCGGAGGTCGATGGTGATGAAGAGTCGGTCTCGTAGTAGACCACTTTCCTCATCCTCTTGTGCTTGTCGCCTCTCCGATGCGACTTGTGAGAAGAGGATTTCTTCTCCTTCCCCTTCCCTTTGTTGGAGGAGTCCTTCTTCTCCTTCCTCTTAGTGCGGGACTCTTCCGATGAAGTGCTCCCGTGACTCGTAGTGGGCTTGTCGCCGGTCTCCATCTCTCTCTTGGTGTGATCTCCCGACATCACTTCGAGCGGTTAGGCTCTAATGAAGCACCGGGCTCTGATACCAATTGAAAGTCGCCTAGAGGGGGGGTGAATAGGGCGAAACTGAAATTTACAAAATTAATCACAACTACAAGCCGGGTTAGCGTTAGAAATAATAATGAGTCCGAGAGAGAGGGCGCAAAACAAATAGCAAGCAAATGAAGAGTGTGACACGCAGATTTGTTTTACCGAGGTTCGGTTCTCGCAAACCTACTCCCCGTTGAGGAGGCCACAAAGGCCGGGTCTCTTTCAACCCTTACCCTCTCTCAAACGGTCCCTCGGACCGAGTGAGCTTCTCTTCTCAAATCAAACCGGGGACAAAACTTCCCCCGCAAGGACCACCACACAATTGGTGTCTCTTGCCTCGGTTACAATGGAGTTTTGATCACAAGAACAAGTGAGAAAGAAAAGAAGCAATCCAAGCGCAAGAGCTCAAAAGAACATGGCAAATCTCTCTCGCTAATCACTAAAGTCTTGTTTGGAATTGGAGAGGATTTGATCACTTGAGTGTGTCTAGAATTGAATGCCTAGCTCTTGTAAGTGGTTGAGAAGTGGAAAACTTGGATGACTTGAATGTGGGGTGGTTGGGGGTATTTATAGCCCCAACCACCAAACTAGCCGTTTGGGTGGGGGCTGTCTGTCGTATGGTGCACCGGACAGTCCGGTGCACACCGGACATGTCCGGTGCGCTAGCCACTTCACCTGAACGTTGGGTTTTCGACCGTTGGAGCTCTGACTGTTGGATCCGCCTGGACTCCGGTGGCGCACCGGACATGCACTGTTGAGTGTCCGGTGCGCCATGACGCGCGTGTCTGACTTCTGCGCGCTCTGGCGCGCATTTAATGCGCAGCAGGTAGCCGTTGGCGCCTGAAGTAGCCGTTGCCCCGCAGTTACACCGGACAGTCCGGTGTACACCGGACATGTCCGGTGAATTATAGCGGAGCAGCCGATGCGAATTCCCGAGGCTGGCGAGTTCAGAGCCGCGTCTTCTTGGAGCACCGGACACTGTCCGGTGTACACCGGACAGTCCGGTGAATTATAGCGCGCCAGCTCTGAGAATTCCCGAAGATGCGAAGTTCAGCTTGGAGTTCCCTGGTGCACCAGACACTGTCCGGTGGTGCACCGGACAGTCCGGTGCGCCCGACCAGGGTGTCTTCGGTTGTCCCTTTGCTCCTTTGTTTGAACCCTTTCTCTTGATCTTTTTATTGGCTTATTGTGAACCTTTGGTACCTGTAGAACTTATAAACTTGGGCAAACTAGTTAGTCCAATTATTTGTGTTGGGCAATTCAACCACCAAAATTAGTTTTAGGAAATAGGTGTAAGCCTAATTCCCTTTCACCTGATCAGGGTTGTACCCGTTCTTGTGCTTTCACTATGATAGAGTCACTGGTTGAAAGAATCCCTGTGGTCTGTGACTACCTAGATGTTTTTCTGGATGAGTTGCCAGGGATGCCACTCGATAGAGACATAGAGTTCGCCATTGAATTGCAACCCGGAACTGCCCCCATATCCAAGAGACCCTATAGGATGCCTCCAGCAGAATTGGCAGATTTGAAGAAGCATCTGCAAGAGTTGTTGGACAAGGGGTTCATTCGCCCAAGTACTTCACCTTGGGGATGCCAGCCTTGTTTGTAAAGAAGAAGGATGAAAGTCTGAGAATGTGTGTTGATTACCGCCCTCTCAATGCGGTGACCATCAAGAACAAATACCCACTGCCCCACATTGATGTTTTGTTTGATCAGTTGGTGGGAGCCAAAGTGTTCTCCAAGATAGACCTTCGCTCGGGCTACCATCAGAACAAGATCCATGCCAGTGATATTCCGAAGACAGCTTTCTCTACCAGATATGGGCTCTATGAATTCTTGGTGATGTCTTTTGGGCTGACCAATGCCCCGGCTTATTTCATGTACCTAATGAACTCAGTATTCATGCCAGAGCTGGACAAATTCATGGTCGTTTTCATTGACGATATTCGAGTCTATTCCAAGAATGAAGACGAGCATACTGAGCATCTACACGTCGTGCTTCAGCGACTGCGCGATCATCGTCTTTATGCTAAATTGTCTAAGTGTGAATTCTGGCTAAGGGAAATTAAATTCTTGGGTCACACAATTTCTCAAGATGGGATATCAGTTGATCCTGAGAAGGTATAAGAAGTAATGGATTAGAAACCTCCTACCACCGTGAGACAGATTCAGAGTTTTCTGGGATTGGCAGGATATTATCGAGATTCATTCCGGATTTCTCCAGAATTGCCAAACCAATGACCAAACTATTGAAGAAGGGAGTCAGGTATGATTGGAGCCAGAAGTGTGAGGATGCCTTTCATACCCTAAGGCAACATTTGACAACAGCATCAGTGCTAGCTCAACCTGATAACACCAAGCCCTTTGAAGTGTATTGCGATGCTTCCGGTACTGGATTGGGATGTGTCTTAATGCAAGATAACAGAGTAATTGCTTATGCCTCCCGAGCACTTAGACCCCATGAGCAGAACTACCCTACACATGATCTGGAGTTAGCAGTTGTGGTTCATGCTCTCAAGATATGGAGACATTACATGATGGGAGCTCACTGTAACATTTACACTGATCATAAGGGTCTCAAATACATTTTCACTCAGGCAGATCTTAATATGAGGCAGAGAAGATGGTTAGAGTTAATAAAGGACTATGATTTGGAGGTGCATTACCATCCTGGCAAAGCCAATGTTGTGGCAGATGCCCTAAGCAGAAAAGCCCAGTGCCATTGTATGAACATGGATGCAAAGGTCACCACCCTGTGTGATGAGTTGTGCAAGCTGAACATAGAAGTTGTTTCTTCAGGTGCTTTAAATTATATCTCGGTGGAGCCCACATTACAAGAGCAAATAGTCAGGGCACATATTGAAGATAGGGGTGTTCAGGTTATCAAGGAAATGATCGAGCAGAAAGCAAAAAAATACAAATGCTTCCGGCAGGACAGCAAAGGAATCCTATGGTTCGGAGATCGATTGATTGTTCCCAAGGACCCTGAGCTCAGAAAGAAGATTTTGGATGAAGCTCACCTTTCAAAATTCTCCATGCACCTGGGCAGCAATAAGATGTATCATGATCTCAGATCCTTATACTGGTGGACCAGAATGAAGAGGGAAATTGCTAAGTATATCTCTGAGTGTGACACCTGCCAGAGAGTCAAGGCCAGCCATCTGAAGGTAGCAGGCACTTTGCAACCCCTTCCCATACCATCTTGGAAGTGGGAGGATGTTTGCATGGATTTTGTCGTGGGATTGCCCAATACCTCCCGGCACCATGATTCTATTTGGGTCATTATGGATAGGTTGACCAAGACAGCTCATTTCTTACCTGTGCCAGAACCTCCCAAGTTATTGGGCCCACATGCACCTGTCCTTGTCTCAAAGACCTCAGACTGCTATGCATGTGCACCAGATAACTTAACAGGATCCGTCCGATTGCCCCAAGGACACCGGATAAACCACTTACAACCAGAACCACGGGATTAAGTAACACAAATCACACACACACCAATATTTTTGCAGCGGAAATCTTGTTACCAAATTTTACAAGTTACAAAAATTTTACATTATTTTATCGGAGTGATTGCAAAAGTATAAGTTTAAAATATATGCTAGCTCAAGGGACCATCCTCATTAAGAAGTATAGAAGGGTTACTTAAACTTATAAGAAGGCCGAGCCCAGCAGCACTTAACACCACCATCAGCAGCACAAAACTATGACCTGAAAAACAACAGGGAATAAAACCCTGAGTACGCAATTACTCAGCAATACTTACCCGACTAAAGAAAAGACTCTCAAGGGTATGCTGGCTAGAGGGAGTCAAGGTAAGGCTAAGCAATAATCAAGGACTCATTTTGCAGAAGAGCTTACTAGTAGTGAATCCTTATGCCAAAATTTTACTTTGCAAGTTAAGTACTTTTCCTGAATCTAGATTTGCCTAATCTAGAGCATTCACTTGTCCTGATCTAGCTTTCTTTTAACCAACTACAATCATGTTTCACTTGTGAACTACGATGAGTGGTCAGTGAGTCGAGTCTCCATAACCGAGGAGCAACGACGATTCGAACCGATTATACCCAGCTGGGGATCCCTAACCACACGACATATGTAGCACTTAACCCTTGCAATGTCAACCGTTCCCATAGATCCTCAACAACGTGAACCGGTCTGCGCTACCCGGGAGCACAGTACTCCTCCATCCAGCCTCTAGCCAGGAGGGTACACGCTACTCCCACCATCTCCCACGCCCAGTGCGCGGTTGTCTTTTCACGTATGGAATAGCCAGGTTCAGGCTTATCGGAGCATGTGGTTAGTTGCAAAGTCTCACCTCATCAGGCCTACATCGAACGGCCCTTAATCGACACAGACGGGCGACCATGTCCGCTCAACGTCTGGTCTAGATGTATTCGAACCATTTTCCCATTTTTGGTACCCGGCAGGGGTACTCTTTTCCAAATGATGAACCCACTCCGGCCGAAGTGGAATCATCACCATAAGTTTGCTTTGATTTTTGAAACGAAAGGCCCATAACCAATGTTCCACAATCATTCTTTTTGAAAACAAATGATTTTTCAGTTTCTAAGCAGGGCTAAGCATTATCAGTTCTTTTTATAAAACCGGGATTAAGGAGTTGCCAAGGAATGGTAATGCATCAATTGTTCATCACACAGCTCCTATCACCTAATGCATCAGATAAGGTGAAAAAGCATTTAAAACACAAGGAAGGGGCAAATGCACCGGGGCTTGCCTGAATAACACTAGGTTAGTGTTTGTTAGGCGATGTCCACTCGACGATCATCCTTGTCCTAGCACTTGATCAGACAGGTTTGTCCATCAACATCACCATGCAGATTAGCCCGCGCTTGGGGTCGACTTGACTTGTCTTCCGCATCACGCGATTAATTAACGTACCTGAATGAAATGCATTATGCACATGAATGCATATAGACAGGAATATTATAAACCTAAATAGTGCTACGCGATAGCGAATTAAACACCTAGCGGCGAGGTGTTGTACCGTTTCATACAGAAATACTAGTTATTAATATACGACTACGCGCAATAATTACGCCTTTCTAGCCTATTCGGAAGTAGCGCATACATCGCAATACAATAAAATTTACACATTAATTACGATTAGCCTAAACACCACTTATCAGTTAATTAATTAAATTCTAAGTTCAGTGGTCTAAGGAATTTAAATTTAGAACAAGAATAAAAGCACATTACTTTTTAGACCATGCGACTGGATTAAATTACATATATTTTACCAAGCATATTTTATACAATTTACCATCACACCAATCACTAGATAAGAAAATCGTCGATCATATCCTACCCTAATATTATCGATCACAAATATAGATGATACTAACTACTAGCGCAGGACATCGACTTTATCTTACGCGCATAGAATACAACTAATATCGACAGATTCATCGATAATTGCATAAAATACTAAATTTAACCTACGCGTCACCGAAAATACTATATTCTACAAAATAGAACTAGTTCGAATATATTCGGCCACTAAACTCCTCGAAACACTCCTCACCTCACGGGTATTTCTAATTTAAACTTCCTACGCAAACTAAGCGTCTTATTTCACAATCCTAAAATCTATAGTAAAAATAGTGATTTGGCTTACCGGTATCAACTTGATTCAGTGTTTGCGGGAACGACGACATTTTTCAATTGAGATCTTCGATCAAACAACTGACGAGTATGGAACGGAGCTTCACTTTCTTTTCCCATCCACAATTCTTGGAATTTCTTCATGTTAACTAAAATTCCGCATAAACGGCGATGGTTCTTGTTCTGGCCTTTCGCTGAGTACTTGAGGCATCGACTAGGGACTTGTTTCTCCACACTGTTTTGGGATTCTTTTGCCGGCATAGACATAAAACGCGAATGGCAACGCATGAACGTGGTGACGACACAACTGGGGCATGCGGAGGTTTAATATCCGACGTGAACAGTGACGCTGAGATAAAGCGCAGGATGTCCACAGCTGAGGGCGAGCGGCGCGATGTCGCGGAGGGCAGCGAGTGTGGCGTCACGACGAGATGGTAACACCACGACGATGATGTGAACGAGTTGAGGACGCAGGATGCGAAGGCACGACTGCGCCCACGACCGAGCACACAAGGCAATTAGTGCACGCGACGAGAAGACTGTTAGGATTTATGGGCTTGGCCCAATTAAGAATTTCTAATAAATCCCAGAAAATCTCAAAAGCCCATACAAGAGGATGGCTAGAGGATAGGTGGAACCATTAGCACCATATTGCTAGCTCTAGTGGAGTAGAGCTAGCTTAAATATGGAAGCCACACTCACTCACCAAGTCATGGATGAGAGGAGAGAGTGTGGAGAGCCACACGCGCGCGCGCTCGCTCGCCTCGCCTCGCCTGGCCTGGCCTGGCCTGGCCTGGCCTGGCCTGGCCTGGGCGGGGCGGGGCGGGGCGAAGGGCGCGGGCGCACGACATGCGCGTGAATGGTCCGCCGAAATCTGGCCCCTCGCCTTGCGGGGGCGCGGCTACCTTTTGCAGTTTGATTTTTTGGTTTCTTGGATGTTACGCTTATCCTAACCGAACGCTATAAAATCTCAACTGATTGTGAGATTTTCGTGGGTGGATAAGCACGGGGGGTCGCGGACTCGGCCCTATAAAAGGAGCCCGACAGCCAGCCTCCAAATCATCCCAATTCGCTTTCGCCTCTCTTCACAGCTGAGCCGCCTTCTAGTTCTCTTCATCCCGATCGTAGAGGTGCATCTGCGATTAGGAGAGCAGGTCTCCGGAACCCTTCGCCTTCTAGATCCTGCACCAGGAGAGGCCGAATAAGGTTTTTGGGAAGCGTCTTCACGCGACTGCTCGTGATCTTCTGACCTCGTCGACCCTGCTGATTCCGGCGCGCGCCATCTATCAGTAAGTCTAATCAGAGCGCATCATCTGATTTGGCTTTTTATTTCAGTCCTTCTGATTTGGTCATGATTTATATTCGGAATTTAATTTGGAATTTGTCTAATTATTCAACAATCCAAAAACCTTATTGTAGACAATTTCCTAGTTTTTCTATGGCTGCTTTTGCCGATGCGCTCAAGCCAGAAAAGTTCAATGGTATGCACTTTAAGAGATGGCAAGTCAAGGCCACGCTCTGGCTTACTGCTATGAATGTCTTCCATGTTAGTAAAGGCAGACCTGAGGGTCCACTGACTCCTGAACAGGAGAAAGAGTACGACCATGCCAATACTATGTTCACGGGAGCCGTTCTTAGCGCCCTTGTTGACCGTCTAGTTGATGCGAATATGCAGTACACAGACGGGAAAGAGTTATGGGATGCACTTACTACCAAGTATGGTGCATCAGTTGCTGGCAGTGACCTGTATATCATGGAGAGCTTTCATGATTATAAGATGGTTGATAATCGCTCTATTGTAGAGCAAGCTCATGAAATACAGTGTATAGCCAAGGAGCTCGACCACCTTAAGATAGTCCTTCCTGACCGATTTGTGGCTGGGTGCATTATTGCAAAGTTGCCTTCTACATGGAGGAACTTCGCCACATCTCTGAAACATAAGAGACAGGAGATATCAGTTGAAAATCTGATAGCGTCTCTGGATGTTGAGGAGAAAGCTCGGGCTAAGGACACGGGATCTAAAGGAGGTGAGGGCCACTCCAGCGCCAACATGGTTCAGAGGAACCACAATAAGGGCAAAGGAAAGCCAAAATCTTACAAGCCCAACAAAACTACCAACTTCAAGAAGAAGAAGAACAAGGCTGAATTGACATGTTTCGCATGTGGCGAGGCGGGTCATTTTGCCAAGGATTGTCCTGATCGAGCGGATCGCCGTGGCAAAAAGGGCAATGTCAACACAGTGGTCGCTAGCAATGAGGAAGACAAAGGGTATGGTAATTTACCTTTTATCTTCTCAGTATTTCAATCACCTAGCTGGTGGCTTGATACTGGTGCTAATGTTCATGTGTGTTCTGACTTTAACTTGTTCTCTTCTTATCAGAGCACCCGGGATTCTTCCGTGCTAATGGGGAATGGGTCACATGCTTCTGTTCATGGCACTGGCACGGTGGATCTGAAGTTTACTTCGGGAAAGATCGTGCAGCTGAAGAACGTGCATCATGTCCCTTCTATACACAAGAATCTTGTTAGCGGAACCCTTCTATGTAGAGATGGGTTCAAGGTAGTTTTGGAGTCCAATAAATTAGTTGTGTCCAAGTCTGGACAATTTATTGGTAAAGGTTATGATTGCGGAGGCTTGTTCCGCTTTTCTTTGTTAGATTTCAATAATAAGTCTGTGAACCATATTTGTGCTAATGTTGATGATCTTGCGAGTATTTGGCATTCTCGTTTGTGTCATATTAATTTTGGCTCTATGTCTTGGCTTGCAACCATGAGTTTAATTCCGAATATCACCATAGTCAAAGGTTCTAAGTGCCATAGTTGTGTGCAGTCGAAGCAACCTCGAAAGCCTCATAAGGCTGCTGAGGAGAGACACCTGGCACCGCTAGAACTCATACATTCTGATCTTTGTGAGATGAATGGTGTGTTGACAAAGGGTGGTAAGAGATACTTCATGACATTGATTGATGATGTGTCTAGATTTTGCTATGTATACTTGCTAAAAACTAAAGATGAGGCTTTAGACTACTTTAAAATCTATAAGGCTGAAGTTGAAAACCAACTAGAGAGAAAGATCAAACGTCTTAGATCAGATCATGGTGGCGAGTTCTTTCCCAAAGTCTTTGACGATTTCTGTGCAGAAAATGGCATTATTCATGAGAGGACTCCTCCCTATTCACCCGAGTCAAACGGGATTGCTGAAAGGAAAAACTGTACGTTGACTGACCTGGTGAATGCCATGTTAGACACTTGTGGTTTATCTAAGGCATGGTGGGGGGAGGCAGTCCTGACTTCATGTCATGTTCTGAATAGAATTCCTATGGGCAAAGAAGAGAAAACCCCTTATGAGAAGTGGGTTGGGAGAAAACCATCACTTTCATACTTGCGCACTTGGGGGTGCATGGCGAAAGTCAATGTACCAATTAATAAAAAGCGCAAGCTTGGTCCAAGGACAGTGGATTGTGTCTTTCTTGGATATGCTTCGTGTAGCATAGCATATAGATTTTTAGTAGTTAAATCTGAAGTTCCTGATGTATATGTTGATACTATTATGGAATCACGTGATGCTACTTTCTTTGAACATATATTTCCAATGAAAGACATTCATAGCAATTCTAGATACTCTTCTAAGATAACTCCTGAACATAGTACACCTATTGAGAGTTTTGAACAGCCACATGAAATTGTCCTAGAGGAGGATGACAATGATGCTCCTAAAAGGAGCAAGAGACAAAGGGTTGAAAAATCCTTTGGTGATGATTTCATTGTGTACCTTGTGGACGATACTCCTACTACCATTGCAGAAGCATTTGCATCTTCAGATGCAGATGATTGGAAAGAAGCGGTTCATAATGAGATGGACTCTATTCTTTCAAATGGTACGTGGGAAGTCACTGATCGACCCTATGGATGCAAACCTGTGGGTTGTAAGTGGGTGTTTAAAAAGAAGCTCAAGCCTGATGGTACATTTGAAAAGTACAAGGCTAGGCTTGTGGCTAAAGGCTATACTCAGAAAGAAGGAGAAGACTTCTTTGATGCTTACTCACCTGTTGCTAGAATGACCACTATTCGAGTACTAGTTTCTTTGGCTGCCTCGTATGGTCTCCTTGTTCATCAGATGGATGTAAAGACAGCTTTTCTTAATGGAGAGCTGGACGAGGAAATCTATATGGAACAGCCTGATGGATTTGTAGTAAAGGGTCAAGAAAACAAGGTGTGCAAGTTATTGAAATCTTTGTATGGTCTGAAGCAAGCACCAAAGCAGTGGCATGAGAAGTTTGACACTACTCTAACGTCTGCAGGCTTTGCCATTAATGAGGCAGACAGGTGTGTATATTATCGCTGTGGTGGGGGCGAAGGAGTTATATTGTGCTTATATGTTGATGATATATTGATATTTGGCACAAACATTGATGTGATCAATGAAGTCAAGTCTTTTCTATCAAAGAGTTTTGATATGAAAGATCTGGGAGAAGCTGATGTGATTCTAAACATCAAGCTGATTAAGGCAGATGGTGGGATTACTCTCTCGCAATCTCACTATGTTGAAAAGGTTTTGAAGCGATTTGGCTTCTCTGAGTGCAAACCTTCTCCAACACCTTATGATCCCAGTGTGACACTGCGAAAGAACAAGAGAATTGGTTTAGACCAATTGAGATACTCTCAGATTGTCGGTTCACTCATGTATCTTGCTGGTGCAACAAGGCCCGATATCTCATTTGCTGTGAGCAAATTGAGCAGGTTCATGTCAAACCCCGGGACTGATCATTGGCATGCACTTGAGCGGGTTATGCGCTACCTGCAAGGTACAATGAGTTATGGAATTCACTATTCTGGTCAGCATGCAGTACTTGAAGGATATAGTGATTCGAACTGGATATCTGATGCAGACGAGCTTTATGCCACCAGTGGTTATGTCTTTACTATTGGTGGAGGTGCGGTATCATGGAGGTCATGCAAGCAGACCATTTTGACGAGGTCAACCATGGAAGCCAAGCTAGCTGCACTTGACACAGCAACCGTTGAGGCAGAATGGTTGCGTGAACTCTTGATGGACTTGCCGGTGGTTGAGAAACCAATACCAGCTATCCTTATGAACTGTGACAATCAGACAGTGATTGCTAAAGTGACGAGTTCTAAGGATAATGGAAAGTCATCAAGACATGTCAAAAGACGATTGAAGTCTGTCAGAAAGTTGAGAAACTCCGGAGTTATAAGTGTGACTTATATTTCAACAGATAAAAATCTGGCAGATCCTTTTACCAAGGGACTACCACGTAATGTGATAGAAATCGCATCGAGAGAGATGGGTATGAGACCCGAATAAAGTTGCCATGGTGGAAACCCAGTCTATGTGATCGGAGATCCCGTGAATTAGGTCCTGGGAAGAACAAGCCATTGGTGAACTGAGGAGAGTAACCTTTGACCCTCTCTAAGTAAAGATGCAATACTCTCAAATGCTGTAAGGCAGGTTGGCTTTGTGCCTTAATGTGTTCTGTTGGCTTGTATTAGCGAAGATGTTGTCCTGCAGAACATTCTTTGAAAGAACACACCTATATGAGTTAGACTGTCTAACGTCGCAGTCTATGAGATCTGGGTGATCTCTAGTAAACTCATGAAGAGACCTTGGAGTACGACGTATATGCTCCACCCGAGAAGGGGACTACTGGTAGCCAAGTACTGGTCATGACTTCAAGTGAAACCCATTCACGCAAAACTTGCAATTCAAGGCATAGTCCATTGTCCAAGTTGTGGGTTGGTGTAGCTTGGAGTTCTAGGCGGAAGTTCAACTTAACAGTCTCTGCTGAAAAACTAGTATATTAAACAGTAGTGAACAGTGGCGAAAACTGCAGATGGGCATTTGAGATCTGGTGGGGGATTGTTAGGATTTATGGGCTTGGCCCAATTAAGAATTTCTAATAAATCCCAGAAAATCTCAAAAGCTCATACAAGAGGATGGCTAGAGGATAGGTAGAACCATTAGCACCATATTGCTAGCTCTAGTGGAGTAGAGCTAGCTTAAATATGGAAGCCACACTCACTCACCAAGTCATGGATGAGAGGAGAGAGTGTGGAGAGCCACACGCGCGCGCGCGCTCGCTCGCCTCGCCTGGCCTGGGCGGGGCGGGGCGAAGGGCGCGGGCGCACGACATGCGCGTGAATGGTCCGCCGAAATCCGGCCCCTCGCCTTGCGGGGGCGTGGCTACCTTTTGCCGTTTGATTTTTTGGTTTCTTGGCTGTTACGCTTATCCTAACCGAACGCTATAAAATCTCAACTGATTGCGAGATTTTCGTGGGCGGATAAGCACGGGGTCGCGGACTCGGCCCTATAAAAGGAGCCCGGCAGCCAGCCTCCAAATCATCCCAATTCGCTTTCGCCTCTCTTCACAGCTGAGCCGCCTTCTAGTTCTCTTCATCCCGATCGTAGAGGTGCATCTGCGATTAGGAGAGCAGGTCTCCGGAACCCTTCGCCTTCTAGATCCTGCACCAGGAGAGGCCGAATAAGGTTTTTGGGAAGCGTCTTCACGCGACTGCTCGTGATCTTCTGACCTCGTCGACCCTGCTGATTCCGGCGCGCGCCATCTATCAGTAAGTCTAATCAGAGCGCATCATCTGATTTGGCTTTTTATTTCAGTTCTTCTGATTTGGTCATGATTTATATTCGGAATTTAATTTGAAATTTGTCTAATTATTCAACAAAGACCACTGTCGAAGGGATATGGTCGCCAAATCGCGCGCAACATCGAAGCCTAGCAACAGTGACCAGCGTCGATGGCGAGATAGAGCAGAGAGCACGGCTAGAAAAGGCGCTGCGAGGAAAAATGGAGCAGAGACGCGCCATGGCTGGGAAGCCCCTGCGCGCAGAGAGCTTCGACGGCTGGGAGCTGAAGGAGGAGCGGGCAGCAGGAGCGCGGCACCAGAGAGAGAAAACTCGGCTGGGTCGCGATGGAGCTGGAGCTTGAGGGAGAAGACCCGGGCGTGCAGAAGCTCTTGCGCAGAAAGCACGCGGATGCGTGGGCGCGTAACACAGGGGAAATCGAGCAGGGCGCACGACGATTGGGGGCTGGGGCGCCATGGGAGGGGGAAATCCGAGCAGAGAGGGGCGCGGCCATGGGGGAAAGAAGCCGAGCACAGGGAGTTCTCCATGGCGCGCGGTGAGCAGAACGGGCGCTGTGGCCAGGAAAAGCAGGGGAAGCGGCGGCCCTGGAGGAATCTTGGCTGGTCGCGCAGGGATGCAGAGGCAGCAATGGCCATGAACGAAGGGACACAGAGGATTTGGTCGAGCAGGGGCCTCAGCAAGTTTGAGGGAGAAGGGAGAGACATGGCTGGGCGCAGCCTCCATGGATGCAGGGCGCGCGCGTGCGTAGAAAGCTAGGCGCGAACGAGCGCAGGGAGGCTGGGCGAATCGCGATTGCGCGCGGCTGGAGCTGGGTCGTGGGCAAGCAGAGAAAACATGGCACACCATGGAGGGACCTCGGGAGAGAGAATCGCGAGCTGGAGCACGGGATGGAAGATGAATGCTATGGTGTCATGCTGTATGATGAGAACAAGAGACAAAGGGTGGAGATGAAACTCAGATATTATCCCATTGGATGAGGGAGAGGGAGGACGTGATAGAATTGTCCACAGGAGAGCGTAGCAAGGGGAGATGTCACACATGCAAGAGAAAAGATCAAGGGCCTACGGATGGCTGCTGTGAGAGCATAAGAGAACGGCAATGTGATTTTTACGGTTGGAGATGAGATAAAGTTGACATTTGTTTGGATAAAAGAAGAAAAGCAATGGTGGAAATGAGGAAAAGAGTAATTTTTCTTCGCCATATTTTTAACGAAAGCTCATGCATAAGAAATAAATCATGGCGGTGGAGATATTTAGAGGAGGATTTTTCCTATTTTCTTTTATTTTACAAAAACGAAATACATATAATTTTGGGTATGAAATGAGGGTCTATAAGATATAAAAAAGGGTCGAACAAAATAATATCAACCACAATATTTAGACCGAATTTAATTTGGTAAATACTCTTGGAGTCATGAATCTTAATCAGTTATTTATAAGTGTAGATCTGAGCAAGAAACAACAGACCGAATTAAACTGATTTCGGCTTCGTTATTTCAATTTACGACTGATTTTGTGGAAGTCAAACTGATTAGCAGTTTTTTTGAGTTCGGCTCTAATTATGTTGGTCCGATTTAGTTTTATATCACTTCTATCATCGAATTCCAGTTAATTGGTTCGGGATAAGAATCAGAGGACTGGACTAAATTCCCAAATTCGTATTCACGCGAGCGATGAATTTTAAATAATCACCGGACGCACCGATTTTCGGGACAACTATGTTCCGAACATCGTGAAAATTTAGGAAGAGCCCGGACAGATAAAAATAAAAACGACGTCGCACTCGTGATAGACGAAACAGATGCGATATAAAAATCGCGATAGGCGAAGATGATTAAAATTTAGCATCTGTTTCATCCACTGATATTACGTGCTTAAATCCGCACTCGTTGTCGAGCGGAATATAAACACCTAGGGTGTTACAGCCCTCCCCCTTAAAAGAATCTCGTCCCGAGATTCGGAGCAAAAGACTTTTAAGAGTAGAGAAGCATGTAACCCATATCCATATCAGCGATAATCATAAGACAGTCCTGAACGAAGGTGAGTGCCTTAGAATATTGTTTCTCTAGTGGACATATCATGTATCGCCTTAGACTAATTTAGAGATGTCCAACAATAGAGACGATGTCTGCCAGAGGAACACATAAGGTTCCATATGTGCAGTTTGCTTTTTCTGATGACACTGTGCTATCTGTGTCTGTTGGGCGAGCGACAATTACGCGATTTTACCCAAACATAATCAGATGCAACGTCTTGGGTAAAACACACAAAAAGATGTTTACCAACAAGTGGTCACGGTAAGTTCATAGCACACGAGACGGGTGTGGATGTCGAATAACATCACAGTTAACTCGTGTTGTCCAAGTCCATGAAGGGTGATATAGATTCGAGAAAATAACCAGCGGGGGATCTGTAGATGCTGCCTTCGTAACCAATCCATTTTATCAAGCACTAATCATGGCTCGAACTGATCACACACGTCAGAAAACCATACGTGAGGCGATCGATACACGACTAGAGCGATGACTAGGTGGTTACTGGCCGACTTAATCTCGATTCTTGTAAGTAGTTTCTTTAGGGTGGGTTGAACCAAAGTGAGTGTAGACAACTCGATAAAACGATCTCTAAACTCAACCTTCGTCCATTGGGCAGTTACAAGTTAGTAAAACCAACTTGTTGAACTACTTTTGACATTGGGCATGTCCTCTCAGTACCATCTGTAAGCCAACGGTCGAGAGCTCTCTTTGTTAACAAGAGATTATGTATTTGGGTGGTGTCGGGGACCATAATTAGGGGTACCCTCAAGGCTCCTAATTCTCAGCTGGTAACCCCCATCAGCACAAAGCTGCAAAGGCCTGATGGGTGCGAATAAGTCAGGGATCAGTCCATTCGAGGGACTCGATCACGCCTCGCCCGAGCCTAGCCTCGGACAAGGGCAGCCGACCCGGAGGATCTCCGTCTCGCCCGAGGCCCCCCTTCAGCGGCGAATGTGTTCCCGGCTCGCCCGAGGCCCTGTCTTCGCTAAGAAGCAACCCTGACCAAATCGCCGCACCAACCGACCAAGTCGCAGGAGCATTTAATGCAAAGGTGGCCTGACACCCTTATCCTGACGCGCCCCCCCCAGCCGGCAGAGCCGAAGTGACCGCCGTCACTTCGCCGCTCCACTGACCGGCCTGACAGAAGGACAGCACCGCCTGCGCCACTCCGACTGCGGTGCCACTTGACAGAGTGAGACTGACAGGCAGTCAGGCCCTGCCGAAGGCATCGTAGGAAGCTCCGCTCCGCCCGACCTAGGACTCGGACTCGGGTTAAGTCCCGAAAGACGGCGAACTCCGCTCCGCCCGACCCAGGGCTCGGACTCGGGCTAAGTCCCGGAAGACGGCGAACTCCGCCCGACCCAGGGCTCGGACTCGGGCTAAGTCCCAGAAGACGGCGAACTCCGCTCCGCCCGACCCAGGGCTCGGACTCGGGCTAAGTCCCAGAAGATGACTATCTCCGCCTCGCCCGACCCAGGGCTCGGACTTGGGCTCGGCCCCAGAAGACGACGATCTCCGCCTCGCCCGACCCAGGGCTCAGACTTGGGCTCGTCCCCAGAAGACGACGAACTCCGCTTCGCTCGACCCCAGGGCTCGGACTCCGCCCCGGCACCAGTCGGCAATCTCCGCCTCGCCCGACCCGGGGGCTCGGACTCGACCTCGGCTTCGGAGGAGCTTCCACATCGCCCAACCTAGGGCGCAGACCAGCCACGTCAACATGAGGCGCCATCATCACCCTACCCCGAGCTGACTCGAGCCGCAGGGAACAAGACCGGCGTCCCATCTGGCTCGCTCCGCCAGATAGGCAATGATGGCGCCCCGCATGCTCTGTGACGACGGCGGCTCTCAGCCCCCTTACGAAAGCAAGAGGACGTCAGCAAGGACTCAACCGCTCCGACAGCTGTCCCTCCGCCAAGCTCCATCGCTCCTCCGATGGCCACGACATCACACCAGCTGGGTGCCAAGATCTCTCCGGCTGCCACAACGGCATGTACCTAGGGCGCTAGCTCTCCTCCGCTAGACACGTAGCACTCTGCTACACCCCCCATTGTACACCTGGATCCTCTCCTTGCGCCTATAAAAGGGAGGACCAGGGCCCTCTTAGAGAAGGTTGGCCGCGCGGGGACGAGGACGAGACACGCGCTCGCCCGGAGCCGCTCGCTCCCTCTCCCGCGTGGACGCTTGTAACCCCCTACTGCAAGCGCACCCGACCTAGGCGCGGGACGAACACGAAGGCCGCGGGATTCCCACCTCTCTCACGCCGGTCTCCGGCCGCCTCGCTCTCCCCCCTTCGCGCTCGCCCTCGCGCTCAACCCATCTGGGCTGGGGCACGCGGCGACATTCACTCGTCAGCTCAGGGACCCCCCGGTCTCGGAACGCCGACAGTTGGCGCGCCAGGTAGGGGCCTGCTGCGTGTTGACGAACAGCTTCCCGTCAAGCTCCAGATGGGCAGTCTCCAGCAACCTCTCCAACCCGGGACGGTGCTCCGTTTCGGGAGTCTTGAGTTCATGTCCCTCGACGGCAGCTACGACATGATACTCCTTCCACCGCCGCGCGACAACGATAGTGGCGGCCGACAACCCGCCCGCCGGCGGCGGAATCGACGACGTCTTCCCCGTGTGGTGGAAGAACAACCTTCGAGCTCACCCCGTCCTCTCCCCCGCCGATGGAGGAGGAGGCGGGGCAACCAAGGCCAAGCAGGAGACAGCGCCTCGTCGGCTGTCGGGCGAGTCGATGGCCCCAGCGCCCCAACGGGGGGCGCACCGGGCGTCGACCTCGCGTTTGAGACGAAGGCGAGCGCCGTCTCCCCGCGACACGCCAAACCCGAGCAAGCGAATGACGCCAGCACGCTCGCGAAAAGCTTGCTGGACGCCACCCTCGTACCTGAGACGACGGTGCAGTCAGTCCCCGACATGACATTATCGCCGCTCGTCGACCAAAATGTACCGACCGATTCCCATCCCACGTCTTTCGGATTCAGCCTCGACTCACCTAGCGGCCCTGCTTTGGCGGGTGCTCTCGTAGAGGCAAGTCCAAACCCTCTGGGGTTTCGTACGCGGTCACCTTGGGACCGGCTGACGGACGCCTCGACCTACGGGCCTTCTGGGTCCGAGGAAGACGGCGAACCCAGCATCTGTTGGGATTTCTCTGGACTTGGCAACCCCAGTGCCATGCGGGACTTCATGACCGCATGCGACCACTGCCTTTCCGACTATTCCGACGGTAGCCGTAGCCTCGGCGACGAGGACTGCGGCCCAAGTCGCGAATGCTTCCACGTCGATCTAGGGGGTCCGTCCGAAGGCAACCATCTCGGCATGCCGGAGGACGGTGACCTCCCTAGGCCGGTGCCTCGCGTTGACATCCCACGGGAGCTAGCTGTGGTCCCCGTTCAGGCGGGGGGTCATGACCCACAGCTCGAGCAAATCCGCGGGGTGCAGGCCAGGCTCGACGAGGGAGCAGGAGCGCTTGAGCCGATCCGTCGGGACGTCGGGCAGGCATGGGCGGGCCAACCCCCGGCCGGGGAAATACGTCATCTACCCCAGGGCTTCCAGCACCGCATCAACAACGACGTCGGAGTCAGGCCACCACCCGCATCCAGTGGGGTCGGCCAGAACCTGGCTGCAGCAGCGATGCTTCTCCGCGCGATGCCGGAGCCATCAACCACCGAGGGGCGGCGAATCCAGGGAGAGCTCAAGAATCTCCTGAAAGGCGCCACGGTCCAACGGGCCGAGAGCTCTGCCTCCCGAAGGCAGGGGTACCCCTCGGAACCTCATGCCGTGACTTCCCGATTCATGCGGGAAGCCTCGGTCTACACCGGGCGCACGCGCAACACAGCGCCTGCGGCCCTGGGTCGCCTCGGCAACGAGCACCATCACCGCGACCGTCGGGCCCACCTCGACGAGAGGGTGCGCCGAGGCTACCACCCCAGGCATGGGGGACGCTACGACAGCGGGGAGGATCGGAGTCCCTTGCCCGAACCACCCGGTCCGCAGACCTTCAGCCAGGCCATACGACGGGCGCCGTTCCCGACCCGGTTCCAACCCCCGACTACTGTCACAAAGTACTCGGGGGAGACGAGACTGGAACTGTGGCTCGCGGACTACCGTCGGCCTGCCAACTGGGTGGAAAGGACGATGACAACCTCATCATCCGCAACCTCCCCCTGTTCCTCTCCGACACCGCTCGCGCCTGGTTGGAGCACCTGCCTCCGGGGCAGATCTCCAACTGGGACGACCTAGTCCAAGCTTTCGCCGGCAATTTCCAGGGCACGTACGTGCGCCCCGGGAATTCCTGGGACCTCCGAAGCTGCCGACAGCAGCCGGGAGAGTCTCTCCGAGACTACATCCGGCGATTCTCGAAGCAGCGCACCGAGCTGCCCAACATCACCGACTCGGATGTCATCGGCGCGTTCCTCGCTGGCACCACCTGCCGCGACCTGGTGAGCAAGCTGGGTCGCAAGACCCCCACCAGGGCGAGCGAGCGAGCTGATGGACATCGCCACCAAGTTCGCCTCCGGCCAGGAGGCGGTCGAGGCTATCTTCCGAAAGGATAAGCAGCCCCAGGGCCGCCCATCGGAAGATGCTCCCGAGGCGTCAACTCAGCGCGGCGCCAAGAAGAAGGGCAAGAAGAAGTCGCAAGCAAAACGCGACGCCGCCGACGCGGACCTTGTCACCGCCGCCGAGTACAAGAACCCACGGAAGCCCCCCGGAGGTGCCAACCTCTTCGACAAGATGCTCAAGGAGCCATGCCCCTATCACCAGGGGCCCGTCAAGCACACCCTTGAGGAGTGCGTCATGCTTCGGCGCCACTTCCACAGGGCCGGGCCACCCTCGGAGGGTGGCAAGGCCCGCGACGACGACAAGGAGGAAGATCACCAGGCAGGAGAGTTCCCCGAGGTCCGCGACTGCTTCATGATCTATGGTGGGCAAGCGGCGAATGCCTCGGCTCGGCACCGCAAGCAAGAGCGCCGGGAGGTCTGCTCGGTGAAGGTGGCGGCGCCAGGCTATCTAGACTGGTCCGACAAGCCCATCACCTTCGACCGAGACGATCACCCCGACCATGTGCCGAGCCCGAGGAAATACCCGCTCATCGTCGACCCCGTCATCGGCGATGTCAGGCTCACCAAGGTCCTCATGGACGGAGGCAGCAGCCTCAACATCATCTACGCCGAAACCCTCGGACTCCTGTGCGTCGATCTGTCCTCCGTCCAAGCAGGCGCTGCGCCCTTCCATGGGATCATTCCCGGGAAGCGCGTCCAGCCCCTCGGACAACTCGACCTTCCTGTCTGCTTCGGAACACCCTCCAACTTCCGAAGGGAGACCCTGACGTTCGAGGTGGTCGGGTTCCGAGGAACCTACCACGCGGTACTGGGGAGGCCATGCTACGCGAAGTTCATGGCCGTCCCCAACTACACCTACCTGAAGCTCAAGATGTCGGGCCCCAACGGGGTCATCACCGTCGGCCCCACGTACAAACACGCGTTCGAATGCGACGTGGAGTGCGTGGAGTATGCCGAGGCCCTCGCCGAGTCCGAGGCCCTCATCGCCGACCTGGAAAGCCTCTCTAAGGAGGTGCCAGACGTGAAGCGTCACGCCGGCAACTTTGAGCCAGCGGAGACGGTTAAGTCTGTCCCCCTCGACCCCAGCGGCGACGCCTCCAAGCAGATCCGGATCGGCTCCGGGCTCGATCCCAAATAGGAAGCAGTGCTCGTCGACTTTCTCCGCGCGAACGCCGACGTCTTCGCATGGAGTCCCTCGGACATGCCTGGCAAACCGAGGGATGTCGCCGAGCACTCGCTGGACATCCGAGCTGGAGCCCGACCCGTCAAGCAGCCCCTACGCCGATTCGACGAAGAGAAGCGCAGAGCCATAGGCGAGGAGATCCACAAGCTAATGGCGGCAGGGTTCATCAAAGAGGTATTCCATCCCGAATGGCTTGCCAACCCTGTGCTTGTGAGAAAGAAAGGGGGGAAATGGCGGATGTGTGTAGACTACACTGGTCTCAACAAGGCATGTCCGAAGGTTCCCTATCCTCTGCCTCGCATCGACCAAATTGTGGATTCCACTGCTGGGTGCGAAACCCTGTCTTTCCTCGATGCCTACTCAGGGTATCACCAAATCAGGATGAAAGAGTCCGACCAGCTCGCGACTTCTTTCATCACACCCTTTGGCATGTACTGCTATGTCACCATGTCGTTCGGCTTGAGGAATGCGGGCGCGACGTACCAGCGATGCATGAACCATGTGTTCGGCGAACACATCGGCCGCACGGTCGAGGCCTACGTCGATGACATCGTAGTCAAGACGAGGAAAACCTCCGACCTCCTTTCCGACCTTGAAGCGACGTTCCGATGTCTCAAGGCGAAAGGCGTCAAGCTCAATCCCGAAAAGTGTGTCTTCGGGGTGCCCCGAGGCATGCTCTTGGGGTTCATCGTCTCCGAGCGGGGCATCGAAGCCAACCCGGAGAACATCACAGCCATCACCAGCATGGGGCCCATCAAGGACTTGAAAGGCGTACAGAGAGTCATGGGATGTCTCGCGGCTCTGAGCCGCTTCATCTCACGCCTCGGCGAAAGAGGCCTACCTCTGTACCGCCTCTTGAGGAAGGCCGAGTGCTTCACTTGGACCCCTGAAGCCGAGGAAGCCCTCGGGAACCTGAAGGCACTCCTCATAAAGGCGCCTATCTTGGTGCCCTCAGCTGCCGGAGAAGCCCTCCTGGTCTACGTCGCCACGAACATTCAGGTGGTTAGCGCCGCGATTGTGGTCGAGAGGCAAGAAGAGGGACACGCATTGCCCGTTCAGAGGCCAGTCTACTTCATCAGCGAGGTACTGTCCGAAACCAAGATCTGCTACCCACAAGTTCAGAAGCTGCTGTACGCGGTGATCCTAACGCGACGGAAGCTGCGACACTACTTCGAGTCTCATCCGGTAACTGTGGTGTCATCCTTCCCCCTGGGAGAGATCATCCAGTGCCGAGAGGCCTCGGGTAGGATTGCAAAGTGGGCGGTGGAAATCATGGGCGAGACAATCTCGTTCGCTCCCCGGAAGGCCATCAAGTCCCAGGTCTTGGCGGACTTCGTGGTTGAATGGGTCGACACCTAGCTACCGACGGCTCCGATCCAACCGGAGCTCTGGACCATGTTCTTCGACGGGTCGCTGATGAAGACATGAGCCGACGCAGGCCTACTCTTCATCTCACCCCTCGAAAAGCATCTACGCTACGTGCTACGCCTCCACTTCCCGGCGTCCAACAATGTGGCCGAGTATGAGGCTCTGGTCAACGGGTTGCGGATCGCCATCGAGCTAGGGGTCCGACGCCTCGACGCTCGCAGTGACTCGCAGCTCGTCATCGACCAAGTCATGAAGAACTCCCATTGCCGCGACCCGAAGATGGAGGCCTACTGCAATGAGGTTCGGCGCCTGGAAGACAAGATCTACGGGCTCGAGCTCAACCACATCGCCCGGCGCTACAACGAGACTGCGGACGAGCTGGCTAAAATAGCCTCGGGGCAAACAACGGTTCCCCCGGACGTCTTCTCCCGAGACATGCATCAACCCACCGTCAAGATCGACGACACGTCCGAGCCTGAGGTACCCTCGGCTCAGTCTGAGGTACCCTCGGCTCAGTCCGAGGCACCCTCGGCTCAACCCGAGGCGCCCTCGGCTCAGTCCGAGGCACCCTCGGCTCATCCCGAGGCACCCTCAGCTCGGCCTGAGGCGCCCTCGGTTCAGCCTGAGGTACCCTCGACCCCCGAGAGTGAGGCACTGCGCGTCGAGGAGGAGCGAAGTGGGGTCACGCCTAATCGAAACTGGTAGACCCCGTACCTGCAATATCTCCACCGAGGAGAGCTACCCCTCGACCGAGCCGAGGCTCAGCGGTTGGCACGGCGCGTCAAGTCGTTCGTCTTGCTGGGAGATGGAAAGGAGCTCTACCAACGCAGCCCCTCCGGCATCCTCCAGCGATGCATCTCCATCACCGAAGGTCAGGAACTCCTGCGAGAGATACACTCGGGGGCTTGCGGCCATCACGCAGCGCCTCGAGCCCTTGTCGGGAATGCTTTCCGGCAAGGCTTCTACTGGCTGACGGCGGTGGCCGACGCTACCAGAATCGTCCGCACCTGCGAAGGGTGTCAATTCTACGCGAGGCAGACCCACCTGCCCGCTCAGGCTCTGCAGACGATACCCATCACCTGGCCTTTTGCTGTGTGGGGTCTGGATCTCGTCGGCCCCTTGCAGAAGGCACCCGGGGGCTACACGCACCTGCTGGTCGCCATCGACAAATTCTCCAAGTGGATCGAGGTCCGACCCCTGAACAGCATCAGGTCCGAGCAGGCGGTGGCGTTCTTCACCAACATCATCCATCGCTTCGGGGTCCCGAACTCCATCATCACCGACAACGGCACCCAGTTCACCGGCAGAAAGTTCCTGGACTTCTGCGAGGATCACCACATCCGGGTGGACTGGGCCGCCGTGGCTCATCCCATGACGAATGGGAAGGTAGAGCGTGCCAACGGCATGATTCTACAAGGGCTCAAGCCTCGGATCTACAACGACCTCAACAAGTTTGGCAAGCGGTGGATGAAGGAACTCCCCTCGGTGGTCTGGAGTCTGAGGACAATGCCGAGCCGAGCCACGAGCTTCACGCCGTTCTTTCTAGTCTATGGGGCCGAAGCCATCTTGCCCACAGACTTAGAATACGGTTCCCCGAGGACGAGGGCCTACACCGACCAAAGCAACCAAGTTAGCCGAGAAGACTCGCTGGACCAGCTGGAGAAGGCTCGGGACAAGGCCTTGCTACACTCGGCGCGGTACCAGCAGTCCCTGCGACGCTACCACGCCCGAGGGGTCCGGTCCCGAGACCTCCAGGTAGGCGACCTGGTGCTTCGGCTGCGACAAGACGCCTGAGGGCGGCACAAGCTCACGCCTCCCTGGGAGGGGCCGTTTGTCATCGCTAAAGTTCTGAAGCCTGGAACGTACAAGCTGGCCAACAGTCAAGGCGAGGTCTACGGCAACGCCTGGAACATCCAACAGCTACGTCGCTTCTACCCTTAAGATGTTTTCAAGTTGATCATATACCTCGCACCCACGCAAAGTTTAGTCATCAAGGAAGGGTCGGCCTCGCCTCGGCAAAGCCCGACCCTCCCTCGGGGGCTAAAAGGGGGGGAACCCCCTCTGCGTCGAAATTTTCCTCGAAAAAAGATCTCTTCTGCCAGAATGTCTTTCGCGCTTTTTGGCTACTTCGAAAGTGGATCCTGAAAACGACGGAGTACATGTAAGCAGCCAAGGCTGACCGAGCCAAGGGACTCCTACGCCTCCGGGATACGGATACCTCACTCATCACCTTCTGCGATAAGTAACTCACGTTCGGATAAGTGATTCTGCGGACCGAACAAGTCTTCACGTTCGAAAGCTCTTCTGCCGAAGCGATCCTTCGAGCCTTCTCGACTGCGTCGGTGACAGAGCCCCATGGACGGGTAAGAGTGCGCGTAAGCGGCAAGGCCGACCGAGCCGAGGGACTCCTACGCCTCCGGGATACAGATACCTCACTCATCACCTTCCGCGAGAAGCAACTCTTGCTCGCACAAACATTTCTGTTACCGACAAAAAAGTCGCAGATACTCGAAACAAGAGGAAAAGAGACGCAGCTTTACAACACGGCGAGGGTGTGTTTAGGCCTCGGCGGCCGCAGGAAACACACGCTACAAGACAATCCGATCCTGCAAGCTCGGATCTTGACAGCTGGAGGGAGCAGCAGCACCCTCGGCATCGACGACGCCTTCGGCGAGGTCCGACCTGGCCTCGGACGGCGACGCGGTTCGAGGATCTCCACTCTGAAGGACGATGTCATCGCCACGCCCGGGCCATCGCCGCCAGGGTCTTCTCTGGGAATCCGGCCCGAGCAGGCGGCTCGGCCGGTCACCCCGGGGCCTCGGCCAGCTGCCCTCCAAGGACGTCAGCCCGACCCGAGGCTTCGGCTGGTCAGTTCCGGCGTCGGTCCCGCTAACGGACGACCCGTCAGGCTCAGGCCAACCAGGTTTTCTTTTTCGAGCCAACTCTGCCTCTGTTCATGTTGACACCGCCACCCCTGGCCTCGGCTCATCGAAGAGCGGCCGAGGGTTTCCTTTAATTAAGCTAGAGAAGCCTCGGATAACAAGGCCGACCGAGCCGAGGGACTCCTACGCCTCCGGGATACGGATACCTCACTCGTCACCTTTACACGGGGCGACTCACGCTTGGTGAAGCGGTTCAGACAACCAACAGGCGAGTCTTAGTGCTCGAAAATGAGGAAAAAACACGGCTCTGTGTCGAAATTACATACATGTTCAGGCCTCGACAGCCACAATGAACCCTGGCATTCGAAGTGCCATTACAAACGGAACTCCGGTTCCACCTCCACAGGTACGAACAACCCCACTCAATGGGGGGGGCCTGCGGAGCAACAGAAGACCGACGAACGGCTCGCCGTCGCCCGCCCCAGCAGCGGCGACGATGAAGACTTCTGCTCTGGGGGGCCGAACAGCGGCAGCACTGACCTCAGGGCGGATGCTGCTGCCAGGAGGCCCCCGCCCGTGCCCAAACTCGTGAGGCAAGGGCGGGCAGAAGGCCGTGGAATTGGAGGTCGGTCCGCGGGTGGCGCCGGCGAGCTCGTCGGCGGCGGAACCTCTTCCCGCTGCCATGGTGGGAGGCGGCACTGGGAGCGGCACCGAAGCCGCTCGGCTCAGAGAGCCGGGCACGGTGCAGCTGCCAGCGCCACGGACGGCTCCCGCCCTTCCCCCCGACCACTGAGGGAAGGAGCGGGCCACCGCACACGCAGGGGCCGACCCCAACTCAGCTCACGCCCCTCCCCAGCCCTGGTGATGAAAATCCTTGAGGCTGAGGGAGGGGCAGAGGCCGCAGCCCGGCTCGCTTTCCCCCACCATCAAGCTGGAGGTCACCGTCTTGGGTGATCGCCGGCGGAGGGGTGCGGCCGGGCTGCATGATGAAAATCCTTGAAGCCGAACGATGGCTGAAAGGTACCAACTCCCGCGGAGTTGCGTTCATCCAACGACGAGGCGGAAAGACGGCGGATATCCCCCATCCGGGGGCTTGGAAGGTGGAAAGACGCGATGCATAAGGGAGCGCGAAGACATGGTCGCCTCCCAAGGGGATCGCCCTCCTTTTAAAGGCGGCTCTCCCACTTGCGTCCCCAGTCGTCATGGGCTGAGTCTTCTCCAACACACTCCAAGGTCCTCCCCTACGGCGCACGGGCTGGGTCCCACACGTCATGCAAGCCGGCTCAGAGCAGAAGAAGCCAAACCGCTGCGCTCGGTGCGTACAACCGCCCAGCGGTTACAAGCGACCCTCCACTTTTGCCCAGACCAGCGGGCGAAAGGGTGGGCAGCCATGCAGGCGGCATGCAACCGCACCAAGTGGGCGCACTTCTCCGACTCCCAACACGCCCGGCATGGAGGCCCAGGCCCACGCGTTGTGCAACCGGCGCGCCGAATGCTTCGTGCATGCAACTGCACCGCCACTTGCGCCACTACCGCGCCTCCTCGACTGCGAAACCAATACCGCGACTCGAGGCGACCCAGCGCGCGACCCAGCAGCACCAGCCTGGCGCGACGGTCAATGCGGCCAAAAGTGGGCCGGCAGTAATGGCGGTGGCAGGCGGGCAGGAGCAGCGGCCACGTCGTCAGCCAAGCTCACGTCCCGTCCGGGGGCAGCAAGAGAACCCTCTCTCATGGCGTGAAGACAACGCGCCCGTGATCCGTTCCTCGAACGGCTCGCGCACGCGCAACGGTCGCTCCTCCAACCACTCGCCCCGTCGCATTAACTCCGCGGCGGGACACGCGACGCCTCTGGCAGAAGAAGGGGCGACGCTTCGCCTTCGCCATAATGACCGCGTCCAAAAAGGTACGCCGCGTCGTTCGATTTCGTATCCTTTTCCTTTTTTCCTCTTTCTCTCTCTTGCAACATGGACCGAGAAAGGGGGATACCCCGAAAAGGATCCTTCCCCGTGAAGGAACCAGGCTCCGAGCCTCCCTACTGATCAGAGGTTCGAAGGCTGGCCCCTCGGAAGGGTTCGACAGCCGCCTCAGATCACGTGGGCCCTACACCCACTACTGGTCAGAGGTTCGAAGGCCGGCCCCTCGAAAGGGTTCAACGACCGCCTCAGGCTACTCGGGCTCCGCGCCCAATACTGATCAGGGGTTCGAAGGCTGGCCCCCGAAGGGTTCACAGCCGCCTCAGACGCCGAGCGAGGGATGACCATGGGTACGTTCGATACATAACCAAGGCTCGGGCTGCGCTCCCGAGGTACCCTAGGACATTTCCGAGACCGGCGGGAACGATCTTGTAACAGAATCCCATCAGAGGGAGGCATCGAGCCCTCGGACCCCGTCACCAGGGGACCGGGTCCGGCAGATCACCCGCAGGTACTTTTGGGCGTGTCTCTAGGCCCCTAGCCGACCCCTAACGAACGGGGCACGGACGTCCACTCGGATCACCCGCTTGCAGCTCAACGGAGACACCATGTTCGGCGCCCATCGAGGGCAACATGGCGCTTTCCCCCCCTCCTCCTTGCGGAAAGGCGACGCAGGGGCGTATGTAAAAAAGCCGAGTCTGTCCCTGATCGCCCTCTCGCCCTGTGCAGAGGCTCGGGGGCTGCTCTCGCAAACCCGGCTCCGGCCGAACCGTTGACAGCGTCAACATACCAGCCCGAGAACTTGGGACCCGACCGTACACCTGGGCTACGGCCAGCTCGCATGAGGGAACGACCAGACCAGCCGAAGCACTACGCGAGGCATTAAGACCTCGAAGGAGTGAAACCACTCCTCCGAGGCCTCGGGGGCTACACCCGGCGGGTGCGCTCGCGCGCACCCACCGGAACAAAACGCAACCGAGAAAGGCTGGTTCCCTTGCAAAAAAGTGCGACGAAAGCCTCCAAGCGAGTGCAAACACTCCCTTCGAGGCTCGGGGGCTACTGTCGGGGACCATAATTAGGGGTACCCTTAAGGCTCCTAATTCTCAACTGGTAACCCCCATCAGCACAAAGCTGCAAAGGCCTGATGGGTGCGAATAAGTCAGGGATCAGTCCATTCGAGGGACTCGATCACGCCTCGCCCGAGCCTAGCCTCGGACAAGGGCAGCCGACCCCGGAGGATCTCCGTCTCGCCCGAGGCCCCCCTTCAGCGGCGAATGTGTTCCCGGCTCGCCCGAGGCCCTGTCTTCGCTAAGAAGCAACCCTGACCAAATCGCCGCACCAATCGACCAATTCGCAGGAGCATTTAATGCAAAGGTGGCCTGACACCCTTATCCTGACGCGCGCCCCCCAGCCGGCAGAGCCGAAGTGACCGCCGTCACTTCGCCGCTCCACTGACCGGCCTGACAGAAGGACAGCGCCGCCTGCGCCACTCCGACTGCGGTGCCACTTGACAGAGTGAGACTGACAGACAGTCAGGCCCTGCCGATGGCATCGTAGGAAGCTCCGCTCCGCCCGACCCAGGACTCGGACTCGGGTTAAGTCCCGGAAGACGGCGAACTCCGCTCTGCCCGACCTAGGGCTCGGACTCGGGCTAAGTCCCGGAAGACGGCGAACTCCGCCCGACCCAGGGCTCGGACTCGGGCTAAGTCCCAGAAGACAGCGAACTCCGCTCCGCCCGACCCAGGGCTCGGACTCGGGCTAAGTCCCAGAAGACGACGATCTCCGCCTCGCCCGACCCAGGGCTCGGACTTGGGCTCGGCCCCAGAAGACGATGATCTCCGCCTCGCCCGACCCAGGGCTCGGACTTGGGCTCGGCCCCAGAAGACGACGAACTCCGCTTCGCCCGACCCCAGGGCTCGGACTCCGCCCCGGCACCAGCCGGCAATCTCCGCCTCGCCCGACCCGGGGGCTTGGACTTGACCTTGGCTTCGGAGGAGCTTCCACATCGCCCAACCTAGGGCGCAGACCAGCCACGTCAACAGGAGGCGCCATCATCACCCTACCCCGAGCTGACTCGGGCCGCAGGGAACAAGACCGGCGTCCCATCTGGCTCGCTCCGCCAGATAGGCAATGATGGCGCCCCGCATGCTCTATGACGACGGCGGCTCTCAGCCCCCTTACGGAAGCAAGAGGACGTCAGCAAGGACTCAACCGCTCCGACAGCTGTCCCTCCGCCAAGCTCCATCGCTCCTCCGACGGCCACGACATCACACCAGCTGGGTGCCAAGATCTCTCCGGCTGCCACAACGGCATGTACCTAGGGCGCTAGCTCTCCTCCGCTAGACACGTAGCACTCTGCTACACCCCCCATTGTACACCTGGATCCTCTCCTTGCGCCTATAAAAGGCAGGACCAGGGCCCTCTTAGAGAAGGTTGGCCGCGCGGGGACGAGGACGAGACACGCGCTCGCCCGGAGCCGCTCGCTCCCTCTCCCGCGTGGACGCTTGTAACCCCCTACTGCAAGCGCACTCGACCTAGGCGTGGGACGAACACGAAGGCTGCGGGATTCCCACCTGTCTCACGCCGGTCTCCGGCCGCCTCGCTCTCCCCCCTTCGCGCTCGCCCTCGCGCTCGACCCATCTGGGCTGGGGCACGCGGCGACATTCACTCGTCGGCTCAGGGACCCCTCGGTCTCGGAACGCCGACAGGTGGAAATTCATTTGGTCATGTTGTTCATCCGTTTCTCCATGAGAGATGAACTGACTTTGTTTAGGAATACATGGATTAAATAAGAGAGCGAATGAACAAACTCCTGCATCTCAGCAGCATGAAAAGTCAATCTCCAATTTGAGAGCGAATTCATGTGTGATCTCAACACTAAAAAGCTTTAAAGCTTCACCTTTACACAAAGGATGCAAAGGAAACGTGTATGTGTGAAGTCACCATCAAAGTCAAGGAAAAGAGATCACACATGAAAGGGGTATGCCCTTTTGATCCAACAGAGATGATAGATGTTGCTTGGTCACCTCGACAAACAACACCGGAATCGTTTCAAGGAAGTAGTTTACAGAAGATAACATATTAGGGTAGTTCCATAATGGATCATGACCAGAGACCTTGATACCAGCATCCGATGAGTAGCACAATCCTGTGTGCGCATTCATAGGAGGCTCTCAGTTTCGCAGCGGCACCATAAGTCATTAATCATGACACCATTACCGAACAACTCTAATAATGAATCTCACGTGGTAAGAATAATTTGTGCAAAGATTACATATCGATATAATCTCATAATAGATTATGACTACTAACTGTGATACCAGCGCGTGCCAAGTAGCACATCCATGTGTGTACATTCACAGGAGGCCCTCGGTCTCGTCGCGGCACCATCGGTTTTAGTCATAACACCATTGTCAGACATAACCAATAAGAAATCTCACACGACACCAAGGGATTGGGCAAGGGTGATAATATACAAAAAGATACTCCATCTATAAGGATGGTTACAAGTAGAGAGTCAAACAGATCATGGCCCAATGAACTGAACAAGGTATGGCCATAACCTAAACTTGATGAAAGTAGTATGATGGAAGACTGTTAATTCAGTCCCAAGCATATTTCAATGCCCATCATAGAGATCACAAGGTCAAGGATTAAGTTGGTATGCCTTCGATAGGTATGGGGAAACCAAAGGCATCAAATACAAGAAAATGGTCGGTCATGTCTTTCCTAGGTTAGGTTGATAAAGTAACATGGCAGTCCTTAAAAATAGGCAAACTGGATAAGGTACATCAGCTTGCACTAACCGAACAAGGACATGGTTTAGGATGGAGACATGACTCGAAATTCTTGTTTTAAGTTGGGTACACTTTAGGTCCAACAAAGAAATTATCTAGGCATTTATTTTTATGTGTTTGGTCCTGGAGTGATAACGGAAAAATTTAAGTTTTGGGTCATGGTTCACCAACTAAGAACATAGCCTAATTTTTGGTTTAGACACACAGGTCACCAACCTTCTATTGGCACATCAAGTACAAGAGCAAACACATATATAATACCTAAATAGGTTACCTAAAGAATGGAGGACAACTATTTCATCGAAGTTCATAATATAGCATTACACCACATTATCTACAATCACTGGTTACCGGAATAAGGATGAGAGAAGCATTTTGGGTGTATAGGTGACAAACATGATGCAACAATCAGGATGCATGCTCGTCCTATACGTCCTCACAAGTTTTTGCTAATCTAACATGGCAATAGCGTTCTATATTGGTGGCATACATTCTCTCTCGGTATTTTACTAGTCGTCAGCTACACATACATTTTCGAGGTTAGTGTACCTGCAGAAAATTCCATCACAGCCCAATTTCCCATGATGTAATTCACACATGACAATTTATCACAGTTTATACTCCATATATTGCTATATGGAGGCCAGCTCATCATTAAGCGTCGAGCCACGCATAGGCGCCGTTGCCACACTTTAACCATAGGGCAACTCATTATGGTAACTCACCTTCTTACCTGAGTGTAGGTGCGTCGTTTCAAGTACATTACACTTTTCAGTATTCCAATGTCTTATACCCATACACATCCATGGGGTACTAAATTCCCATAAAAAAGTAAATACTCCACATTGCAGCCTCCATATATACATACGTGTAACATGTATATAATCAAGCGCTTTTTATACTCTTCCCTAGACCGACGTTTGTTTGGTCATGCTCTCACATCTCACCTTACCTTGAGCGTCGATCCATTCAAAACTGAATGGCCTCAAAAATAACAATACACATGTATGCAATACCCACCCGGTTGTGGGTTAGTGGTTTTGAACTAAGCCACCTGATAGTCCTTAGTTTAGGGCTTAACAGAGGATGTCGCTAGCATTATAGTTTTTCAAAGCTGTTTTTCAAAACCAACAATGGGTTTAGTTGAAAATAGGTTTTTCAAAACCAAAACTTTTGTTTTGAAACTACGTATGTGACCGTATATACTTAATCCTGCTTCGATACCAGCTGTGGCAGAACCTCCCAAGTTATTGGGCCCACATGCACCTGTCCTTGTCTCAAAGACATCAGACTGCTATGCATGTGCACCAGATAACTTAACAGGATCCGTCCGATTGCCCCAAGGACACCGGATAAACCACTTACAACCAGAACCGCGGGATTAAGTAACACAAATCACACACACCAATATTTTTGCAGTGGAAATCTTGTTACCAAATTTTACAAGTTACAAAAATTTTACATTATTTTATCGGAGTGATTGCAAAAGCATAAGTTTAAAATATATGCTAGCTCAAGGGACCATCCTCATTAAGAAGTATAGAGGGGTTACTTAAACTTATAAGAAGGTCGAGCCCACCGGCACTTAACACCACCATCAGCAGCACAAAACTATGACATGAAAAACAACAGGGAATAAAACCCTGAGTACGCAATTACTCAGCAAGACTTACGCGACTAAAGAAAAGACTCTCAAGGGTATGCTGGCTAGAGGGAGTCAAGGTAAGGCTAAGCAATAATCAAGGACTCATTTTGCAGAAGAGCTTACTAGTAGTGAATCCTTATGCCAAAATTTTACTTCGCAAGTTAAGTACTTTTCCTGAATCTAGATTTGCCTAATCTAGAGCATTCACTTGTCCTGATCTAGCTTTCTTTTAACCAACTACAATCATGTTTCACTTGTGAACTACGATGAGTGGTCAGTGAGTCGAGTCTCCATAACCGAGGAGCAACGACGATTCGAACCGATTATGCCCAGCTGGGGATCCCTAACCACACGACATATGTAGCACTTAACCCTTGCATATGTCAACCGTTCCCATAGATCCTCCACAACGTGAACCGGTCCGCGCTACCCGGGAGCACAGTACTCCTCCATCCAGCCTCTAGCCAGGAGGGTACACACTACTCCTACCATCCCCCACACCCAGTGCGCGGTTGTCTTTTCACGTATGGAATAGCCAGGTTCAGGCTTACCGGAGCATGTGGTTAGTTGCAAAGTCTCACCTCATCAGGCCTACATCGAACGGTCCTTAATCGACACAGACGGGCGACCATGTCCGCTCAACGTCTGGTCTAGATGTATTCGAACCATTTTCCCATTTTTGGTACCCGGCAGGGGTACTCTTTTCCAAATGATGAACCCACTCCGGCCGAAGTGGAATCATCACCATAAGTTTGCTTTGATTTTTGAAATGAAAGGCCCATAACCAATGTTCCACAATCATTCTTTTTGAAAACAAATGATTTTTCAGTTTCTAAGCAGGGCTAAGCATTATCAGTTCTTTTTATAAAACCGGGATTAAGGAGTTGCCAAGGAATGGTAATGCATCAATTGTTCATCACACAACTCCTATCACCTAATGCATCAGATAAGGTGAAAAAGCATTTAAAACACAAGGAAGGGGCAAATGCACCGGGGCTTGCCTGAATAACACTAGGTTAGTGTTTGTTAGGCGATGTCCACTCGACGATCATCCTTGTCCTAGCACTTGATCAGGCAGGTTTGTCCATCAACATCACCATGCGGATTAGCCCGCGCTTGGGGTCGACTTGACTTGTCTTCCGTATCACGCGATTAATTAACATACATGAATGAAATGCATTATAGACATGAATGTATATAGACAGGAATATTATAAACCTAAATAGTGCTACGCGATGGCGAATTAAACACCTAGCGGCGAGGCGTTGTACCGTTTCATACGGAAATACTAGTTATTAATATACGACTACGCGCAATAATTACGCCTTTCTAGCCTATTCGGAAGTAGCGCATACATCGCAATACAATAAAATTTACACATTAATTACGATTAGCCTAAACACCACTTATCAGTTAATTAATTAAATTCTAAGTTCAGTGGTCTAAGGAATTTAAATTTAGAACAAGAATAAAAGCACATTACTTTTTAGACCATGCGACTGGATTAAATTACATATATTTTACCAAGCATATTTTATACAATATACCATCACACCAATCACTAGATAAGAAAATCGTCGATCATATCCTACCCCAATATTATCGATCACAAATATAGATGATACTAACTACTAGCGTAGGACATCGACTTTATCTTACGCGCATAGAATACAACTAATATCGACAGATTCATCGATAATTGCATAAAATACTAAATTTAACCTACGCGTCACCGAAAATACTATATTCTACAAAATAGAACTAGTTCGAATATATTCGGCCACTAAACTCCTCGAAACACTCCTCACCTCACGGGTATTTCTAATTTAAACTTCCTACGCAAACTAAGCGTCTTATTTCACAATCCTAAAATCTATAGTAAAAATAGTGATTTGGCTCACCGGTATCAACTTGATTCAGTGTTTGCGGGAACGACGACAGTTTTCAATTAAAATCTTCGATCAAACAGCTGACGAGTATGGAACGGAGCTTCAATTTCTTTTCCCATCCACAATTCTTGGAATTTCTTCTTGTTAACTAAAATTCCACATAAACGGCGATGATTCTTGTTCTGGCCTTTCGCTGAGTACTTGAGGCATCGACTAGGGACTTGTTTCTCCACACTGTTTTGGGATTCTTTTGCCGGCATAGACATAAAACGCGAATGGCAACGCATAAACGTGGTGACGACACAGCTGGGGCATGCGGAGGTTTAATATCCGACGCGAACAGTGACGCTGAGATAAACCGCATGACGTCCACAGCTGAGGGCGAGCGGCGCGATGTCGCGGAGGGCAGCGAGTGTGGCGTCACGACGAGATGGTAACACCACGACGACGATGTAAACGAGTCGAGGACGAAGGATGCGAAGGCACGACTGCGCCCGCGACCGAGCACACAAGACAATTAGTGCACGCGACGAGAAGACCACTGGCGAAGGGACATGGACGCCAAATCGCGAGCAACATCGAAGCCTAACAACAGCGACCAGCGTCGATGGCGAGATAGAGCAGAGAGCACGGCTAGAAAAGGCGCCGCGAGGAAAAATGGAGCAGAGACGCGCCATGGCTGGGCAGCCCCTGCGCGCAGAGAGCTTCGACGGCTGGGAGCTGAAGGAGGAGCGCGGCACCAGAGAGAGAAAACTCGGCTGGGTCGCGATGGAGCTGGAGCTTGAGGGAGAAGACCCGGGCGTGCAGAAGCTCTTGTGTAGAAAGCACGCGGATGCGTGGGCGCGTAACACAGGGGAAATCGAGCAGGGCGCACGGCGATTGGGGGCTGGGGCGCCATGGGAGGGGGAAATCCGAGCAGAGAGGGGCGCGGCCATGGGGGAAAGAAGCCGAGCACAGGGAGTTCTCCATGGCGCGCAGTGAGCAGAACGGGCGCTGTGGCCAGGAAAAGCAGGGGAAGCGGCGGCCCTGGAGGAATCTTGGCTGGTCGCGCAGGGATGCAGAGGCAGCAACGGCCATGAATGAAGGGACGCAGAGGATTTGGTCGAGCAGGGGCCTCGGCAAGTTTGAGGGAGAAGGGAGAGACATGGCTGGGCGCAGCCTCCATGGATGCAGGGCGCGCGCGTGCGTAGAAAGCTAGGCGCGAACGAGCGCAGGGAGGCTGGGCGAATCGCGATTGCGCGCGGCTGGAGCTGGGTCGTGGGCAAGCAGAGAAACACGGCACGCCATGGAGGGACCTCGGGAGAGAGAATCGCGAGCTGGAGCACGGGATGGAAGATGAATGCTATGGTGTCATGCTGTATGATGAGAACAAGAGACAAAGCGTGGAGATGAAAACTCAGATATTATCTCATTGGATGAGGGAGAGGGAGGACGTGATAGAATTGTCCACAGGAGAGCGTAGCAAGGGGAGATGTCACACATGCAAGAGAAAAGATCAAGGGCCTACGGATGGCTGTTGTGAGAGGATAAGAGAACGGCAATGTTGACATTTGTTTGGATAAAAGAAGAAAAGCAATGGTAGAAATGAGGAAAAGAGTAATTTTTCTTCGCCATATTTTTAACGAAAGCTCATGCATAAGAAATAAATCATGGCGGTGGAGATATTTAGAGGAGGATTTTTTCTATTTTCTTTTATTTTACAAAAACGAAATACATCTATACTACTTATTAAGAAGATAAGAGTAGTATGTCGTTCTGCCCTCCCCGTGTTCTGCCGTTCTGCCCTCCCCCGTTCCGCGCGCAGAAAAAAAAATCAAATCATGGCTACTCAGGGATTGAACCTTGGATCTATTAAGTAGAATGTCTAGCCTTCCAACCTCTAGCCAACATAACTCATGTTGAATTGTGTATAACTTCAACTAAGACTTCTTTTATGTTTAACCCGCCGTTCACTCTGTATGCTCACTGAGTCTAGAAAAACATTTATAGCTTGGCCCCTGATCTTTCTGGAATTTAGGACGCAGTCCAGAAAATAAAGAAAATAGGGAAAAGGAGTTTAGAAATTGATTTTTAGTTTAAAAATAATTGCAGAAACCCATTTAATTCATGGAAATTTCATATTAAATCCAAATGAGTTCATTCCAATTTCTATAATTCTATAATATTATTTTTTTATCATATAATACCTCTATTTTGTCATGAAAACAACAATAAAATTGATTTCCTAATTAATCCTATATCAAATACATAGAAACTTTGGAAATTCGTAACTTCCCCATTTTAATTCTAAATTGAACCGTTCCAGTTGTGTTAGTCTCGTATGAATATTTACTACGCAGTAACAACATTGATTATACCATGTTTCATACTTTTATAGTTAGATATTTATTTATCCTATGTTAATTGGGTTAATCTATGTCTATTGGATTAATTTATTTAATATATTAATATAGTATTCTAACTTTATGGTTATACGATGTTTGATCATTAGTCTTGCAAACACACACACTTACCTTTTTGTTTAAGCAAAAGCGTATGGTGGTATGTGTCCGATGGCTAACGATGTACGAGGAAATTTCTTCTGGTATGTGTGAAACGTGCTCTCCAATAATGAGACCATGCAAATCGTGATATATATCGAAGTCTGCATGATACTGATGGTTGCAATGTAGTGGTGAAACAGATAGATTATAAATAACAAAATTTATGTATGGCCAGAATCACAAATTGATTATGAAACATTTTCTCATAACGGTATAACACATATTTTGTATATAAGTTATCGTAGTATACTGGTATTATATATTCCCGTTGCAACGCACGGGCATTCAGCTAGTATAATTTTAGGCATGAAATGAGGGTCTATAAGATATAAAAAAAGGGTCGAACAAAATAATATCAACCACAATATTTAGACCGAATTTAATTTGGTAAATACTCTTGGAGTCATGTGAATCTTAATCAGTTATTTATATCTGAAAGTGTAGATCTGAGCAAGAAGAAACAGACCGAATTAAACTGATTTCGGCTTCGTTATTTCAATTTACGACTGATTTTGTGGAAGTCAAACTGATTAGCAATTTTTTTGAGTTCGGCTCTAATTATGTTGGTCTGATTTAGTTTTATATCACTTCTATCATCGAATTCCAGTTAATTGGTTCGGGATAAGAATCGGAGGACTGGACTAAATTCCCAAATTCGTATTCACGCGAGCGATGAATTTTAAATAATCACCGGACGCACCGATTTTCAGGACAACTATTGTCGGGGACCATAATTAGGGGTACCCTCAAGGCTCCTAATTCTCAGCTGGTAACCCCCATCAGCACAAAGCTGCAAAGGCCTGATGGGTGCGATTAAGTCAGGGATCAGTCCATTCGAGGGACACGATCACGCCTCGCCCGAGCCTAGCCTCGGACAAGGGCAGCCGACCCCGGAGGATTTCCGTCTCGCCCGAGGCCCCCCTTCAGCGGCGAACATATTTCCGGCTCGCCCGAGGCCCTGCCTTCGCTAAGAAGCAACCCTGACCAAATCGCCGCACCGACCGACCAAGTCAGAGGAGAATTTAATGCAAAGGTTGCCTGACACCCTTATCCTGACGCGTGCCCCCAGCCGGCAGAGCCGAAGTGACCGCCGTTACTTCGCCGCTCCATTGACCGGCCTGACAGAAGGACAGCGCCGCCTGCGCCACTTCGACTGCGGTGCCACTTGACAGAGTGAGACTGACAGGCAGTCAGGCCCTGCCGAAGGCATCGTAGGAAGCTCCGCTTCGCCCGACCCAGGGCTCGGACTCGGGCTAAGTCCCGGAAGACGGCGAACTCCGCCCGACCCAGGGCTTGGACTCGGGCCAAGTCCCGGAAGACGGCGAACTCCGCCCGACCCAGGGCTCAGACTCAGGCTAAGTCCCAGAAGACGACGATCTCCGCCTCGCCCGACCCAGGGCTCGGACTCGGGCTAAGTCCCGGAAGACGACGATCTCCGCCTCGCCCGACCCAGGGCTCGGACTCGGGCTAAGTCCCGGAAGACGACGATCTCCGCCTCGCCCGACTGTCACACCCGGTTTTGGAAGGCAAACCAAGTGCGAACTATGTACGTGCCAGGATCAGAACTCACGTACACAGCGATTACATAAATGAACATCAATGCACATTGCTCGAATAATAACTTAAAAGAGTATTAACTTAATACATCACAGAGTCATAGACATCCACATAGTCATCGTCTTAACAGGTAAATCAAAGTGCTAGCGAAACGCAGTAAAGATAAGGCCTTCACAGGCAGCTGACTGGGGGTTGCCGCCAACCCACACCTAGAATTCGTCGTAGTCTTGGAACTCCTGGAAGTCTCCTTCCACGGCTTCGCCTTCTCCTGAGCAGTGGTTACAATGCGGACAACCTGGTGTTTTGTGGTAAAGCAAGGATGAGTACACATCAACGTACTCAGCAAATGTCCCGTTTGGCTGAAGTGGACTAGCTTTATGTGGGGTTAGGCTCAAGCAGTTGCTTTTAGTTGGTCAGGTATTTATCATTAGTAGAAGCCAGATTTTAGCATTAACCAACCCATGAACCATTTCCTCATCGAGGAACAACATCATCATATTCGAACCAAAACCATAACATAATCCTTGTATCTCGAACCATCTGTATCTCTAATCAAAGAGGATCCCAAGGCTGCTCTTAACCATGAGCACGGCTGATATATCAGTTTCATTACCCTCTGCAGAGGTCGCACACTTTACCCATGAGTCATGATTCCCTTTCTACCCGGGGAGAGCTAATCCCCATTGACCACTACCTAGGTGGTCCGGCAGGGTATCACTACGTAGCTTTTACAAAGATTCCCTAGAGATCATAGCTGCCCGTTAGGTTTCTCCAGTTTGATAAACACAGTACTCCTCCCCGCAGGAGAGTGACTAACAAAAGCAAAACGAAAGAACCTCGGCACTCAGCCTCGGCAGAGCAAGCACTGTGCCTGGACCCCATTGACGGCACGACGGCGAAGCAACTACACCTCTAGTTCCTCTAATTAATTAGCTAAGGGCATCCCATTTCACCCTCATGGTTGCACTGTTATCCCGGGTTGTCACTCCCCAAACAGGTCCTTACGGAGAGGCACTCAGGAAACAGCCTGAGCCCCCTAAAGTATCACAAGATCATCAACATCATCAGGGTAACAGTATCATAAATAGTCACATCATGTTCATTGATTAAGTTAAGGCAATAGCAGAATGCTAACCCTAACAGACCATAAGGTCATCAAGGATAAAGTAAAGTGTAAAGCTAGTCAATCCTTAGGTTTCAAGTAAGTAATGCGGGGTAGTAAGTTATAAATGAATAGGACATAATGGGTCAGAGGACACTTGCCTTCACCAAACTGTTGATCAGGAACTTCCTCTGCAACTTCCTCGGGAAACACAGACTGCTCGTTGTCTACGTAAAGTAATCATTCACACTATGCACTTGGGAAATAACAAACAAAAGCCATATACCAAACATATGCAGCAGAGGGATCACAAGTTCATAATAGAAAAGGATATGCACTCTGGTGTTCCCTAGGTCTAGGGTAGAGGACTATACAAAATGATTCATTATCCACTAATCAGGTCTAAGTTAGTGGTGGGGTTAAATCATTACATGGTGTTAAGTCCATAAACTTAAGTGCTCCAACTTTTATTAAAGTCTACTATCTTTTATTTATCTCAAATAGGGTTCCCATAACATTAATTTTACCCTAATGATCAACTATTAATTGGGACATAGAAACAGCAGGGAAACATTGCTTAAACAGATAGATAATAATATTATGAACATTTTGCAATTTGAAGCACCAAATTTGGAGTTCATATGACAAAGTTATGAATTTTACCAGTTTAGGGATTAAAAATATACCCTAAATACCTATTTTGAATTAAATAAAAGGTCCGAGGACCTAACTGCGAAGGTCCAGGGACGGCGGGTCAATTTACAGAAAACCGGGGGTCTCTTTAAGAATTTGCGCGGGCGAAGGGGTATCGGGCTTCTACGGCCGTTGGATCTCAGATCAACGCCCGAGATTAGATCCGCGGGCGGGCGCGCGAGCGCGCGGCGGCGTGAGCGGCTGACAGGCGGGGCCAGCGAGCAGAGCGGGCGCGGGCGGGCTGATAGGCGGGGCCAGGCGGGCAGCGCGGGCGCGGACGGGCTGACAGGCGGGGCCAGGCGGGCAGCGCGGGCGCGGACGGCTGACAGGCGGGGCCCAAATGGCAGGAAGGCGGGGTGCGGGGGGGGGGGGGGGGAAACAGCCCTGGGCCGTTGGATCTCAGGCGGACGGCTAGGATTGGGCTCGGCCTATTTAAAATAGGGCCATCCGATCTGAGATGGACGGCGGGGATGGGGCGGCTGGCTTCTGTCTCCTTCTCCAGCCAGCTGAGGCGGCGGCGCCCGTCCCGCGGCGGAGAACTCGCCGGAGATGAGGGGCGCAGGGGCTCTACGGGTCCTTGGGGCGACCTGAATGGCCGAGGAGGTTGGGGAGGGCGCTGGAAACCTTTTGGTGGGGACTAGGTCGGGACAGGGGCACCGGAGGGGGGCGGTTCACGGCGAAGCGGCTCGGCGGCGGCGCTATGGGACTCCGGCGAGCAATTAAACGCGACAGAGTGCAATAGAGGGGAAGGGAGGGGTCATGGGAGGTTCCTTACCTCAAGGCGAACTCCGGGGACTCCTTGGTGGCGACAATGGCGCGACGACGGCCCGGGTCGGCGGTGGCGGACCTCCGCGGCTGCACGGGGGACGGCGGGTGAGCGCGGGCAGAGGGAAATAGGGAGGGGAAGGGGAAATTGGGGCGTGTCCCGGGTTGCGGACGTCGGGGCGAAGCTCACCGTGGCAGAAGGCACGGCGGGGCTCCAACGGCGACGGAGAAACGGGCTCGGGCGGCGGTGGTTAATGGCGACGGCGCTTTGGCGTGTGAGCAGCGAGGGGGAGATGGGAGGGAGGCCTGCAGGTGCGCAAATGAGGGAGGGGGAGATGGCGAGCGAGGTTCTGGGCTCAAGTGGCCGAGGGCGAGGTGGTTGCGAGCTCCACGCGCGACGTGGGCGCGGAGTCCGCGGCACGCGCGGACCGGGGCGGCGGTTACGCGAAGACGGAGAAGCTGACAGCCGGGGCCCGCGGGCAGAGAGAGAGGGGAGAGCGGGCGCGGGCGCGGGGAAAGCGGTCGCGCTGACGGGCGGGCCCGCCAGGGCAGAGAGAGAAGGGGGGAGAGGCGCGCGCGGGATTGGGCCGGCTGGGCCGAAAGGCCGAGGGGGCGGGGGAAGTGGGCTTCTTTCCTTTTTCTTTTATTCTGGCATTTGTTTTCCCTTTTTCTTTTTATTTATTCTATTTGATTCAAATCCAAATAGGCCACAATTCAAATTAGCATTTCTAAGGATTATGCACCAAACAAAAGTGAAATCTAGGGTTCAACATGATGCAACATTTCATACTCCCTTGGAGTTTAGCCTACTAGTTTATAATTACAAATAAAATAACCACTTTTCTCCTATAGAAATGAGAAAGAGAAGATTGGGGAAGGATGAGAAAAGGGAAGTAACACCTGAATTTGTGAATATGAGCAAAGAAATTTTATACCCCCAAATTCAGGGTGTTACAAACCTATCCCCCTTAAAAGAATCTCGCCCCGAGATTCAGGGTTGGTCAGCAAATAGTTCAGGGTATTTGGCTTTCAGATCATCTTCTCGTTCCCAGGTTGCTTCTTCCTCGGAGTGGTGACCCCATCTGACTTTGCACATTCTGATGGTATTCCTCCGGGTGACTCTGTCTGCGAACTCCAGAATCTGCGTTGGCTTCTCTATGTATGTCAGATCCTCCTGGACTTCCAAACCCTCCACTGGCAACTGTTCTTCTGGTACTCGCAGACACTTCTTCAATTGCGACACGTGGAACACATTGTGCACTGCCGACAAACTTTCTGGTAGGTCGAGTTGGTAAGCCACTTCTCCACGCTTTGCTTGAATCTGATATGGTCCAACGTACCGGGGTGCTAACTTGCCTTTAACTCCGAACCTTCTGACTCCCCTGATAGGTGACACCTTCAGATAGACGAAGTCCCCCACTTCGAAACTCAGTTCTCTTCTCCTTCAGTCCGCATAGCTTCGCTGTCTTGACTGGGCTATCTTCAGGTTCTCCCGAACCATTTTGATATTCTCTTCGGCTTCAAGCAGGATGTCGGGGCCAAACACCTGTCTCTCTCCAGGCTGGTCCCAATGCAGCGGAGTCCTACAACTCCGTCCATAGAGTGCCTGAAACGGCGACATCCTCAAGCTGGCCTGGTAACTATTGTTATAGGAGAATTCTGCATAAGGTAACCTTTTGTCCCATCCTGACTTGTCTTGCAACGCACAGGCTCTCAGCATATCTTCTAGGATCTGGTTAGTTCTTTCAGTCTGACCGTCTGTCTGCGGGTGATAAGCCGAGCTGAAGTTCAAATGTGTACCCAAAGCTTCTTGTAGCTGCTGCCAAAAATGAGAGGTGAACTGCGTTCCTCGATCTGACACTATCTTCTTCGGCACACCATGAAGGCAGACTATCCGTGACATGTATAACTCAGCTAACGTTGCTCCGGTGTATGTGGTCTTCATAGGTATGAAATGGGCCACCTTTGTTAAGCGGTCCACAACCACCCAGATGGAATCATAGCCGGCCCGGGTACGAGGTAGGCCAACTATAAAATCCATCTCGATCTCATCCCACTTCCACTGAGGAATCCGCAATGGCTGCAGCAATCCGGCGGGCCTTTGATGCTCTGCTTTGGTCCTTTGACAGCTATCACAGATGGCGACATATTCTGCGATTTCTCTTTTCATGCCATACCACCAAAACCTCCTTTTTAAATCCTGGTACATCTTTTCACTTCCCGGGTGTATGGAGTAGGCTGTCTCATGAGCTTCCTTGAGGATCAGTTCCCGAATAGGTTTGAGGTCGGGGACACACAATCGGTCCTTGAACCATATTACTCCCTCTTCATCCTCTCGAAAGTCTTTGCCTCTTCCTTCTAAGATCAGCTGCCGGATCTTGTTGATGTTTTCATCATCCTTCTGCCCTTCTTTGATCTCCCGCTCTAGAGTGGGCTCTAATTCCACTGTTACTCCTTGCGTACTGTTCAGGAAACCGAGACTCAGTCTATCGAACTCCTTGGCTAACTCATATGGCATTGGGTACGTGGCCATCATATTGACTTGACTCTTCCTGCTCAGAGCATCTGCAACCACATTGGCTTTGCCTGGATGGTAATGTATCTCCAACTCATAGTCCTTGATCAATTCCAACCATCTTCGCTGTCTCATGTTTAACTCTGACTGGGTGAATATGTATTTCAGACTTTTATGATCTGTGTAGATGTCGCACTTCTGCCCATACAGGTAATGTCTCCAGGTCTTCAAAGCATGAACTACTGCTGCCAACTCTAGGTCATGTGTGAGATAATTTTTCTCATGGATCTTCAGCTGTCGAGATGAATATGCTACAACTCTTCCTTCTTGCATTAGCACACATCCCAATCCGGTGTAAGAAGCATCGCAATACACTGAGAATGGCTTGTGAACATCAGGCAGGACTAACACCGGAGCTGTAGTTAATCTATTTTTCAGTTCTTCAAATGCTTCCTGACACTTTTGGGTCCACTTGAATTCAACTTTCTTCGCTAGTAACGCTGTCATTGGTCTAGCAATCTTTGAGAAGCCTTCGATGAAACGCCTGTAATACCCAGCCATTCCAATGAAGCTCTTGATCCCACGAACATCCTTTGGTGCTTTCCAGTTCAGGATATCTGCCACTTTCTTTGGATCCACTGCCAACCCATCTTGATTTATGATGTGACCCAGAAACAGGACTTCATGAATCCAGAACTCGCATTTGCCCAGCTTGGCATACAACTGATGCTCTCGAAGTCTTTGCAATACCATCTTCAAATGCTCTACATGATCTTCCTCACTTCGAGAGTATATGAGAATATCATTGATAAACACTACCACAAACTTGTCCAGATAATCCATGAACACACTGTTCATCAGGTACATAAAGAAGGCTGGCGCATTTGTCAAACCAAAGGACATAACTGTGAATTCATATAACCCGTACTTGGTGATGAATGCTGTCTTTGGTATGTCCGAGGGTCGGATTCTGAGTTGATGGTAACCTGATCTCAGATCTATCTTTGAGAATACGCTGGCACCTCTGAGCTGGTCGAACAAATCTTCTATCCTTGGCAGGGGGTACTTGTTTTTGACAGTGACTTCATTCAAGGCTCTGTAGTCTATGCACATCCTTTTGGTACCATCTTTCTTCTCTACAAACAACACCGGAGCGGCCCAAGGCGAGGTACTTGGTCTGATGTAACCCTTCTCTAACATCTCATCTATCTGCTTCTTGAGTTCCACCAATTCTGGTCCAGACACTCGGTAGGCTCTTTTGGAAATGGGGGCGGTACCAGGGATAAGCTCTATGGCAAATTCGACTTTTCTCTCGGGTGGCATGCCCGTTAGCTCCTCGGGAAATACGTCCGGAAAGTCCGACACAACCTTGATAGCCTCGAGCGGGTTGGGCTCCTTACTATCAACTGAAATCTGGTGACAGACACCCTCCGCTGATTTAGGCATCCTTAGCTCGGCCACTACCTCTTCTCCTGACGGGGACTTCAATGTTACGGTCCTCTTGTCACAACTAACGTTTGCTTCATACTTCATTAACCAATTCATCCCTAGGATGACATCTATCCCAGGGGTGTCTATTACTATTAAGTCACTGGGGAATCCTATCCCCCTTATTTCCACCCTTATATTTGAGCATATTTTATCTGTTTGCACCTTGCCACCAACTGAATTAATCCTCATGGGCGGCATCATTGCCTCTACTGAGATGTTATGCAATTCTACCCAGGTTGCAGTGACAAATGAATGAGTTGCACCAGTATCAAATAGCACTTTCGTGGGATGAGATTCGACTGAGAACATACCTACTGCCACATCTGGTGCATCCTGGATCGCTTCGGCCTCCAAGTGGTTCACCTTTCCACGGTTGTACGCTTGGTTACGATTGCCTGCCGTCGGCTGCAGTACACCTTGCCTTGTTGGAGCATTGGGGTTGGTCTGCTGCTGCGCCATCTTCTTCGGGCACTGCATCGCCCAGTGGCCTTGTTCTCCACAGTGGAAACATCCTCTGCCTCCTCCTTGTGCTGGGGCTGCTTGGTTGCTCTGGTTTGCTGCTGGGGCAGGAAGGCGAGGTGCCTGGTTGTTCTGCTTCTGATACTGATTACCTCCCTGCTGGCTGTGCTGACGATACTGCTGCTGCTGCTGTGGGTACTGCCTCTGAAACTGCTGCTGATGCGGACGCTGGTTCTGATTCTGATATCCTTGTGGGTGACCAGGCCTGCCTTGCTGAGATGAACTGCCTGAGAAACGTGGACGGCTGATGCCTCCGGTCTGGGGTCCACTCATCTTGCGCTTCCGATCTTCCATATCCTTACGCTTCTTCTCAGTCATAACTGCCCTATCGATCAAATGCTGGAAGGTGGGGAAGGTGTGATTCATCAGCTGGTAATGCAGGGGATCCACCAAACCCCTCATGAACCTGTACTGCCTTTTAGCATCAGTGTTGACATCCTCAGGTGCATACCGAGATAGCTGCAGAAACTTGTCTCTGTATTCACTAACAGACAGGGGTCCCTGCTTCAGAGCCAGAAACTCCTCCTTCTTCACGATCATCAGTCCCTCCGGCACATGGTACCTGCGGAAACTCTTGCTGAATTCTTCCCAGGTGATGGCTTCGGGGTCAGCATGTGTGGCGAGGTAGGACTCCCACTAGGACTGGGCTGCTCCCCTTAGCTGACGGGGACCATACAGAACCTTCTCCCTGTCGTTACATTGAGCGGTGCGCAGTTCTCTTTCCACTGCGCGCAGCCAGTCTTCTGCATCCATGGGGTCGGCAGAATGGGCGAAGGTAGGAGGGTGCCCTCTCATGAACTCACCACGCTTATCCCGTGGCATCTGGGGCATCTGCACTTGCAATTGGGGTTGGGGTTGCTGTTGAGCCTGCTGCATGGCTGCCAGAGTCTGCCCAATGGCCTGCACTGCCTGAGTCTGCATCAAGAACATCTGCTCCACTGACATCGGGGGTGGCGGGGGAGGCTGCCTCTGTTGTTCCTCCTGCTGGTCATGCTGCTCTTGCTGAGCACGCCTGTTGCATCGGCGCCTGTTGTCAGACATCTGTGGAAGACATTCATACATCAGCATTGATCTTGCAACCCTCCAGCATAAGAAAAGAGAATACAGAATTCTTCATGACACTGAGTGAATAAAGAGCTTCACTGATCCTCATTAAGATTCAACACAGCTTCTCAGATAAGAAGGAAAGTAGAAGTAAATGGCTTCCCAACTAAATAACTGACTTTATTAACATTATAGCTAGGCCAAACTGCAGGAGAAACCCACAGGTTGGCAACAGTCATTACAAAGATTCAAATCCAGCACAAGTTCATCATAACAAGCATGCAAGCAACTGATAAGCAAACTAAGCTAATTGGAAGCAACTGATAAGCAAACTAAACTAACTATTTAAGACTGAGACATCTGACTTAAGAATTATTACAAACTCCGACGCTAACCATCTAAGGATCCAGATCTATCCTGGTCTTACAGGCGGGGGAACCATAAGTGTGGTGACCACGTGGCGGTGAGCGGTAAGGGTGCTGAGTCCCAACAAGAGCGGGAGAACCACCCTCCTGGTGATGGCGCTCTGCCAGCTCAGCACGCAACTCCGCAATCTCCGTTCGAGCCCTGCTCAGCTCGTCCAGAGAGTGATCCAGCTCAGTGTTAAGCACTACGACTAGGTTGACTGTGCTGCTCAACCTAGGGTTAGCCTCACCAACAGGTGAGACAACCACACTCTCTGTGCTGCCAGTAGGGCGGCGGGGGTAGTACCGAAGGTTAAGACCGTCGGCCACCCCACCGAACAAAGAACAGTACTGGGAGAGTGCACGTCGTGCTGCATCCTGCATAGCCGCCTCTGCAGTGTCCCTCTTGGAGATGGAATAGTGCTCCGAAACGGCCTCCGCACCCCGGAGGTCATCCTCCGGACGGCGAACTAGGCAGGTAGCCTCCCAGCGGTCCGGGTACCTCCCGCGACTGTGCTGGTAGACTACACAACGATACTCGATCGACCAGGTATGCCGGTCAAAAGCCTGGCGCAGCAAGGTGTCGAGTGCGTCGTGGAAGTGACAACCGCGAGCGGCGTCACGGGTGATGGGTCGGGCGACCCATCCTTCCGCCTCCTGCGGCTCAGAAGACTCCGTGCTGTGGTCTGAGTCATCGTCGTCGGGGTCTCCTCCAGGACTCCCTCCGGTAGCTCCTCCAACAGCCGAGGCGTCCCGCGGTGGTGCAGGGGGCGCCTCCAGCTGGGCAACAGAGGAACGGGGCCTCACGGACACCACCTCCTGCTGGGGTGGGGAGGAAGAGCCCTGCTGCTCTCTGTGCTGGCGCCGGCGTTCCTGCTCCTCACGCAGGCGGTGGTGCAGTCTCTCCAGGTGACTCGACTGACCGGACACGGTGCGGTGCAGAGGACGCTCCGCAAGTCGAGACAGCAGGAAAGGAATCACCGACTTACGTGCAGTGTGTCTAAGACGAGCCATCTACAAAAGACACCGTGAGCATAAGAGTAAGAGCAGAACTAATATGACAAGTGAATAAACCATAGACGGAATAAGATAAAAATTTTAACAAGGTATAATATAGTATATATATATGTAGTAAAACATAGGGTTGGTCGAGGTGACCGACTTTTGAAGTAACATCAGAGGTCAAGGTGAGGGGGGAAGGTCAATAGTCCTTAGTACGACCAGTGCTACTCTAGGTCAGCGGTCCTACAGTCAGCACGGCTTTGATACCACTTATGTCACACCCGGTTTTGGAAGGCAAACCAAGTGCGAACTATGTACGTGCCAGGATCAGAACTCACGTACACAGCGATTACATAAATGAACATCAATGCACATTGCTCGAATAATAACTTAAAAGAGTATTAACTTAATACATCACAGAGTCATAGACATCCACATAGTCATCGTCTTAACAGGTAAATCAAAGTGCTAGCGAAACGCAGTAAAGATAAGGCCTTCACAGGCAGCTGACTGGGGGTTGCCGCCAACCCACACCTAGAATTCGTCGTAGTCTTGGAACTCCTGGAAGTCTCCTTCCACGGCTTCGCCTTCTCCTGAGCAGTGGTTACAATGCGGACAACCTGGTGTTTTGTGGTAAAGCAAGGATGAGTACACATCAACGTACTCAGCAAATGTCCCGTTTGGCTGAAGTGGACTAGCTTTATGTGGGGTTAGGCTCAAGCAGTTGCTTTTAGTTGGTCAGGTATTTATCATTAGTAGAAGCCAGATTTTAGCATTAACCAACCCATGAACCATTTCCTCATCGAGGAACAACATCATCATATTCGAACCAAAACCATAACATAATCCTTGTATCTCGAACCATCTGTATCTCTAATCAAAGAGGATCCCAAGGCTGCTCTTAACCGTGAGCACGGCTGATATATCAGTTTCATTACCCTCTGCAGAGGTCGCACACTTTACCCATGAGTCATGATTCCCTTTCTACCCGGGGAGAGCTAATCCCCATTGACCACTACCTAGGTGGTCCGGCAGGGTATCACTACGTAGCTTTTACAAAGATTCCCTAGAGATCATAGCTGCCCGTTAGGTTTCTCCAGTTTGATAAACACAGTACTCCTCCCCGCAGGAGAGTGACTAACAAAAGCAAAACGAAAGAACCTCGGCACTCAGCCTCGGCAGAGCAAGCACTGTGCCTGGACCCCATTGACGGCACGACGGCGAAGCAACTACACCTCTAGTTCCTCTAATTAATTAGCTAAGGGCATCCCATTTCACCCTCATGGTTGCACTGTTATCCCGGGTTGTCACTCCCCAAACAGGTCCTTACGGAGAGGCACTCAGGAAACAGCCTGAGCCCCCTAAAGTATCACAAGATCATCAACATCATTAGGGTAACAGTATCATAAATAGTCACATCATGTTCATTGATTAAGTTAAGGCAATAGCAAAATGCTAACCCTAACAGCCCATAAGGTCATCAAGGATAAAGTAAAGTGTAAAGCTAGTCAATCCTTAGGTTTCAAGTAAGTAATGCGGGGTAGTAAGTTATAAATGAATAGGACATAATGGGTCAGAGGACACTTGCCTTCACCAAACTGTTGATCAGGAACTTCCTCTTCAACTTCCTCGGGAAACACAGACTGCTCGTTGTCTATGTAAAGTAATCATTCACACTATGCACTTGGGAAATAACAAACAAAATCCATATACCAAACATATGCAGCAGAGGGATCACAAGTTCATAATAGAAAAGGATAGGCACTCTGGTGTTCCCTAGGTCTAGGGTAGAGGACTATACAAAATGATTCATTATCCACTAATCAGGTCTAAGTTAGTGGTGGGGTTAAATCATTACATGGTGTTAAGTCCATAAACTTAAGTGCTCCAACTTTTATTAAAGTCTACTATCTTTTATTTATCTCAAATAGGGTTCCCATAACATTAATTTTACCCTAATGATCAACTATTAATTGGGACATAGAAACAGCAGGGAAACATTGCTTAAACAGATAGATAATAATATTATGAACATTTTGCAATTTGAAGCACCAAATTTGGAGTTCATATGACAAAGTTATGAATTTTACCAGTTTAGGGATTAAAAATATACCCTAAATACCTATTTTGAATTAAATAAAAGGTCCGAGGACCTAACTGCGAAGGTCCAGGGACGGCGGGTCAATTTACAGAAAACCGGGGGTCTCTTTAAGAATTTGCGCGGGCGAAGGGGTATCGGGCTTCTACGGCCGTTGGATCTCAGATCAACGCCCGAGATTAGATCCGCGGGCGGGCGCGCGAGCGCGCGGCGGCGTGAGCGGCTGACAGGCGGGGCCAGCGAGCAGAGCGGGCGCGGGCGGGCTGACAGGCGGGGCCAGGCGGGCAGCGCGGGCGCGAACGGGCTGACAGGCGGGGCCAGGCGGGCAGCGCGGGCGCGGACGGCTAACAGGCGGGGCCCAAATGGCAGGAAGGCGGGGTGCGGTGGGGGAAAACAGCCCTGGGCCGTTGGATCTCAGGCGGACGGCTAGGATTGGGCTCGGCCTATTTAAAATAGGGCCATCCGATCTGAGATGGACGGCGGGGATGGGGCGGCTGGCTTCTGTCTCCTTCTCGAGCCAGCTGAGGCGGCGGCGCCCGTCCCGCGGCGGAGAACTCACCGGAGATGAGGGGCGCAGGGGCTCTGCGGGTCTTTGGGGCGACCTGAATGGCCGGGGAGGTTGGGGAGGGCGCGGGAAACCTTTTGGTGGGGACTAGGTCGGGACAGGGGCACCGGAGGGGGGCGGTTCACGGCGAAGCGGCTCGGCGGCGGCGCTATGGGACTCCGGCGAGCAATTAAACGCGACAGAGTGCAATAGAGGGGAAGGGAGGGGGCATGGGAGGTTCCTTACCTCAAGGCGAACTCCGGGGACTCCTTGGTGGCGACAATGGCGCGACGACGGCCCGGGTCGGCGGTGGCGGACCTCCGCGGCTGCACGGGGGACGGCGGGTGAGCGCGGGCAGAGGGAAATAGGGAGGGGAAGGGGAAATTGGGGCGTGTCCCGGGTTGCGGACGTCGGGGCGAAGCTCACCGTGGCAGAAGGCACGGCGGGGCTCCAACGGCGACGGAGAAACGGGCTCGGGCGGCGGTGGTTAATGGCGGCGGCGCTTTGGCGTGTGAGCAGCGAGGGGGAGATGGGAGGGAGGCCTGCAGGTGCGCAAATGAGGGAGGGGGAGATGGTGAGCGAGGTTCTGGGCTCAAGTGGCCGAGGGCGAGGTGGTTGCGAGCTCCACGCGCGACGTGGGCGTGGAGTCCGCGGCACGCGCAGACCGGGGCGGTGGTTACGCAAAGACGGAGAAGCTGACAGCCAGGGCCCGCGGGCAGAGAGAGAGGGGAGAGCGGGCGCGGGCGCGGGGAAAGCGGCCGCGCTGACGGGCGGGCCCGCCAGGGCAGAGAGAGAAGGGGGGGGAGAGGCGCGCGCGGGATTGGGCCGGCTGGGCCGAAAGGCCAAGGGGGCGGGGGAAGTGGGCTTCTTTCCTTTTTCTTTTATTCTGGCATTTGTTTTCCCTTTTTCTTTTTATTTATTCTATTTGATTCAAATCCAAATAGGCCACAATTCAAATTAGCATTTCTAAGGATTATGCACCAAACAAAAGTGAAATCTAGGGTTCAACATGATGCAACATTTCATACTCCCTTGGAGTTTAGCCTACTAGTTTATAATTACAAATAAAATAACCACTTTTCTCCTATAGAAATGAGAAAGAGAAGATTGGGGAAGGATGAGAAAAGGGAAGTAACACCTGAATTTGTGAATATGAGCAAAGAAATTTTATACCCCCAAATTCAGGGTGTTACACCGACCCAGGGCTCGGACTTGGGCTCGGCCCCAGAAGACGACGAACTCCGCTTCGCCCGACCCCAGGGCTCGGACTCCGCCCCGGCATCAGCCGGCGATCTCCGCCTCGCCCGAACCTGGGGCTCGGACCCGACCTCGGCCACGGAAGACAGACTCGACCTCGGCTTCGGAGGAGCTTCCACATCGCCCAACCTAGGGCGCAGACCAGCCACGTCAACAGGAGGCGCCATCATCACCCTACCCCGAGCTGACTCGGGCCGCAGGGAACAAGACCGGCGTCCCATCTGGCTCGCTCCGCCAGATAGGCAATGATGGCGCCCTACATACTCTATGACGACGGCAGCTCTCAGCCCCCTTACGGAAGCAAGAGGACGTCAGCAAGGATTCAATCGCTCCGACAGCTGTCCCTCCGCCAGGCTCCATCGCTCCTCCGACGGCCACGACATCACACCAGCTGGGTGCCAAGATCTCTCTGGCTGCCACAACGGCATGTACTTAGGGCGCTAGCTCTCCTCCGCTAGACACGTAGCACTCTGCTACACCCCCCATTGTACACCTGGATCCTCTCCTTGCGCCTATAAAAGGGAGGACCAGGGCCCTCTTAGAGAAGGTTTGTCGCGCGGGGACGAGGACGAGACACGCGCTCGCCCAGAGCCGCTCGCTCCCTCTCCCGCGTGGACGCTTGTAACCCCCTACTGCAAGCGCACCCGACCTGGGCGTGGGACGAACACGAAGGCCGCGGGATTCCCACCTCTCTCACGCCGGTCTCTGGCCACCTCGCTCTCCCCCCTTCGCGCTCGCCCTCGCGCTCGACCCATCTGGGCTGAGGCACGCGGCGACATTCACTCGTCGGCTCAGGGACCCCCCGGTCTCGGAACACCGACAGTTGGCACGCCAGGTAGGGGCCTGCTGCGTGTTGACGAACAGCTTCCCGTCAAGCTCCAGATGGGCAGTCTCCAGCAACCTCTCCAACCCGGGACGGTGCTCCGTTTCGGGAGTCTTGAGTTCATGTCCCTCGACGGCAGCTACGACATGATACTCCTTCCACCGCCGCACGACAACGACAGTGGCGGCCGACAACCCGCCCGCCGGCGGCGGAATCGACGACGTCTTCCCCGCGTGGTGGAAGAACAACCCTCGAGCTCATCCTGCCCTCTTCCCCGCCGACGGAGGGGAAGACGGGGCAACCAAGGCCAAGCAGGAGACAGCGCCTCGTCGGCTGTCGAGCGAGTCGACGGCCCCAGCGCCCCAATGGGGGGCGCACCGGGCGTCGACCTCGCGTTTGAGACGAAGGCGAGCACCGTCTCCTCGCGACACGCCAAACCCGAGCAAGCGGATGACGCCAGCACGCTCGCGAAAAGCTTGCTGGACGTCACCCTCGTACCTGAGACGACGGTGCAGTCAGCCCCCGACATGACATTATCGCCGCTCGTCGACCAAAAGGTACCGACCGATTCCCATCCCACATCCTTCGGATTCAGCCTCGACCCGCCTAGCGGCCCCGCTTTGGCGGGTGCTCTCGTAGAGGCAAGTCCAAACCCTCTGGGGTTTCGTACGCGGTCACCGTGGGACCGGCTGACGGACGCCTCGACCTACGGGCCTCCTGGGTCCGAGGAACACGGCGAACCCAGCATCTGTTGGGATTTCTCTGGACTTGGCAACCCCAGTGCCATGCGGGACTTCATGACCGCATGCGACCACTGCCTTTCCGACTGTTCCGACGGTAGCCGTAGCCTCGGCGACGAGGACTGCGGCCCAAGTCGCGAATGCTTCCACGTCGATCTAGGGGGGTCCCTCCGAAGGCAACCATCTCGGCATGCCGGAGGACGGTGACCTCCCTAGGCCGGTGCCTCACGTTGACATCCCACGGGAGCTAGCTGTGGTCCCCGTTCAGGCAGGGGTCATGACCCACAGCTCGAGCAAATCCGCGGGGTGCAGGTCAGGCTCAACGAGGGAGCAGGAGCGCTTGAGCCGATCCGTCGGGACGTCGGGCAGGCATGGGCGGGCCAACCTCCGGCCGGAAAAATACGTCATCTACCTCAGGGCTTCCAGCACCGCGTCACCGACGACGTCAGGGTCAGGCCACCACCCGCATCCAGTGGGGTCGGCCAGAACCTGGCGGCAGCAGCAATGCTTCTTCGCGCGATGCCGGAGCCATCAACCACCGAGGGGCGGCGAATCCAGGGAGAGCTCAAGAATCTCCTGGAAGGCGCCGCGGTCCAACGGGCCGAGAGCTCTGCCTCCCGAAGGCAGGGGTACCCCTCGGAACCTCATGCCGCGACTTCCCGATTCATGCGGGAAGCCTCGGTCTACACCGGGCGCACGCGCAACACAGCGCCTGCGGCCCCGGGTCGCCTCGGCAACGAGCACCATCACCGCGACCGTCGGGCCCACCTCGACGAGAGGGTGCGCCGAGGCTACCACCCCAGGCGTGGGGGACGCTACGACAGCGGGGAGGATCGGAGTCCCTCGCCCAAACCACCCGGTCCGCAGACCTTCAGCCGGGCCATACGACGGGCGCCGTTCCTGACCCGGTTCCGACCCCCGACTACTGTCATAAAGTACTCGGGGGAGACGAGACCGGAACTGTGGCTCGCGGACTACCGTTTGGCCTGGCAACTGGGTGGAACGGACGATGACAACCTCATCATCCGCAACCTCCCCCTGTTCCTCTCCGACACCGCTCGCGCCTGGTTGGAGCACCTGCCTCCGGGGCAGATCTCCAACTGGGGCGACCTAGTCTAAGCTTTCGTCGGCAATTTCCAGGGCACGTACGTGCGCCCCGGGAATTCCTGGGACCTCCGAAGCTACCGACAGCAGCCGGGAGAGTCTCTCCGAGACTACATCCGGCGATTCTCGAAGCAGCGCACCGAGCTGCCCAACATCACCGACTCGGATGTCATCGGCGCGTTCCTCGCTGGCACCACCTGCCGCGACCTGGTGAGCAAGCTGGGTCGCAAGACCCCCACCAGGGCGAGCGAGCTGATGGACATCGCCACCAAGTTCGCCTCCGGCCAGGAGGCGGTCGAGGCTATCTTCCGAAAGGATAAGCAGCCCCAGGGCCGCCCATCGAAGATGCTCCCGAGGCGTCAACTCAGTGCGGCGCCAAGAAGAAGGGCAAGAAGAAGTCGCAAGCGAAACGCGACGCCGCCGACGCGGACCTTGTCGCCGCCGCCGAGTACAAGAACCCACAGAAGCCCCCCAGAGGTGCCAACCTCTTCGACAAGATGCTCAAGGCGCCGTGCCCCTATCACCAGAGGCCCGTCAAGCACACTCTTGAGGAGTGCGTCATGCTTCGGCGCCACTTCCACAGGGTCGGGCCACCCGCGGAGGGTGGCAAGGCCCGTGACGACGACAAGAAGGAAGATCACTAGGCAGGAGAGTTCCCCGAGGTCCGCGACTGCTTCATGATCTATGGTGGGCAAGCGGCGAATGCCTCGGCTCGGCACCGCAAGCAAGAGCGCCGGGAGGTCTGCTCGGTGAAGGTGGCGGCGCCAGTCTATCTAGACTGGTCCGACAAGCCCATCACCTTCGACCGAGACGATCACCCCGACCATGTGCCGAGCCCGGGGAAATACCCGCTCATCGTCGACCCCGTCATCGGCGATGTCAGGCTCACCAAGGTCCTCATGGACGGAGGCAGCAGCCTCAACATCATCTACGCCGAAACCCTCGGACTCCTGCGCGTCGATCTGTCCTCCGTCCGAGCAGGCGTTGCGCCCTTCCATGGGATCATTCCCGGGAAGTGCGTCCAGCCCCTCGGACAACTCGACCTTCCCGTCTGCTTCGGAACACCCTCCAACTTCTGAAGGGAGACCCTGACGTTCGAGGTGGTCGGGTTCCGAGGAACCTACCACGCGGTACTGGGGAGGCCATGCTACGCGAAGTTCATGGCCGTCCCCAACTACACCTACCTGAAGCTCAAGATGCCGGGCCCCAACAGGGTCATCACCGTCGGCCCCACGTACAAACACGCGTTCGAATGCGACGTGGAGTACGCCGAGGCCCTCGCCGAGTCCGAGGCCCTTATCGCCGACCTGGAAAGCCTCTCTAAGGAGGTGCCAGACGTGAAGCGTCACGCCGGCAACTTTGAGCCAGCGGAGACGGTTAAGTCCGTCCCCCTCGACCCCAGCGGCGACGCCTCCAAGCAGATCCGGATCGGCTCCGGGCTCGATCCCAAATAGGAAGCAGTGCTCGTCGACTTTCTCCGCGCGAACACCGACGTCTTCGCGTGGAGTCCCTTGGACATGCCCGGCATACCGAGGGATGTCGCCGAGCACTCGCTGGACATCCGAGCCGGAGCCTGACCCGTCAAGCAGCCCCTGCGCTGATTCGATGAGGAGAAGCGCAGAGCCATAGGCGAGGAGATCCACAAGCTAATGGCGGCAGGGTTCATCAAAGAGGTATTCCATCCCGAATGGCTTGCCAACCCTGTGCTTGTGAGAAAGAAAGGGGGGAAATGGCGGATGTGTGTAGACTACACTGGTCTCAACAAAGCATGTCCGAAGGTTCCCTACCCTCTGCCTCGCATCGACCAAATCGTGGATTCCACTGCTGGGTGCGAAACCCTGTCTTTCCTCGATGCCTACTCAGGGTATCACCAAATCAGGATGAAAGAGTCCGACCAGCTCGCGACTTCTTTCATCACACCCTTCGGCATGTACTGCTATGTCACCATGCCGTTCGGCTTGAGGAATGCGGGCGCGACGTACCAGCGATGCATGAACCATGTGTTCGGCGAACACATCGGCCGCACGGTCGAGGCCTACGTCGATGACATCGTAGTCAAGACGAGGAAAGCCTCTGACCTCCTTTCCGACCTTGAAGCGACGTTCCGATGTCTCAAGGCGAAAGGCGTCAAGCTCAATCCCAAAAAGTGTGTCTTCGGGGTGCCCCGAGGCATGCTCTAGGGGTTCATCGTCTCCGAGCGGGGCATCGAAGCCAACCCGGAGAAGATCGCAGCCATCACCAGCATGGGGCCCATCAAGGACTTGAAAGGCGTACAGAGAGTCATGGGATGTCTCGCGGCTCTGAGCCGCTTCATCTCACGCCTCGGCGAAAGAGGTCTACCTCTGTACCGCCTCTTGAGGAAAGCCGAGTGCTTCACTTGGACCCTTGAGGCCGAGGAAGCCCTCGGGAACCTGAAGGCGCTCCTCACAAAGGCGCCTATCTTGGTGCCCCCAGCTGCCGGAGAAGCCCTCTTGGTCTACGTCGTCGCGACCACTCAGGTGGTTAGCGCAGCGATTGTGGTCGAGAGGCAAGAAGAGGGAGCTCAACCACATCGCCCGGCGCTACAACGAGACTGCGGACGAGCTGGCTAAAATAGCCTCGGGGCGAACAACGGTTCCCCCGGACGTCTTCTCCCGAGACCTGCATCAACCCTCCGTCAAGATCGACGACACGTCCGAGCCCGAGGTACCCTCGGCTCAGTCCGAGGTACCCTCGGCTCAACCCGAGGCGCCCTCGGCTCAGTCCGAGGCACCCTCAGCTCGGCCCCCGAGGGTGAGGCACTACGCGTCGAGGAGGAGCGAAGCGGGGTCACGCCTAATCGAAACTGGCAGACCCCGTACCTGCAATATCTCCACCGAGGAGAGCTACCCCTCGACCGAGCCGAGGCTCGGCGGTTGGCGCGGCGTGCCAAGTCGTTCGTCTTGCTGGGAGATGGGAAGGAGCTCTACCACCGCAGCCCCTCAGGCATCCTCCAGCGATGCATCTCCATCGCCGAAGGTCAGGAACTCCTGCGAGAGATACACTCGGGGGCTTGCGGCCATCATGCAGCGCCTCGAGCCCTTGTCGGGAATGCTTTCCAGCAAGGCTTCTACTGGCCGACGACGGTGGCCGACGCTACCAGAATCGTCCGCACCTGCGAAGGGTGTCAATTCTACGCGAGGCAGACCCACCTGCCCGCTCAGGCTCTGCAGACGATACCCATCACCTGGCCTTTTGCTGTGTGGGGTCTGGATCTCGTCGGCCCCTTGCAGAAGGCACCCGGGGGCTACACGCACCTGCTGGTCGCCATCGACAAATTCTCCAAGTGGATCGAGGTCCGACCCCTGAACAGCATCAGGTCCGAGCAGGCGGTGGCGTTCTTCACCAACATCATCCATCGCTTTGGGGTCCCGAACTCCATCATCACCGACAACGGCACCTAGTTCACCGGCAGAAAGTTCCTGGACTTCTGCGAGGATCACCACATCCGGGCGGACTGGGCCACCGTGGCTCATCCCATGACGAATGGGCAGGTAGAGCGTGCCAACGGCATGATTCTACAAGGGCTCAAGCCTCGGATCTACAATGACCTCAACAAGTTCGGCAAGCGGTGGATGAAGGAACTCCCCTCGGTGGTCTGGAGTCTGAGGACAACGCCGAGCCGAGCCACGGGCTTCACGCCGTTCTTTCTAGTCTATGGGGCCGAAGCCATCTTGCCCACAGACTTAGAATACGGTTCCCCGAGGACGAGGGCCTACACCGACCAAAGCAACCAAGTTAGCCGAGAAGACTCGCTGGACCAGCTGGAGGAGGCTCGGGACCAGGCCTTGCTACACTCGGCGCGGTACCAGCAGTCCCTGTGACGCTACCACGCCCGAGGGGTCCGGTCCCGAGACCTCCAGGTGGGCGACCTGGTGCTTCGGCTTCGACAAGACGCCCGTGGGCGGCACAAGCTCACGCCCCCCTGGGAGGGGCCATTCGTCATCGCCAAGGTTCTGAAGCCCGGAACGTACAAGCTGGCCAACAGTCAAGGCGAGGTCTACGGCAACGCCTGGAACATCCAACAGCTACGTCGCTTCTACCCTTAAGATGTTTTCAAGTTGATCATATACCTCACACCCACGCAAAGTTTAGTCATCAAGGAAGGGTCGGCCTCGCCTCGGCAAAGCCCGACCCTCCCTCGGGGGCTAAAAGGGGGGGAACCCCCTCTGCGTCAAGATTGGGGAACCTCTTTGCGTCCAAAATTTTCAATCAAAAAAGCTTTTGTGTTCCCCCGGCTATGTCGGAAGCAAGGCCCCAAGGAGCGAACGCGGGTGCATGTAAGTGGCAAGGCCGACTGAGCCGAGGGACTCCTACGCCTCCGGGTTAGGGACACCTCACTCGTCACCCGCCGCAAAAAGTGACCCCTACTTGGGGAAACCACCCTGTTACTAACAGGCGAAGCCGGACACGCAAAATAAAAAGGAAAGGAGTACGACTTCATGCAACGGTAACAAAGTGTTCAGGCCTCAGCGGCCGCAGAAAGACACACGTGCATCCGACAGAAACTGTTCCAACAGAGTTAGGCGTCGCCTTGGGAAGGAGCCATGCCTTCGGCTTCATCCCCACCATCGGCAAAGTCCATCCTGGCTTCCGGCGACGGCGCAGGTGGGAGGATCTCTGCCTCAAAGGTGGTCGCCAGCACTGCGCTCGGACCCGCGGCGGCCGCATCGAGCCTCTGGACTTCTGCCAGGGCGGCTTCATCTTCGTCGGGAAGGCAATACCCCTCGCTAACCCGCTCCAGGTCCACAACGTAGTGGGAAGCGAGTACGGCGAAGGCCCGCCTGACGTCATGGTGTAACGCCTCGCGGAGTCTGCCGCGCACATGATCGCCCAAGACTTGAAGGCGACTTCGAGGGGAGCTTCCTGAGGGGACGTCGCCGGAGCCAAGGACCCGGTAAATGTCCGAGACGGCCTCGGACATGGCCGCGTGGTCGGTTTCCCTCTGCTCGGCCACCCCGGCAAGCGCCTCGGCAAGCGCCTTGGCGGACTCATCGAGGGCGGACTCGAGCTCTGCGAACAGCCAAAGGAAGGATCTCAAACACAAGCAGAGGAAACAAGCAGGAACGAAAACCGAAGATGGCCAAGGCGTACCTCCGGCTCGGGCACGCTGCTCCGAGGCTGCGACATGGGCTACGGCTAGGTCGGCCGCAAGGGTTTCAGCCCGGCTTTCGGCCTCGGCAGCCCGGCCCCGAGATTGGTCCCGCTCCTTGACGACCCGGTCGAACTCCGACTGCTGTCGTTGCGCTTCTGCGCGCGCCGCGGCCGCCTCCGCGTGCGCCGCTGCCGCCTCGGCTCTCAGATCGGTACAGAGCAACCGAAGGTCCGCCACCTCGGCACCCTGCTGAGAGAGGCGCGTAGTAGCCCCGGCAAGCGAGGTCCTCAGGGATCGCAGCGAGCCCCAGACGTCGACCTCATGGCGGATGAACGACGACTTGGCGGCGCTCCGATCCGTCAGATCCTGAGGGAAGGAAGCGGGGCGTCACGAAAGACGCCTTGGTCACAAAAGAGAAAAGGTATGCCTGAAACCGTTACCTGGAGGATTTTGGGGACGTCCCTGCAGAAAACCTCCAGCGACGACCGGAGCGACCCCACCGTTGCTTCGGCACACTCATGGAGCTCGTCCCAGGACTGGTCCTCCCGCTCATCGTCGAGAACGAAGCCGGGATCCGAGGCCTCACGGGTCCGGAACCAGAGCAACTGGCGCCGGCCCTCGGAGCTCCGCCGCACAGCGACGAGGCTGCCGCCCGGCGGGACGGATCGCGCCTCCACGCCCCCCTCTTCCGAGGCACCGAGCGCCGATGCCTCAGCCGTCTCAGCGTCGGCAGCAACCGGTCGCTCCCCGACTGGGACGGCGGCGACTTCAGTAGCGACAGGTGCCGGCATCACCGGCGCATCCGGTGGGCCCAGGGCCACGTCCGCATCAGCCGCCACCCCTATCACAATGGCCGCCCCAGCAGAAGCGCCAGCCTCGGGAACCTGCTCCACGGCGACTGGTGCCGCCTGAGCCCCCTGCTGTGGAGCGCCTTGCGAGAAGGTCACCTGAACGGCAAGGCCCAGAGCGGCGCTAGCCGCGCAAGCCGGTGTCGTCTTAAGGGCCTTCCGGGGCGCCAGGTCAGTCAGCCCATGGCTTCGCTTGCTGAGGAAAAAAGAAAAATCACGGCCGGGACATACGAATGAAAAGCCAGGACGAAGACATTCCAGGATACTCACCCGCTCCGGGCCATGATCAACCGTGCCTGGGGGGAGGTCTCTCGGATCTCGACCCCCGGAGCCGCCGCCGAGGTCCGCTTCGCCGGCAGCTTCGACACCACCCTTGCTTTGGGCGCCCTGGACGCCCGGGAGGCGGACTGCTCAGGCACTGCCACGACGACCTGGGGGTCGCTCCCCTGCGCTGCCGGCGTGGGCGGCGGCTCTCGGGGAGCAGACGCCCCGGCCTGGCTCCCCGGGGTCGCCTCAGCTCCTCCAGCCGAGGGGTCAAGTACCCTCTCGGATTGCCCCCGCTCCTCGGGCCGGGACCCCGACGTCCCGACTCCAAGGACTGACGGCATCAACCCGCTCGGGGCTGGTTTGATGGCTCCTGGCCTAACCCCAAGTCGGGGCTGAGGCCAAGGCGGGCAGCCATGTCGTCTTCCTCGTCATCATCTTCATCATCGTCATCGTCGTCGGGCGTTTCCGGCGACGGCTCCCTCGGGAGCCCCTCCCTCTCCTGCCGGCGACGAAGCTTTTCCAAGGCGTCCCGAGCCCGCCTCCGCTCGCGGGCCCGGGCCTTCTCCGCGTCCTTCTTTTTCTTCTTCTCCTCCGCGGCGACCCGCCGCGCTGCTCGGTCCGCCGCATCTTGCGGGACCCGTGGCAGGGAAGACTTGTGCCACCCTACCTCCTGAAGACGGGTGGAGATCCCGACCTTAAAAACCAGGGGCAATCCGACGCAAGAAGAAAGAAGGAGTGGACACTCACCAGAGTCACGCACCCTTGGTCAGGGCGCATCAAAGGCTGGGAGAAGGCGCTGGGGTCCGGCTTCCCCAACGCAACGGACACCCGCCCGTGGAGGACGTCGAGGGGAAGAGGATCAGAGGACATCCGCGAGCCCTCCATGTCCGCCTCCGGTGTCATTTCCCAAAGCGGCAGCCGTCGCTCCGCCAAGGGAAGCACCCTCCGGCGGTGGATGGCGGCAATCACCCCTGCAGCGGTGAGTCCCCCCTTCCGCAACGCCTCTAAGGCCTTGAAAAGGGGTTCGAGGTTCTTCTGTCTTTCGTGAGGGGTCCCGTGGCACCAAGCATCAGCGGCGGCGGTGACTACTCGCTGAGAGAACGGCGGGAGCAACTCGCCGTCATTCCGGAGGTAGAACCACCGGCGCTGCCACCCCTTGTTCGAGGACGCGAGGATGGCAGGAATATACAGCGACGCCCGCGACTGCCTCAGCAGGAGGGTGCAGCCGCCGGCCCGCACCGCTGCGCGGACCTTCCTCTCCCCCGTCGGCGAGGCAAAAAGCTCCGCGAAAAAGAGATGGGTCCACAAATCCCAATGGGGGGCAATCCCCAAGTACCCCTCGCACACCGCTACAAAGATGGCGGCCTGCGAGATGGAGTTGGGGCTGAGGTTGTGCAACTCCACCCCGTAGTGGTGCAGGATCGCCCGCATGAAGTGGCTCGCCGGCACACCAAATCCCCGCTCGTGGAAGGAGACGAAGCTCACGATGTACCCCGGCGGTGGGGATGGAGCGGCTCCGCCCACGGGGGGAATCCATTCGGGTCGCTGCTCATCGGTGAGAGGGCGAAGTAAACCCTCGCCAACAAGATCCTCCAGATCACTCGCCGTCACCGTGGAGAAAGGCCATGGGTCGCACGGCGAGATGATGGTCACCCGGTCAGCCATCGCCGAGCGGAAGGGGTGGCGGCGCAAGGGACAGGGAGGGCGGTTTCATTTTCTCTGGCTAAGTCTCTCAGGTTGCGAAAAACCTAAGAGGGAGGCAGGAAGCGGAGCAAAGAACCATCGCCAGACCCTCTCCCGAGTATATGAAGACCAAGGCGCGACCGGTTCAAACGTTCTGCCCGGACCGGACGTGGGATTCAAAAACGCGAAGCGAAACAGCCGTCCCTCGAACGGCTCGCGCACGCGCAACGGTCGCTCCTCCAACCACTCGCCCCGTCGCATTAACTCCACTGCGGGACAGGCGGCGCCTCTGGCAGGAGAAGCGGGCGACGCTTCACCTTCGCCACAATGACCGCGTCAAAAAAAGGTACGCCGCGCCATTCAATTTCGTATCCTTTTCCTTTTTTCCTCTTTCTCTCTCTTGCAACAGGGACCGGGAAAGGGGGATACCCCGAAAAGGATCCTTCCCCGTGAAGGAACCAGGCTCCGAGCCTCCCTACTGATCAGAGGTTCGAAGGCTGGCCCCTCGGAAGGGTTCAACAGCCGCATCAGATCGCGTGGGCCCTACACCCACTACTAGTCAGAGGTTCGAAGGCCGGCCCCTCGAAAGGGTTCCACGGCCGCCTCAGGCTACTCGGGCTCCGTGCCCACTACTGATCAGGGGTTCGAAGGCTGGCCCCCGAAGGGTTCACAGCCGCCTCAGACGCCGAGCGAGGGATGACCATGGGTACGTTCGATACATAACCAAGGCTCGGGCTGCGCTCCCGAGGTACCCTAGGACATTTCCGAGACCGGCGGGAACGATCTTGTAACGAAATCCCATCAGAGGGAGGCATCGAGCCCTCGGACCCCGTCGCCAGGGGACCGGGTCCGGCAGATCACTCGCAGGTACTTTTGGGCGTGCCTCTGGGCCCCTAGCCGACCCCCAACGAACGGGGCACGGACGTCCACTCGGATCACCCGCTTGCAGCTCACCGGAGACACCATGTTCGGCGCCCATCGAGGGCGACATGGCGCTTTCCCCCCCTCCTCCTTGCGGAAAGGCGACGCAGGGGCGTATGTAAAAAAGCCGAGTCTGTCCCTGATCGCCCTCTCGCCCTGTGCAGAGGCTCGGGGGCTGCTCTCGCAAACCCGGCTCCGGCCGAACCGTTGACAGCGTCAACATACCAGCCCGAGAACTTGGGACCCGACCGTACACCTGGGCTACGGCCAGCTCGCATGAGGGAACGATCAGACCAGCCAAAGCATTACGCGAGGCATTAAGACCACGAAGGAGTGAAACCACTCCTCCGAGGCCTCGGGGGCTACACCTGGCGGGTGCGCTTGCGCGCACCCACCGGAACAAAACGCAACCGAGAAAGGCTGGTCCCCTTGCAAAAAAGTGTGACGAAAGCCTCCAAGCAAGTGCAAACACTCCCTTCGAGGCTCGGGGGCTACTGTCAGGGACCATAATTAGGGGTACCCTCAAGGCTCCTAATTCTCAGCTGGTAACCCCCATCAGCACAAAGCTGCAAAGGCCTGATGGGTGCGATTAAGTCAGGGATCAGTCCATTCGAGGGACACGATCATGCCTCGCCCGAGCCTAGCCTCGGACAAGGGCAGCCGACCCCGGAGGATTTCCGTCTCGCCCGAGGCCCCCCTTCAGCGGCGAACATATTCCCGGCTCGCCCGAGGCCCTGCCTTCGCTAAGAAGCAACCCTGACCAAATCGCCGCACCGACCGACCAAGTCGCAGGAGCATTTAATGCAAAGGTGGCCTGACACCCTTATCCTGACGCGCGCCCCCAGCCGGCAGAGCCAAAGTGACCGCCGTCACTTCGCCGCTCCACTAACCAGCCTGACAGAAGGACAGCGCCGCCTACGCCACTCCGACTGCGGTGCCACTTGACAGAGTGAGACTGACAGGCAGTCAGGCCCTGCCGAAGGCATCGTAGGAAGCTCCGCTTCGCCCGACCTAGGGCTCGGACTCGGGCCAAGTCCCGAAAGACGGCGAACTCCGCCCGACCCAGGGCTCGGACTCGGGCCAAGTCCCGGAAGACAGTGAACTCCGCCCGACCCAGGGCTCGGACTCGGGCTAAGTCCCGGAAGACGACGATCTCCGCCTCGCCCGACCCAAGGCTCGGACTCGGGCTAAGTCCCGGAAGACGACGATCTCCGCCTCGCCCGACCCAGGGCTCGGACTCGGGCTAAGTCCCGGAAGACGACGATCTCCGCCTCGCCCGACCCAGGGCTCGGACTTGGGCTCGGCCCCAGAAGACGACGAACTCCGCTTCGCCCGACCCCAGGGCTCGGACTCCGCCCCGGCATCAGCCGGCGATCTCCGCCTCGCCCGAACCTAGGGCTCGGACCCGACCTCGGCCACGGAAGACAGACTCGACCTCGGCTTCGGAGGAGCTTCCACATCGCCCAACCTAGGGCGCAGACCAGCCACGTCAACAGGAGGCGCCATCATCACCCTACCCCGAGCTGACTCGGGCCGCAGGGAACAAGACCGGCGTCCCATCTGGCTCGCTCCGCCAGATAGGCAATGATGGCGCCCTACATACTCTATGACGACGGCAGCTCTCAGCCCCCTTACGGAAGCAAGAGGACGTCAGCAAGGATTCAACCGCTCCGACAGCTGTCCCTCCGCCAGGCTCCATCGCTCCTCCGACGGCCACGACATCACACCAGCTGGGTGCCAAGATCTCTCTGGCTGCCACAACGGCATGTACTTAGGGCGCTAGCTCTCCTCCGCTAGACACGTAGCACTCTGCTACACCCCCCATTGTACACCTGGATCCTCTCCTTGTGCCTATAAAAGGGAGGACCAGGGTCCTCTTAGAGAAGGTTGGCCGCGCGGGGACGAGGATGAGACACGCGCTCGCCCGGAGCCACTCGCTCCCTCTCCCGCGTGGACGCTTGTAACCCCCTACTGCAAGCGCACCCGACCTGGGCGCGGGACGAACACGAAGGCCACGGGATTCCCATCTCTCTCACGCCGGTCTCCGGCCGCCTCGCTCTCCCCCCTTCACGCTCGCCCTCGCGCTCGACCCATCTGGGCTGGGGCACGCGGCGACATTCACTCGTCGGCTCAGGGACCCCCCGGTCTCGGAACGCCGACAACTATGTTCTGAACATCATGAAAATTTAGGAAGAGCCCGGACAGATAAAAATAAAAACGACGTCGCACTCGTGACAGACGAAACATATGCGATATAAAAATCACGATAGGCGAAGATGATTAAAATTTAGCGTTTGTTTCATCCATTGATATTACGTGCTTAAATCCGCACTCGTTGTCGAGCGGAATATAAACACCTGGGAGAGAGGGAAATATTTGGACCGGACTTGGTGCTTGAAGCAGAGGAAAAGGTCAGAGTTATTACGAAGAACCTAGAAGCTGCTCAGGCCACGCAAAAGAGCTATCATGACAAGAGAAGGAAGCCTCTACAGTTTGAAGTGGGAGATCATGTTTATCTTAAGGTGTCACCCACCAAAGGTGTCCAGAGATTTGGAATCAAGGGCAAGTTAGCTCCTCGCTACATTGGACCCTATGAGATCAAAGCCACTTGCGGACCCGTAGCCTATCAGTTGGACTTGCCACCCCACATGTCAGCAGTTCACAGTGTGTTTCATGTATCTCAGCTATGGAAGTGTGTCCGCTTACCCACTGAAGTATTACCTGAACCAGAAATTGAGATAGAACCAGACTTGCCTTATCAGGAGCACCCCGTCAAAGTGCTGGATCAAAAGGAGAGATCAACGCGGGCCAAATCGATCAGAATGTATAAGGTGCAGTGGAGTCACCATTCAGTAGAAGAAGCTACGTGGGAGACTGAGGATTTTCTACGTTCTCGCTTCCCCGACTTTCTACCCAAAGAAGTCGGTACGTAATCCAAAACCCCACCCCCACCTGCCCTTTGAATTCAAATATAAGAAAAACTTAAATGATAAGGATAGTATAAGTTGTGGAAATGACTTAAAAGGGACTTCCTTCTGAAGTCGCAAAGAGAATGACATTCTGAGAGCAGTTAACTAGAGAAACTTGAATAAAAGAAGGAACAACGCACCAACACGCCTTCATGGCACCCCTCCAGAGGACTCTACCTAAAATCTCGGGACGAGATTCCTTTAAGGGGGGAGGGCTGTAACACCCCAGGTGTTACCCTAGCCATGGCACATCTATGCACTATTGACTGTGATCAAATGTGGAAGAAACTTGAAGATAAGAGCATAAAACCTTAGGGACCATGTTTGAACCAAGAATGTTAATGGCCAAAAGCATTACCCAAGCCTTTGTGCAATTATCACCTTGGGCAAGAGAGGAGTAAAACCCTAGACCCTTCTTGAGCCCTTAACTCCTAAAACCCTGGTTGAAGGGGGGAAAGGTTAAGCAAATGTGCAAATCATGATTTAACCTTTGGCCAAAGTTTAAGTAACATGTTAATCTACAAAATACAGAGAGGAAACATTGCAAAAAGACCCCTTAAAGAACCCCAAATCCATTCCTTAAGTGGAGTGAGAGCTAGAGCTCTCTAATTCTCTCTAAGTCACATTTTACACCTAATCTAAAGATCCACCGTGTTCACTTAGTAGATGGCACCAAAACCACCTAAGTTGTATACCAAAAATGTGGCATACCACCTAAGGAACCCACTGGAAAAAGTTGAAACCGAGCCCTAGACGTTTGACATGATTTGGCATGGCTTTTGTCGCGAGGTGGGAAGAGGGACAAGCCAGATTTGGCGTCCGCATATCTCCCTACCTAGGGCATATCTGCCATGGGGACTCACACATAAGAGATAGCCCTAGGTGCCAGGAAGAGGCCTGCACCGGATTTTTGCCAAGATTCGCACGCTAGCAATCTCGGCGAGCTGTTGAACATGGGCAGAAGAACACTTCCACGTGTTCGACGCGCTCTGAGCGCGCCAGAGCACGCCCGCACCCAACCCCGCGCGCCCCGCGCCGCGCTGAGCCGTGCCCGTGTCCCCTGCTCGCGCCCGTGCCTATAAAGCCCCCTCAGGCGTCGACCGTACTCCTCCGCGCACGCTCGACCTCACCGGAGCCCGAAACCACCGGCGTTTGCCCCGCGCACGGCGTGCCCGCGGCCACCCGAGCCCCTGCCACCGTAGACCGGCCAGCAGAGCCCTTCCCAGCCACGCCCGACCCTTGGAAGAGACCGTACATGCCTCGGTGAAGCTCCCCGAGCAAGGAATCGGACGTTGCTTCGCCGGAGAAGCCAGTCCACGGTCGCCAGACTTCACCCGATTCCTTGTGCACATAGCCTCTACGTCATCCTGTGGAGCTCATCGTGCCATTTAATTGAACTAGATCGCCGTGGTTCAGCCGGAACACCCGCCGCCGACGAGATCACCCGCCTGCGCACGTGGACCGGCCGATTCCGGCCACCACCGCCGTCAAGCCGTACCTCACTATGACCGCCAGGACCTCGAGAAGCCAACCCCGCCCCTCGCCGGCCCTCCCTCACTGCCGGTAAGCCGCGCCGCCCTTTTCTTTCCCGCGGGTACTGTTTACATTAGGGAAGGACCTCGGGGAAGAGGAAGGAAAGGTCGGGGGGTTTGAACTGTCAGTGACTCAGGGGAATAGTGGCGTAGGGGTAGAAATGAGTGGATTGATTTAGAATGAACCCAGGGTCCTCGGTGTAAACTGGTTTTCCAGGAAACCTTTTTAATATTTCTAATTTAAATGCAAACAGAGCTTGTAAAATTCATAACTTCAGTTTTATACAACCAAATTTGGTCAAACCAATTTTGCCTGATTCTAAATAATGTGAACTACTTAGGAAAAATACAAAACCTCCTTAGTATAGCAAAAGCATTTAAAGTTTAGATTTAAATATTGATTTGGCCAAAAGCTAAATAATAAAAGGAAAAATAGTTACACTGTTAGACTAAGGTTAAGAAAAATCAGAGAAGTACTTAATCACTCCCTAATCTGTTTAAAAATAGTAAACCCCTCAGTACACCAAGTTAAGATAGAATTTACTAGTTAAATCCTTTTTAGCCTAAAGTTAGAGAAAATATTAAAGGTGGTTTAAATAAAGAACCAGGGAGCATCCACATTTTTGTTAGTTTACTTATTCAGCATAGTTCACTAGAAAAATTTAATATACCCCTGATTAGTACAAAATAAATGGGATACCTTTTATTTTAAGAAAACAAGGAAAACTTAGAAAAACCCTAGAAAAATAACCCTAAGGAGAAAACACCCCAAACCTTGGGATAACTAATGTTTTGTTATTATAAACATAGGAAAAATATGAAATATGTTGTTTGATATTTTTCAAATAACAAGTTAGTTATAAGCACCTTTTTGGCATAAAACTTTAGAAATTCACAACTAAATATCCAGTATGCCTTTTTCTGTGATTTTTAACACAAAGGCCTAATATCCCATATGTATCTAGACAAAAATAAAATTTAGTACAGAAACCTCAATTAAATCATAGCTATAGTGTAAAGTGCTCTTTTAAAACTTATCCTTGTTAATTTTGCACAAGTAGTATCTGAATCAATAACCACCTCAAATTTATAGGAAAAATTACAGTAACAACTAGTAACCCACTGTAATCTTTGCAAAATTTTTGGAAAGAGTTAAACCACTGTTGTAGTTCAAACCCACCCTAGAATTCATAAATAGAAAAATGAGAAAGGGAAATTAATAGTGGAGATTAATGTCACCCTAACCCAACCAGCAAAACTCCTTTTATTGCCCACTAAAATATCTAAGGGAAATACAATCCACTAGGCTTATCCCTAACAAAATCCAAACCAAAATTGATAAGCATACACCACTAAGAGCCACGTATAACCAGGAAACCCTAAGTTACTAACTAACTTAGTTTTCATTCACTTAGCATAATGTTTACTAAATCCTGCATAATCATGGCATACATATTCTTATTCATTGCATTCGATAGATTGCAACCTCGCTGACGGAGAGTACATCCTCGTGCCGGAGCAAGGAGTCACTCAGGAGGTAGCCCCGGATCCAGCACCAGAGCCTGTACCAGAGGATCTGCCTGCCCCAGCTTTGGAAGGCAAGCCCCGGTTTTATGCATAACCTATTCTATATGATATTTTACTACACTTAATGTTTGTAGGCTTGTATTGTGCACTTAAGTGTAGGAGTTGGTTGAAACCCTAGTTGCATGAACTCAGGAACCCTTATTGAAATGGATACTAGTATGCTAGGTCGAGTAGCTGCTTTGCTAAATAGGGATCTCGGTAGAAGTCGAGTGATTTTTCTAGCACTCGCGCAAGGTCAGGAAAATTGATTGTATCCACCTTGATAACAGAATGATAAGGGTCTGTGGACTCGGACCCATGGGGGGTTGCGATGTCTACGAGATGAAATTGGAATAAGGATTTAACGTGCGGATACCTGTGTCAAGCGTTTGAACGTACTAAACATATGCCGAGAAATATGGTAAATCGGTAAGCCTAGTACCTGATTGAACCTGGCAGTAGATTGCCCTCCTCACGTGACCTGAGACGTGGTCTCCCATTCCGGTTATGGTGGGTACAAGTGCGGTCACTGCACGACGGCAGTCGGGGTCAGTGAGGCATTGTACGCCAAGGCGGTGAGCCCCTCTCTGCTAACGGGGAATCGATGGGGACGGTTGATGTGTGTGGGGACAGAGTGCCTCGCCACGTCGTGTGTTTAGGTTTACCTTGCAAGGATAAAAACTCGATTCTAATCGTCTGCTTCTCGCAGCTAATGAGACTGCTTGATCCATTGTACTGCATTGAGTAACAAGTGGAAATGTGATGATGTGACAAAAGATGTTGATTGCTAAATTTGCTTGATACCATGAATGAGTAGATAGTACATATCTAGTCTTAAGAGAGTCACACTAAAACTTGACAAAGTTAAAACTTGGTTTATAAACTCAGCTAGTGCTTTTGGCAACCAAACCCCACAGCCAAACAGCTGCATGTCTAGAGGTAGAGGAGTAGACTCCTCACACCGGGTAAGTCTAGCTGAGTATTAGTATACTCAGCCTTGCTTGTGGCATAATTTTTATAGGTTCTCTGGAGGACATGGTTGCTGGAGTGACTTGGCCATCCATCTTGCCACCGGGTTGGACAGTCGAGTGGGATCCTGCCTCGGCTGAGGAGGAGCATGAGGAGTGATGGGATAGGCTTCCCCATCTCTCTGTTTATTTATCGTTAGTTTTATTCCGCTGCACTTCGAACAATGATGACTACTTTTGTTAAAACTCCGATGATGATGTAATAAGCTTAATACTCCTTAATGTATGGTTTTATGCTTTATTGTATTTGCTCTATGACTCACCCTCGAGTGAGACTGCGGTACTTGATCCTGTCAGTGGCCTCGTCGGACTAGATCCGAGGGATTGACGGGTTATTCCCATTTAAGTGTGGTCTAGCCTCTAAGGTGGGACGTAGGCACTTAAGTTGGAATAATTCAGGCAGTTCCGCCACAGGGCGCATGGGGAGGGGGGTGTGGGGCGCCGGGGGCGCGCATGCCGGACCGGGCCAGGCCGGACTGGGCCGGGTCACATTGTGGATCGAAACCCACGACACGCACGACCATTAAACAGGATTAAATCGCGAACCGAAATCTGAAGTGGAACGAGACGAACACGCGACATCAGACAAAGAAAAGCGCTTCGGCATGATGCAACACCCATGACACTTAGGTTTTGTTTATACACGACACGGACACCTGTCACTATACAGGTTTGAAATGGGGAAAAAGGAGGCGAAACGGGAAGAGAAAAGAGAGTAACGCCCGAATTTGGTGAGAGAAAAGAAGAAAAAATTCTACTCTCAAATTCAGGGCGTTACAACGCGCAAGGAAGACACGGACGCTGGCAGCAGCGCACGCAAGGAAGGCATGGCAAAGGAAAGCGCGCAAGGAAGGCATGGCAAAGGAAAGTGACTGATTTGGTGACTAAATTGATAGACCTAAATTGTAGGGGAGATAAATCCAATTAGTCACTTGCCTGATTAGTGGTTGCCTAGTTGGTCAACCGGTGGCCTATATATAGGCGTGTACGCAGGAGACAAAGAAAATATAATCTCTCTCTCTTGCAATGACTCTCAAGCGCCTAGGGCTGCTACCCTAGAACCAAGCCTACGGTAGAGGGTATAACCTCGCTGGAGAAGACAGCTATCCCCATGGACCGAAGGTCCATGACACCTGGTATCAGCTCCAAGTTATCCTCACCACCACCAGCCGCCCATCCCTCACCACCACCAGCCGCCGCGCCATCAGCCGCCGCAATGCCCTCCCACCTGCCCTCTCCAACTCCAGATGCATTCACTCGGCTCGAAGAGAGTTTTGGCCGTTTCGCAGAGAAGTGGGATTAGTTCGTTGTGATGTTCCACCGCTACAAGGAGAAGACAGAGAAGGAACTCCAAGCAGCGGTGCGGCTTCAAGCGGCAGCGCGAGGGTTCCTGGCATGCCGCCAGGTACAGTCCCTTCGTGAGGAGAAGCACCTTGCTGTGGCCACCAGGGCTACCTATGGCCTCCACACTTTGATGGAGAGGACTACGGATTTTGGAGTCACAAAATGCGTAGTCACTTGTTCTCTCTTTATCCAAGTATATGAGAGATAGTAGAAAATGGAATGCAATTTGATAGTACGGATAATCCCATGCTTATCAATGAACAAATTCACAAAAATGCACAAGCTACCACTGTTCTTTTAGCATCCTTGTGCAGGGAAGAGTATCATAAGGTGAGCGGCTTGGATAACGCCAAGCAGATTTGGGACACCCTCAAGATCTCGCATGAGGGGAACGACGTCACTATGATCACCAAGATGGAGTTGGTGGAGGGCGAACTAGGAAGGTTCGCAATGATCCGGGGGGAGGAGCCAACTCAAACGTACAACAGGCTCAAGACCCTGGTCAACAAAATAATGAGCTATGGAAGCACGAGATGGACGGACCACGACGTCGTCCGGCTTATGCTAAGGTCCTTCACTGTCCTTGATCCTCATCTTGTAAACTCTATTCGTGAAAATCCTAGGTACACCAAGATGATGCCCGAGGAAATACTCGGAAAGTTTGTAAGCGGGCGAATGATGATCAAGGAGGCGAGATATGTTGATGAGGCATTGAATGGCCCAATGCCGATCCACGAGCCTCAAACCGTTGCTCTCAAAGCAACAAGTAGTAGGGAGGCGCTACCTAGCAAGTTAGCGCAAGTTGATGCGGCTGGGCTTAACGAAGAAGAAATGGCCCTCATCATCAAGCGTTTTAAGACAGCGCTTAAAGGAAGAAAGGAGCATCCAAACAAGAGCAAAGCAAAGGGAAAACGCTCCTGCTTTAAATGTGGTAAGTGTGGTCATTTTATAGCAAATTGTCCTGACAATACTAATGACCAGGAACAAGAGAAAGGCGGGAAGAGGGAAAAGAAGAAGGCCTACAAGAAGGCGAAGGGCGAGGCACACCTCGGCAAAGACTGGGACTTGGATTGTTCATCGTCTGACTCCGACGACGAAGGACTCGCTGCCTCTGCCTTCAACAAGTCGTCGCTCTTCCCCAACAAGCGCCACACTTGCCTAATGGCAAAGGAGAAGAAGGTAAATGCTCGTGACACTCCCAAGTACTCTACTTCTAGTGATGAGTACTCTAGTGATGATGAAGTAGACTACACTAGCTTGTTCAAAGGATTAGATAGAGCTAAGGTAGAAAAGATTAATGAGCTAATTGATGCATTGAATGAAAAAGATAGACTTTCTTGTGAATTATCTACTTGCCATGAGGATCTTTTATATGAAGAGCATGATAAATTTGTAAGTGTGCAAAAGTCTCTTGCTTTAGAAGTTAAAAGGAATGAAATGCTTTCTTGTGAATTATCTACTTGCCATGAGACTGTGGCTAGCTTAAGAAGTATTAGTGATGATTTGAATGCTAAGCTAGAAGTAGCAAATAAATATAGTTCTTGTATAAAGCATGTTGTGATCTGCAATAGGTGTAAGGATTTTAATGTTGATGCTTGTAGTGAACATTTAATTTCCATAACTAGATTAAATGATGAAGTGGCTAGTATTAATGCCCAACTTAAGACTAGCAAAAATGAGTTTGATAAACTAAAATTTGCAAGGGATGCCTACACTGTAGGTAGACATCCCTTTATTAAGGATGGGCTTGGCTTTCGAAGGGAAGCCAAGAACTTAACAAGTCAAAGGGCTCCTATCTCCGCCAAGGACAAAGGGAAGGCCCCTATGACTAGTAATGCTCAAAGGAATCATGCTTTTATCTATAGTGATAGGAAATTTTCTAGACATGCTAATAAGAGTTATAATGCTTTTGACTCACATGCCATGATTGCTTCGAGTTCCAATTTTAATGGTAGACCTAGGAGGAACTTTGTGTCTCATGCTCCTAGGAAAGTGTATAATGGATCTACCACTGTCTTTCATGCTTGCAATACTAAGTTTGTTCTTTCATGTAAAAATGAAAAAGTGATTGCTAAAAAGGTGGGGGCCAAATGCAAGGGAGAGAAGACTTGCATTTGGGTTCCTAAGGCTATTATAACTAACCTTATAGGACCCAACAAGAGCTGGGTACCTAAAACCCAAGCCTAATTTGCCTTGCAGGTTTATGCATCCGGGGGCTCAAGCTGGATTATCGACAGCGGATGCACAAACCACATGACTGGGGAGAAGAAGATGTTCACCTCCTACGTCAAGAACAAAGATTCCTAAGACTCAATCATATTCGGTGATGGGAATCAAGGCAATGTTAAAGGACTACGAAAGATAGCTATTTCATCTGAGCATTCTATTTCTAATGTGTTCTTAGTTGAATCGCTCGGGTATAACTTGTTGTCCGTTAGTCAACTGTGTAATATGGGTTACAATTGTTTATTTACCAATGTAGATGTGTCTGTCTTTAGAAGGAGTGATGGTTCATTAGCTTTTAAGGGTGTACTAGACGGCAAACTCTATTTAGTTGATTTTTCGAAGGAGGAGGCCAGTCTAGATGCATGCTTAATTGCTAAGACTAGCATGGGCTGGATGTGGCATCGCCGTCTAGCACATGTTGGGATGAAGAACCTTCACAAACTTCTAAAGGGAGAACATGTGTTAGGTCTAACAAATGTGTTTTTCGAAAAAGATAGACCTTGTGCAGCTTGTCAAGCAGGTAAATAGGTGGGAAGCGCTCATCACAACAAGAATGTGATGACAACATCAAGACCTCTGGAGCTACTGCATATGGACCTCTTCGGACCCGTCGCCTACCTTAGCATCGGGGGAAGTAAGTATGGTCTTGTTGTTGTTGATGATTTCCCCGCTTCACGTGGGTATTCTTCTTGCAGGATAAATCAGAAACCCAAGGGACCCTCAAGCGCTTTCTAAGGCGAGCTCAAAACGAATTTGAGCTCAAGGTGAAAAAGATTAGAAGCGACAACGGGTCCGAGTTCAAGAACCTTCAAGTGGAGGAGTTTCTTGAGGAGGAAGGAATCAAGCACGAGTTCTCCGCTCCCTACACACCACAGCAAAACGGTGTGGTAGAGAGGAAGAACAGAACGCTTATAGACATGGCGAGGACGATGCTTGGAGAATTCAAGACGCCCGAGCAGTTTTGGTCGGAAGCTATGAACACAGCTTGCCACGCCATAAACCGGGTCTACCTTCATCGCCTCCTCAAGAAGACGTCATATGAACTTCTAACCGGTAACAAACCCAATGTTTCATATTTTCGAGTTTTTGGGAGTAAATGCTACATTCTAGTGAAGAGAGGTAGGAATTCAAAATTTGCTCCCAAAGCTGTAGAAGGGTTTTTGTTAGGTTATGACTCAAATACAAAGGCGTATAGAGTCTTCAACAAATCATCGGGTTTGGTTGAACTCTCTAGCGACGTTGTATTTGATGAAACTAATGGCTCTCCAAGAGAGCAAGTTGATCTTGATGATGTAGATGAGGATGATGCTCCAACGGATGCAATTCGCACCATGGCAATTGGAGATGTGCGACCACAGGAACACCAAGTGCAAGATCAACCTTCTTCCTCAACAATGGTGCACCCCCCAACTCAAGATGATGAACAGGTTCCTCAAGAGGAGGCGTGTGATCAAGTGGGAGCACAAGAAGACCAAGTTGAGGAGGAAGAAGTACCACGGGCCCCTCCAACTCAAGTTCGAGCGACGATTCAAAGGAATCATCCCGTCGACCAGATTTTGGGTGACATAAGCAAGGGAGTAACCACTCGCTCTAGATTGGTTAATTTTTGTGAGCATTACTCTTTTGTCTCTTCTATTGAGCCTCTCAGGGTAGAAGAGGCCTTGCTAGATCCGGACTGGGTGTTGGCCATGCAGGAAGCGCTCAACAACTTCAAGCGAAATGAAGTTTGAACACTGGTGCCACGTCCCAAGCAAAACGTTGTGGGAACCAAGTGGGTGTTCCGCAACAAACAGGACGAGCACGGGGTGGTGATAAGGAACAAGGCTCAACTTGTGGCAAAAGGTTATGCCCAAGTCGCAGGTTTGGACTTTGAGGAGACTTTTGCTCCTGTGGCTAGGCTAGAGTCGATTCGTATTTTGTTAGCCTATGCTGCTCACCATTCTTTCAGGTTGTTCCAAATGGATGTGAAGAGCGCTTTCCTCAACGGTCCAATCAAGGAGGAGGTGTACGTGGAGCAACCCCCTGGCTTTGAGGATGAACGGTACCCCGACCACGTGTGTAAGCTCTCTAAGGCGCTCTATGGACTTAAGCAAGCCCCAAGAGCATGGTATGAATGCCTTAGAGATTTTCTAATTGCTAATACTTTCAAGGTTGGGAAAGCCGATCCAACTCTTTTTACTAAGACTTGTGATGGTGACCTATTTGTATGCCAAATTTATGTCGATGACATAATATTTGGTTCTACTAACCAAAAGTCTTGTGAAGAGTTTAGCAGGGTGATGACACAGAAATTCGAGATGTCAATGATGGACGAGTTGAACTACTTCCTTGGGTTCCAAGTGAAGCAACTCAAGGACGGCACCTTCATCTCTCAAACGAAGTACACGCAAGACTTGCTCAAGCGGTTTGGGATGAAGGACGCCAAGCCCGCAAAGACTCCAATGGGAACCGACGGACATGTCGACCTCAACAAAGGAGGTAAGTCCGTTGATCAAAAGGCATACCGGTCTATGATAGGGTTGTAAGGAAAATGGACCCCAGGCCATTTGGCTAATTGAGTTTTGGTGTTTGATGATTAACACAACCTGTGGACTAATATGTTTGCTAGTGTTTATGATTATAGTTCACAGGATGCAAAGAGAATTGGACCAAGGCAATGAGGATGCAACACCTTAAAAGAAGACATAAAAATATGCATAGGAGTCTAATACTCAAGAACAAAAGAAGCCCGAAGAAATCCAAGATGAGGGCTGTCAGCCAGCGCCTGGTGGCGCACCGGACATTGGTGTCCGGTGTGCACCGGACTGTCCGGTGAGGCACCGGACTGTCCGGTGAGGCACCGGACAGTCTGCGCAGAGAGGCCAAAGACAGGCGCTCTCTGGCTGTAGCACCGGACTATCCGGTGTGCACCGGACTGTCCGGTGTGCCAACGGGCAGATGGCAACGGTCGGATCCAACGGTCGACTGCTACAGGCGCCAATGGTCGGCTGACGTGGCGTGCACCGGACACTGCACAGTAGATGTCCGGTGGTGCACCGGACTGTCCGGTGCACCCGACGACAGAAAGCTGCTGCTTTCTGTCCAACGGCTAGTTTGGGGTGTGGAGGCTATAAATACCACCCCAACCGGCCATTCTCAAGAGTGAGAGCCCAAGCAACATACCAAGACACATAGTGCATATTTCCAAGAGCTCAAACACCCAAGTGCTTAATAGAAACACTCGGTGATTAGCGTAGGTGCTTTGCGAAGTGCTTAGGTTAGTTAGATCGCTTTAGCGCTTGCTCTAGGTGAACCCTAGATTGTTGAGTGAGTTTAGATAAACCTCACAACCCCTCGACTCTTGCGTGAGTCGTTGTAATTGTACCGAGTGGGGCGAGAGTCTTGCGAGACCGTGACAACCGCGTTTGTGTCACGGCCGCCACCGTGTACCGGAGGGAACGAGGCCCGCGGCGTTTCAGCCGGAAGCTCGATAGTGGAGACGGCGGGGAGCGTCCGAGAGGAGCCAGAAGCGGAGCACCACTTGCGCGTGGAGAAGGCCCGTGGCTCTCTACGAAGTTACTCGACCGTGGTGCTTGGCCCTCGCGTGGGCTTCCCTTTGCGTAGGGGCACCAACGAGGATTAGTCGGGACCTTGCGTGGTTCCGGATACCTCAGTAAAAATACCGGCGTCATCCACGAGAGTTTGCTTCTCTACTTAGCTCTTTACATTCCGCATTTATATTAAGCATTTAAGTTTCAATCTTGTAGTCATACCTATTTAGTGTAGATTGAAACTTAGCCTTTGCGGTAGAGATAGCAACACTTAGACAAAACCTAGTTTGCACATTCTAGTTTTGATTATTTGCATAGGTTTTGCTCTAGGGAGTTAATTGTGGCCTAGTTTAGTAAAAGTTTTAGAAGTCCTAATTCACCCCCCCCCCCTCTTAGGCGTCACCCGTTTCCTACAAGTGGTATTAGAGCCCGGTTTGGCTCATTTGAAACGTTTTAGCTTCACCGCTAAAAGAGCCGACGCTTTTTAGAGGAAGGGATGGATACCCATAGGCCACCACACTTCGACGGCACTAACTTCCCATATTATAGTGCTAGAATGGCTTGTTACCTAGAGGCCGTTGATCTAGGTGTTTGGAGAGTCACTCGTGATGGGATGAAACCCCTCAAGAATCCCGAGAAACCCACCACGAGTGAGGAAAAAGAAATCCATTTAAATGCTAGAGCCAAAAATTGCTTGTATGAATCTCTTAGCATGGATATTTTTAATCAAGTATTTACCTTGAAAACTGCTAATGAGATTTGGCTAAAATTGCATGAGCTCCATGACGGCACATCCAATGTCCGTGAGCAAAAACATTGCCTAGTCTTAAATGAGTATAATTCTTTTGCTATGAAAGATGATGAGCTTGTTAGAGACATGTATTCTCGTTTGAATCTAATAATCAATGAGCTCAATTCTATTGGCATTAATAAGCTAGGTGATGCGGACATTGTGAGGAAGATTATCTCCCTGCTACCACAACAAAGATATGGGAGCATCATCACCATCCTTCACAACATGGAGGACTTGAGCAACATGACCCCGACCATTGTGATTGGGAAAATCGTGGCCTTTGAGATGTCGCGAAAAATGAGTCGGGGAGAGGAGCCAACTTCCTCAAGGCCATATGCTTTTGCATGTGATGAAAGGAAGGGCAAAAAGAAGGCTCCCACTCCAAGTTCCTCAAGTGAAGAAGAGGAAGAAGAAGAAAGTGATGATGATGATGAAGATAATCAACCATGCACATCATCCTCCGAGGACGAAGAAACAATCCGACGCGTTGGAAAGGTAATGAGGATGATCCGCAAGATTAATCTAATGGGTGTGCCCCTGCAGGTCGAGGATCTTCTCTTTAACATTGATAGGAAAAAGCAAAGGAAGAGAGGATGCTTCGCATGTGGGGAGAAGGGCCACTTCAGGGACAACTGTCCAAATATGGCCAAGCCCAAAAAGGAGAGGAGCAAAGGCAAGGCGCTAACAAGTGTTAGAACTTGGGATGATTCTTTAAGTGAAGATGAACCTCCAAGGACGCGCAGCCACTGGTCCTCGTCACGATCATCACGGTCATCACACAAATGCCTTATGGCAAGAGGTAACAAAAGCATTCCATCCTCTAGTGATGAAAGTAGTAGTGATGATGAAGGTGAGGGAAAGCCCTCTCTAGATGAGCTTGCGGAAGCCGTAGAATTTTTCCAGGATGTTTGCACTAAGCAAAAAGCTCAACTTAAAACTTTCAAAAATAAGTTGGTTAGCTCTCAAAATGATTACAAAGGTTTGCTAGAAAAATTTGAAACTTTTGCAAACTTAAATAGTGAGCTATCAACTAAAATTGAGCTATTAGAATCTAGTGCTCCATCCACTGCTACCGATGATAGCCTTATTAAAAAGAATGAAAAACTTAAGGCTAAGTTAGCTAGCTCCCAAGAAGCTATTGAAAATTTGCTAGAGAAAATGGAAATTCTTAGCATACACAACAATGAGCTAACTACTAAGCTAGAAAACATTGGTAGCATCCCAGCAGCATCTTTAGTTGAAATACCTGAAATAATTAAGAAAGATGCTTCTACTTCCTGCTTTGATTTAATTGATGATTCTAACCCCTGTAACCAAGTCGTTGTTGAGAATATTGTTGTAGAGACATGTACGGATGAGGTTGCAAAGGAAAATGAACAATTAAAGCAAGAAGTGGCTCGCCTTGGCAAGGCTTTGTATGACAAGAAAGGCAAAGCCAAACAAATCCAACCTCCACAGGATAACACCACTGCGGGAGTGAACAAGCCTATGGAGGGAGAAACTGTGATTTGTAGGCTATGCCACATGGAAGGCCACAAGTCTTTCCAATGCAAGGCAATGACCGGGGATAAACAAAGGCAAAAGCTCAAGCAAAAGCCATCAAGCAAAATCTCCAACACCTACATAAAAAGGGTGAACAAAAAGGATGCTACACCATATTTGATCAAGAAGAAAAAGAATGGAAAGGTGATAGCAATCAAGGCCAACAAGCAAGCCAACAAAGGAAAAGGAGCCAAACGCATCTGGGTGCCAAAGGAAATAATTTCAACTATGGAAAGCACCAAGAAGGTTTGGATCCCGAAAGGGAAGTGAGTGGACCGAAGGTCGACGAGAAATTTGGAGACTTGGCAAAATTGGGATGTATATCATGGGATACATCATATTGGATCAAGTTTATTGCCAAGTGGGTTAGTGAAAACTTTGGACCCAAATTTCCCACCCATGACTAAGGTAACTAGTTTTGTTGTATTTTTTGTTTTTAGATATGCGTATCTATCTACCTTTTCTCTAGTTTACCTTTCCTGCCTAGTATTACATTTGCTATGTACTTTTGTTTAAAATCGTGCATACTAGGTAAATCATATGGTAGGATTGCTTGCTTTTAATTCATATACTTAAGCAAACCTACATGGCTTAAAATGTTTAGTTAAAGCACGTCACATAGCTTTTATATCACTCCATAGTAAGTGATGCATCAATTGAAAATTTTGATTTCTACAAAGTGTATCATTTAACTTATATGTGCCAAAGTTTGGATTATGGATAATTTGCCCCTCTTGATATCAAATCAAAGTGCATGTCTCCTACAAGTATTCAAAACTTGTATGCACACCTTTAGGGGGAGGTTACTCTATAATCTAACACTTTGAGACTAACACCTTTTCAAGTCTATTTCATGTGATAGTCTCATTGTAAGGAAAATGAAGTCCCCGGAGAAAGACAACAATCTTCCACTACAAAATCTCCAAGAACTCTCATGTCTCTCAAGCTCGCCATTGACTTTCAATTGGTATCTTTTGAGACTACATTTAGTATCATTTACATGTCTTCTCCAATATTTGATTAGACTATAATTCATATCATATGCTTCCATGTTGCTAAAAATGCATAAGTAGTTAACTCATATTTTGTTACCTATGCATAAGGGAAGTTAGTCTTTTCAAATCATGTCTTGCACCTCTAAGTTTCACATGTTTTTTCCTAAGTGGAGGATCTCTGTCAGGGGGAGTATTTCTTCATCTCTAAAAAGGGGGAGAAACTTCTTTCTAAAGAGAACACTCATTTAGGGGGAGTTCCTTTCAACTGGTATCATTCATATGGTTTAATTTAATATCCTTCTAGTGATATCATTTGATACAATTCTTGTTGAGGGCAAGCTTTTATTTACTTCCTACATGCTTTTAATGTCTTCCTTTTCGGTGGTTGATGCCAAAGGGGGAGAAGTTTAGGGACCAAAGCAATGAAAACTATATCAAACACCAAACACCACCAATTTAAAATTTTATATCTACAAATGGTTTTTCCAGTGGTTTTGGTTTTTTGGTCCAAAAATAGGAAGTAAGTGAATTATGGAGTTAGGGGGAGGCTTAAGTCCATAAATTCACATTGTGGGGACAATCATGCATCTTAGCAAGTAGATTGCATATTTTGGTACAAATACTTGTATTATTTGCTTGCTTTGGTTGTGTTGTCATCAATCACCAAAAAGGGGGAGATTGTAAGGAAAATGGACCACGGGCCATTTGGCTAATTGAGTTTTGGTGTTTGATGATTAACACAACCTGTGGACTAATATGTTTGCTAGTGTTTATGATTATAGTTCACAGGATGCAAAGAGAATTGGACCAAGGCAATGAGGATGCAACACCTTAAAAGAAGACATAAAAATATGCATAGGAGTCCAATACTCAAGAACAAAAGAAGCCCGAAGAAATCAGCGAAGAAATCCAAGATGAGGGCTGTCAGCCAACGCCTGGTGGCGCACCGGACATTGGTGTCCGGTGTGCACCGGACTGTCCGCGCAGAGAGGCCAAAGACAGGCGCTCTCTGGCTGTAGCACCGGACTGTCCGGTGTGCCAACGGGCAGACGGCAACGGTCGGATCCAACGGTCGACTGCTACAGGCGCCAACGGTCGGCTGACGTGGCGTGCACCAGACACTGCACAGTAGATGTCCGGTGGTGCACCGGACTGTCCGGTGCACCCGACGACAGAAAGCTGCTGCTTTCTGTCCAACGGCTAGTTTGGGGTGTGGAGGCTATAAATACCACCCCAACCGGCCATTCTCAAGAGTGAGAGCCCAAGCAACATACCAAGACACATAGTGCATATTTCCAAGAGCTCAAACACCCAAGTGCTTAATAGAAACACTCGGTGATTAGCGTAGGTGCTTTGCGAAGTGCTTAGGTTAGTTAGACCGCTTTAGCGCTTGCTCTAGGTGAACCCTAGATTGTTGAGTGAGTTTAGATAAACCTCACAACCCCTCGGCTCTTGCGTGAGTCATTGTAATTGTACCGAGTGGGGCGAGAGTCTTGCGAGACCGTGACAACCGCGTTTGTGTCACGGCCGCCACCGTGTACCGGAGGGAATGAGGCCCGCGGCGTTTCAGCCGGAAGCTCGATAGTGGAGACGGCGGGGAGCGTCCGAGAGGAGCCGGAAGTGGAGCACCACTTGCGTGTGGAGAAGGCCCGTGGCTCTCTACGAAGTTACTCGACCGTGGTGCTTGGCCCTCGCGTGGGCTTCCCTTTGCGTAGGGGCACCAACGAGGATTAGTCGGGACCTTGCGTGGTTCCGGATACCTCAGTAAAAATACCAGCGTCATCCATGAGAGTTTGCTTCTCTACTTAGCTCTTTACATTCCGCATTTATATTAAGCATTTAAGTTTCAATCTTGTAGTCATACCTATTTAGTGTAGATTGAAACTTAGCCTTTGCGGTAGAGATAGCAACACTTAGACAAAACCTAGTTTGCACATTCTAGTTTTGATTATTTGCATAGGTTTTGCTCTAGGGAGTTAATTGTGGCCTAGTTTAGTAAAAGTTTTAGAAGTCCTAATTCACCCCCCTCTTAGGCGTCACCCATTTCCTACAAGGGTCTTTACTTTATTCATGTGCTAGCAGACCGGATATTATGCTTAGCGTATGCATGTGTGCTAGATTTCAATCCGACCCAAGGGAGTGTCACCTTGTGGCCGTTAAGCGAATCCTTAGATATTTAGTTGCTACGCCTTGCTTCGGGATCTGGTATCCAAAGGGGTCTACCTTTGACTTAATTGGATATTCAGACTCCGATTATGCTGGATGTAAGGTCGATAGGAAGAGTACATCAGGGACGTGCCAAATCCTAGGAAGGTCCTTGGTGTCGTGGAGTTCTAAGAAACAAACTTCCGTTGCCCTATCCACCGCTGAGGCCGAGTACGTTGCCGCAGGACAGTGTTGCGCGCAACTACTTTGGATAAGGCAAACCCTCCGGGACTTTGGCTACAATCTGAGCAAAGTCCCACTCCTATGTGACAATGAGAGTGCTATCCGCATGGCGGACAATCCTGTTGAACACAGCCGCACAAAGCACATAGACATCCGGCATCACTTTTTGAGAGACCACCAGCAAAAGGGAGATATCGAAGTGTTTTATGTTAGCACCGAGAACCAGCTAGCTGATATCTTTACCAAGCCTTTAGATGAGAAGACCTTTTGCAGGCTGCGTAGTGAGCTAAATGTCTTAGATTCGTGGAACTTGGATTGATCTATAGCATACATGTGTTTTATGCCTTTGATCATGTTCCCTTATGCATTTTATTGCTTATTTATGGTGCTCAAGTTGTGCAAGGGATCCCCGGACCTCACAAGTCCATGTGTGAATGATGCACATACTTAGGGGGAGAAATGCTACAACTTGACCCTTTGAGACAAACCTTGTGCTTGAGTGTTCTTAGTTTAGTCTCAAAGGTGGATTGAAAGGGAAAAGGTGAACTTGGACCCTGCAAGACTTCCACTGCACTCCGATAAGAGGGTAATTTACTCCAAGTTCATCTTCGTGCTCTTATTGCCTTTTTACTCTTAATTGAAGATTTTGGTGAGGCAATGGGGTTTAAGGGCCAAAAATGATCCCGTTTTGGTGCTTAATGCCAAAGGGGGAGAAATTAAGGCCAAAGCAAATGGATCAGCTACCACTTGAGAATTTTGAAAATAGTAGAGTTAGAGCTTTTGTTTTGTCAAAACACTCTTATTGTCTCTTATTGTCAAAAGTTGGTCTCTTGTGGGGAGAATGTTTGATTATGGGAAAAAGGGGGAGTTTTTGAATCTTTGATCAATTTCTCTTGGAATACCTCTCTCTATGCCTCAACAAGTGAATTTGACTTAGAGATAGGAAATTGAGTTTGATTTGCAAAAACAAACCAAGTGGTGGCAAAGAATGATCCAAATATGCCAAATTTGAATCAAAAACAAAATTTTTGTTCTCATTTGCATTGATGTTGCGCTTCCTTTAGTTGCTTTTTATGTGTTGGCATGAATCACCAAAAAGGGGGAGATTGAAAGGGAAATGTGCCCTTGGACCATTTCTATAAGATTTTGGTGATTAAGTGCTCCACACAAAAAATGCTTTGAGTGATATTTGTGCCAAAGATTCAAGAAGTGCAAATCAAGATTAAAGGTATGTTTCTAGACTTAGTACATTGTTTTTGAAGACTAATGTATTATGTCTAAGTGCTAGAAACAGGAGCAATCATTTTGGAGAAAAGTTGGCTGTGTACAGCAAAAAGGCTGCTCGGTCTGGGTGCACCGGACTGTCCGGTGGTGCACCGGACAGTGTCCGGTGTGCCAGGACCAGTCCCGATGAACAGCCTACTCTCGGGTCTCGACGACGGCATACGGCTAAAAATCACCGGACTGTCCGGTGAGTCGTCTGCGGCGAAGTCGCCGCTCTCGGGAAACAGTCAACAGCGTACGGCTAAAAATCACCGGACTGTCCGGTGGTGCACTGGACTGTCTGGTGAGCCAACGGTCGGCCGAGCCAACGGTCGGCCGCGCAATCCGCGCGTGACGCGTGGGCGCGCCAATGGTCTGATGGGAGCACCGGACTGTCCGGTGTGCACCAGACAGTGTCCGGTGTGCCAACGGCTCCAAATCTTCAACGGTCGGTTGTGCCAATTTAGGAAAGCAATCTACACCGGATAGTGAACAGTGGGTGTCCGGTGGTGCACCGGACTGTCCGGTGCGCCACCCGACAGAAGGCAAGAATTGCCTTCCTAGATTGCTTCCAACAGCTCCTAGCTGCCTTGGGGATATAAAAGGGACCCCTAGGCGCATGGAGGAGCCATCCAAGCATACTTTGAACATTCTAAGACTCCCGCACTCCATCTTCACACATTCAATTGACATTCTTAGTGATTTGAGCTCCGTTCTAGTGGTGAACTTGTTGCGTTTCATTTGAGCTCAAGTCTTGGCTTGTGTGTGTGCGTATTGCTGGGATTTGTGTGTGTTGCTTCCCTCCCTTACTCTAGTGCTTTCACTTTGATCCTTATTGTAAGGGCGAGAGACTCCAAGTTGTGGAAATTCCTCGCAAACGGGAAAGAGTAAAGAAAGAAGAACATTGTGGTATTCAAGTTGATCATTGGATCACTTGAGAGGAGTTGAGTGCAACTCCCGTCCGTTGGGACGCCACAACGTGGAGTAGGCAAGTGTTATACTTGGCCGAACCACGGGATAAACCATCATGTCTCTTGTGCTTGTTCTCACTATGACTATTGTGTTTCACAAGAGCTCGGTCCTTGGCCACCTGATTTTATTGTGCTAACCCTTAATCAAGTTTTGTGACTTTAAGTTTTAAGTTTTTACAGGATCACCTATTCACCCCCCTCTAGGTGCTCTCAGTCATCACATGAGCAGGCTGTGGTGCGCCTGCAAGCCGCAGTGCATGGCTTCCTTGTTAGGCGGGCGGTGCGGAAGCTGCACTTGCTGATCAGCTCATTGCTGCACCAACTCGCAGCCTGCGCGCCCAACCACCAGGTCTCGTCTATACTTTTTGAACCCCCTGCAGAAGTCAAGATCTGGGTATGCAGCCCCCCTGCACGGCCAAAGAGGGTTGTCTCCTTCATTCGAGCACCTGCCTTGGTGCTGGACAGACCCAACATAAGAACGGTCTGGTTCCTCCTCCACCTTTCATCCAACGTGAAGGCCGCAGTTCAGCTCTTTCCTTGGAATCTAGGAGGACAGAAGGACATAGCTGTAGTTCAAATTTATATTTTAGTTCCACAATTATTTTATATTTTTGTCTTAAATAATAAAGGTAAGTCAAGATGTAAAAGGCTTAACCTTAAGTCATGTCAGGTAAGTCTATGGCAGCTCGAGGACGAGCTGGTCCTCAAGGGAGGGGGAGATGTCATGGGCATCATAGGGAGCGGTCACTCATGTGGGGCCACACCTATGCGCGCCAAAAGCGAGAGGCCGCAGGGGGCGCTGGCAGCAGCGCGCGCAAGGAAGGCATGGCAAGGGAAAGCGCGCGCAAGGAAGGCATGGCAAAGGAAAGTGACTGATTTGGTGACTAAATTGATAGACCTAAATTGTAGGGGAGATAATTCCAATTAGTCACTTGCCTAATTAGTGGTTGCCTAGTTGGTCAACCGGTGGCCTATATATAGGCCTGTACGCAGGAGACAAAGAAAATAAGGAATATATTATCAAACCAATATCTCTCTCTCTCTTGCAATGACTCTCAAGCGCCTAGGGCTGCTACCCTAGAACCAAGCCTGCGGTAGAGGGTATAACCTCGCCGGAGAAGACTGCTATCCCCATGGACCGAAGGTCCATGACACTAACCTATTTCACCCAATTGGTATTTCCATTCATTTTTCTTTTGAAAGCATTACTCCTCAAGTGTTATTTGTGTGTTCATTCTGAAAGCACATGTGTCAGCATACTCTTTGTTGTTCGAGTCTATAGATTCGCTGCATCGAAGAAAAAATTGTGTAAGCATTCGTAGCTAGATAAGTCATATCTTCAATTCTGACAGTAACATGTCTAGTTGTCAAAGATTGTGTAAGCATCAAAGCTATAATTTTATTCAATCCTAACATGGAAAAAACTGAGTCAAACAAGCAAGTTATGCTGTAGGAATCAAGTTGGCAATTTTTATGCTGGGCATAATAAAGATTAGATTTTTAAGACTTCAAGTGGCATCTTGCTGCTTGGCTACATTATTTGGCATGTAATATTATTAGTCTTGATGTTTAGAGCCTGGTTCTAACAACAGATAGGCAACATTCTAAAATGTGCTTTCTTGAGGAGGGGAAGGGGGTAACAGTCAGCTGATTAGGTTAGACATATTAAATGTTGTATATACTAAATTCATCTTGTTTTAGGTCTTTTAGTGGATGCAAGAGCGTGAGATGGCCAACACTGCATCTTATAGCAGCTACTTCAAGTACCTTGGACTGAGTCGTAACCCAACGAGGGTGCTTCAAGTGTACGATGCCATCAAAGACCGAACATTGAGGGTCTTCTCAGCAAATTTTCTTTCTCCTCTATTGTTTTGTTCCAATGTCACCCTTGACCTTGAGATCTGATCATGTGTGTATGCAAAGATGGAGGAGTCTGCATTCGTCATCACCGGCATCAATGGAAGGATCAACAAGGCTGTTTGGGGGCCACTAAACAGGACCATCGTCGCTGCTAGAAAGGATGCCACCATTCACATCTGGGATAAGGAGGTTAGGATAACATGGTGTTATTTCCCTACAAATAGTACTGATGGCCGCTATAATTTGGTTATCTAGCCCTAAAAATGCCCCATTAGTTTCTTGTTGGTATGTGGGCTTTGGGCATCTGATGGCGATACAATTTGCCTTTACTGTATAATATGCAATGTTTTTGCACTGTTAAAAATGTTAATTGTTTCTCCATAACAATAGAGAGGAGGCATAGGAGGATGAGGAGCGAGAAGGGGTGCGCCAGAAGTGAGGCCCCCAGTGCGAAGGCGACCATGGCGGCGTAGTTGACAACGAAGTAAGGGTAACGCCATGCCGCTGGGTCTTCTTCAATCTCTGAAACCCTCCTCTCTTCCCATCGGACTGTTGCAGTTTCACACGCAGTGAGTAGTTCCACCTCTGCAAACCTAGAGTCCCATTCATAGATGTATTCGTTCTCGAGTCTCATTCCCTTATTTTTTTGGCTTGCCAAGTGGTGACTGCAACCGATCGACTCCTCTTAATAATTATTGATTCCCTTTCATCGACGCCGGCCATGATCGAAGTTGTTCCCCGTTGACCTCTCAACAATATTGTTTGGTGAACAATGTTGTAAGAACAAATGTTGCTGTCAGTGACTATTTACTTGTTTGGTGAACAACTTGTCATTAGCCATACAAATAGGTTGTTGTCAACAATTATTCAATGCAAAACATTCAGCCAACTAACTATTTTGCAGGAATGGACTATTTTTCAATTTTGACAGCAACATTTGTTCAGTAATAGACAACATCATTTCATATTGATGTTTTTCAGTTTTGATAGCGACATATCAACTTACCAATAGGTAGCTTGCATGGATTTAGTTGTACACAAATTTAAAACATCAACATACCAACAGGTTCATACATCCAGTTTAGCATAAAAATGCTTGCAGTTGTGTTGGTCGTTATCTGCTATGAATTGGTTACCGTCAGCCTTTGAAGTTTGAACTACATTTTCATATAACTGACACCATTATTGGGTGGTACTTTGAACTGCATTGTCACAAAAAAGTAGTAGATCACTCAGGCTTCGGTCTCATCAGAAGCAGTAGCACTCAACAGTATTCTTCCTAGCCGATTGAGCAAACTAGGTGCCCTACTACCCTATTATCAAGTATCACAGTCCCCTTGTCTTTATATATTTATTTGGCAATTGTGTTGAATAGTCTTATTTTCCTTCCTTGGTTGCTCTTCATTTTGAATGAATTACTAATTACAGATGGATGGGTACTGACTACATGGTCTCTGTTTTCTCGATGACTAAATCAATTGCCTTTGCTTTCTAAACAAAAGAACAATTAATCTAGCAGTCTGCTTATATAATTTTCATAGTTGCTTGAAAAAGTCGAGATTCTGTACAATTGCTCCCTTTTTAATATTTCGTATCAGAATTCCAAGTCTATGTTTCTTACCTTTGGTGCTACTATTGTGACGGAACCTCCCAAGTCATTAGGCCCACCTACAGTTGTCCTTGTCCAATGGACCTCAGACAACCCTGTAGGTGCCCCTAAATCACTTGACAAGTTTGGTATCTGCTTTCCTTACCTTTCCCAAGAGCGTTTCACCCGTCACGCAGACATTACAAGCATCGGAGATACGAAAATGCGGAAGCAATTACATTAACTTACTTTTATTGAAAAGTAAGACAGAGTTATAATATTACAGACCAGAAATATAATAGATGAGTGCTGAGTATTATTATTACAGACCGTGGGAGGCAAAAACCCCTCCCGATAAGTTTAAACAAAAGTTTTATGGAGGATCCTTTCCTCCCGCAGCTTTACTCCTAGTGTTCTTCCATTGGTACCACCTTTGAACAGAAGCAACAAAAGTTGGTTGCTTCCTCACCTAAAAACAACATGGGACAAAGCCCTGAGTATGGAATTACTCAGCAAGTCTTACCCGACTAAAGAAAAGACTCTCAAGGGTATGATGGCTTCAAGGGAGTCAAGGTAAGGCTTTATCAATAATCAATGACTCTGTTTGCAGAAATGCTTACTAATAGTGGATCCTTAAAAATCCAATTTTATTTGTCAGGTTAAGTCAGATTACCTGCATCTAGAGTTCTTTCTACCCTAGTTCAATCACTTGACCTGCACTAGCCAGTTTCTTTAACAACCCTTCATCTTTACTGGATTTCTACGTATAGGGCAGTGACCAAGTCTTCATAACCACGAAGGTACGGCGATCCGAATCGATTATACTCAGCTAAGGATTCCCAATCACACGACATATGTAGCACTTAACCCTTGCATATGTCAACTCGCCACCGGGGTTCTTAAGACCAGATCAGGTTCACGCCAACCGAGAGCACAGATACACCACCGTCCAGCCTCTTGCCACGGAGGGTACACGCTACTCTCGCCATCTCTCCACTCCCATTGCATGGTATCTTATTCTGGTATTAGTCTGCCTGAGGCAAAGCTTACCCATGACGAGGCATGTGACCAGTTAAAGGGTCCTCGGTCAGCAAGCCTACATCGACACGGTCCTTAATCGACTCAGACGGAGACACTACACCGAGACTCTTCTCGTGCAAGTCACCCGCCCGGTCTCAACTTTATCATTTCAATTCCCAAAGTTGGGTACCTGGCAGAGGTACATCTTTTCCGATGTTGAACCCATCATGGCCATGATGGATCCACCATCAAGTTTTATTTTCGAAAACCTCCCACCCACTTTGCACATCATCTTTGAGAAAACAAAACATTTTGTTCTTCTAAAGCAAAGCTAAGCATAAGAAAACCTTTTGTAAAACAGGGATTAGGAAGTAATCCAAGGAAGGAGATGCAGCAAAAGTTTAGCACACAACTCCTATCACCTAATGCATCAAGCAAGTGAGAAAGATTTTAAAATAAACAAGGAGGTGGCAAATGCAGCGGGGCTTGCCTTGTTTTACAGGTGAATCAGGCTTAGATCCGCAGATATCAAAATAAAAGCAGTTGCCTGCCTGATGTTCCTCAGGTGGTGGTGGTGGAGTCTTCTCTTCTTCTACTTCTTCTTCGTTTTCTAAATATAACCATACATAAGAATGAATGCCCATGTAATGCTCATGAGAGTGCAAAGATAATAAAAGTTTATTATCTAAAGTCTTGAATACAATTTTCCTTCACGGATCTCCGAGAATTTGGGGTTTCCGGAGTCAACAGTGAAGTTCACAGGGCAGGGGGTAGGGTTTTGGGTTCTAAGTATCAAACATGGTCCAAAGCATATCAAACTCTACCCAAGGCTTCTAAATATTATTTAAAGTTTATCCTAAAAATTTAGTGAATTTTGGATTTATTATTTATTCTCTAAAAATCCAGAAGTATGGTTTTAGGCTGTTTTAAATACTCTATAATTTCCCTTTTGGACTAAAAATCATGAAACTATTTTTATTAAATTCTATAGGAAATTAGGAACCTAGCAAAATTGGTTTGGTATTTTTACCATTTTTCTACAATTTTCTAAAATTTATTTAGCTCTGGTAGAAAAAGAAAAAGAAAAAGAAATGAACAGTCATGGGCTGAAACCAGCCCGAGCCGACCCAACACAGGAGGAAAACAACTACGCGTGCGCCCGTGCAGCAGACTTTGCACAGAGGCCCCTGTCTTTTCGAATAATCCGAAAGAGTCCAAGGCATTATTTGAGGCAATCGCTGACACTTACAAATAAACCCCTACACTTCTCTCCCTTCACAACCTGAAGTCCCCGACGTCGAGCGGCGACGCGCAGAGCTCCGGCGAGCTCGTATACCGTCCGACTCACACGATGACTGGCGCCTTGCTTTGACCGAGACCGAATTCAAGACCTAATAATCATTTCCCCCAAATCAATTTCTGGATTACAACCCTACAGTGCCATGCCCACGGTGACCGCAAGCACTACGGCCAACCCAGCGCGTTCCCGGTGATCTATGGAGTCTTAACTTAATTGACCGGGTCGGGAAGCATCACCAGCACACAAGGATGCTAAAACAAGAGCAAGGAGGGCATGATCGGACCTGTGACGGGCTGACCGCGGCGAGCTCCCCTCACACGGTGTTCTTGACCAAATTGGGGGAAATTCCGAATTGGAGTTCTCTGGTAACTAATTGGAGGCACAAGTGGGTGCGTTGAGTTCATGATAACATGGCGCAATTGTCGGCGTTTCGATCCCGGGGGGTCCCTGCACCGACGAGTAAATTGTCGCTGCGTGTCCCAGCCCAGATGGGTCGGCGCGAGACGGAACACAAGGGGGGAAACAGTAAGGGGAACCGCGGCCTCGTGTTGTCCTGCGCCCAGGGCGGATGCGCTTGTAGTAGGGGGTTACAAGCATTCGCGAGGGAGAAAGAGAGAGAGAGCCTGTGCGTCGGCCCGTCCTCCCGCACGGCCACCTTTTTTCGTACGAGGGCCCTGGACCTTCCTTTTATAGACGTAAGGAGAGGGTCCTGGTGTACAACGGGGGGTGTAGCAGTGTGCTAACGTGTCTAACAGAGGGGAGCCAGATCCCCATGTACATGCCGACGTGGCTGTCGGAGAGGTGTTGGAGCCCTGTTCATGTGGCGTCGTGTCCGTCGGAGGAGCGCTTGAGCCCTGTAGAAGTACAGCTGTTGGGGCTGTCGGATCCTTGCTGACGTATCCTTGCTTCCTTAGGGGGCTGAGAACCGCCGTCGTCATGGAGCACGCGGGGTGCCATCATTACTTGTTTTACCGGGGCGAGCCAGATGGGACGCCGGTCTTGTTCCCCGTAGCCTGAGCTAGCTAGGGGTAGGGTAATGATGTACCCCCCTGCGACATGGTCGGTCCGAGCCCGAGGTCGGGCGAGGCGGTGGCTCCTCCGAGGTCGAGGCTGAGTCCGAGCCCAGGGGTCAGGCGAGGCGGAGACCGTTGTCCGAGGTCGAGGTTGAGTCCGAGCCCTGGGGTCGGGCGAGGCGGAGACCGTCTTCCGGAGTCGAGGTTGAGTCCGAGCCCTGGGGTCGGGCGAGGCGGAGACCGTCGTCCGAGGCAAGGTCGAGTCCGAGCCCTAGGGTCGGGCGAGGCGGAGACTGTCTTCCGGAGGCGAGGTCGAGTCCGAGCCCTGGGGTCGGGCGAGGCGGAGACTGTCTTCTGGAGCGAGGTCGAGTCCGAGCCCTGGGGTCAGGCAAGGCGGAGATTCCTATGGCACCCGAGGCTGGACTTGGCTGCTGTCAGCCTCACCCTGGCAGGTGGCACAGCAGTCGGAGCAGCTCAGGTGGCGCTGTTTTCCTGTCAGGTCAGTCAGTGGAGGGGCGAAGTGACTGCGGTCACTTCGGCCTTGTCGATTGGAGAGCGTGCGTCAGGATAAGGTGTCAGGCGATCCTTGCATTGAATGCTCCTGCGATACGGTCGGTTGGCGTGGCGATCTGGCTAAGGTTGCTTCTCCGTGAAGCCTTCCCGAGCTGGGCCTCGGGCGAGTCGAAGGTGTGCCCGTTGCTTGAGGAGACCCTCGGGCGAGGCGTGAATCTGCCTTGGTCTACCGTTCCTGCCCGACGCTGGGCTCGGGTGAGGCGAGATTGTGTCCCTTGAGTGGATGGAGCCTTGACCGGAATTGCGCCCATCAGGCCTTTGCAGCTTTATGCTAATGGGGGTTACCAGCTGAGATTAGGAGTCTTGGGGGTACCCCTAATTACGGTCCCCGATAGCAATAGACCTAGCCGTCAATTTATAGGATCACTGAGCGGTGGCTAGGAATTTAGATGAAGACGCGCGGCGATCGGAGGAACAAGGAGTTACTGGCGCAAGGAATTCGTGGCATCTACCGTGGCAGCCCTCACCGGCGATGGACAGAGGGTTACAACGAGTTATGGCGACGCGGTGGATGTGCTAAGGCACGTGGCGCAAGGCCGTGAAGCGGCCGTCACATGCGATCTCATTCGGAGCGATCCTGGCGAGCTCGGTACGGTGGCCGAAGTAGTTTAATGACCGGAGTTTATCCACGGCGGTGAGACTTACTCCACCCCGAGTGTTATCCAGTCGATCCGAACGTGAATCACGACGGTGAAGGCACGAATCTGCGCGCGGCTCGTCGGCAGCGAGGAACTACGCTGGCAGTCTGATCCGATCACTGTACCATGGAATTCATCTTTAGTTGTTCTGATAGAGCAACTTGGAGTCCAATTTTCTCATGATTTCATGTAACAACATGATCATCCGTCTGTACAAAAGTTGCAGCCCTATCGACTGTCTTTATCTTTGTTATAGCACCTCTAACCAAATTCTTACCGGATCATACTTAAATTCGAGCCCTAACTCCATGCCCTTCCACTGTTAGTCTGAATTTCAGACTCCAGCAGTCTGACAGTCCAACTTCAGGCTCATTTATTTCATAATTCTTCATGGTACCAAGACATGACTTCTATAGCAAATTTATTCTCCTTCCATAGATCTACAAAGTTGATGTTGTGACCTAGGGCAAAATACTCATAACTTGGAAGATATGAGGCTTCAAAGTTGGGTTAATGTCACTGGTTTTAGACTTAGCCATATGAGTCTTAGTGTGGCTATTTTGCAAATTAGTCCAAAACTCAAGGTTTAACTTGCAAATCTTCATAATTGTGAACCATATGACTTAAAATATCTTAACTTCATAGTTTTTGCATTTTAGTCCAAAAGTGCACTAATTTTGCACTTAGCCCCCTAGGGTTTAACTCTAGGGTTTTCCAGGGTCCTATTTAGGGGTTTTGACCTTTCAGGGGTTTGGATGTAACTTAGGTCCATTCTCAGTAACATTTTATGACTATTTCAATTGAGATTTAGAGTTTTCTCTATTTGGACTTTGTTTTACCCCTCTGATCCCCATTTAGGGTTAAGTACCCTATTCTAGGGTTTCATCCACAAAATTGTCATACCAATACAACTTGTTTGAAATTTTTACCTAGTGAATGCATTCTAGGTGTGACAAACACATGATATGCTATGCTTATGATGTTATGCTCAAGTTTTAGTAATAGTAACACCAGGGGTGTTACATCCTTTCCTCCATAAAAGAATCTCGTCCCGAGATTAAAAGTTCTAGGGTAGGTAATGGAAAAGGAAATGCTTCACTCTTTTATTTCCATATTCTTGGTACAAGGCAGGGGTGGTTTGGGGCTCACTCCTTTATTACAAAAATTGTATACACTTTACAAATTATATGAGACTAAAAAGCCTAGGAAATTCTCTTCTAAAAAGTCTCGAGTTTCCCATGTAGCCTCATCTTCTGAATGTTGGTTCCACTGTATCTTGTAAAACTTGAGAGGTCTTCTTCGGGTAATTCTGTCCTTTTGATCCAAGACTCGAATAGGATGCTCCAAATATGTCAAGTCTGGTTCTAGGGCAACATCCGTCACTTCAATGGTTCGATCGGGAATCCGAAGACACTTCTTCAACTGCGACATGTGGAACACATTATGTACAGCAGACAGGGTTTCGGGTAGCTAAAGTCGGTATGCCACTGGCCCACATTGTTCAAGAACAAGGAAAGGACCAATGTATCGAGGTGCGAGCTTCCCTTTTACCCTGAAACGTGTTACCCCCTTTATTGGTGAAACTTTCAGGTAGACATGATCTCCCACTAGAAAGTACAAGGGCATCCATCGTTTGTCTGCGTAACTCTTCTATCGAGCTTGAGCTTTTTTCAAATGATGAATTATTCGTTGAACTTTCTCTTCTGTCTCCTTTACCATATCTAGCCTGAAGAAACTCCTTTCACCCGGTTCAGACCAGTTTAACGGAGTGCGACACCGTCGGCCATACAAAGCTTCAAAGGGTGCCATCTTAATGCTTTCTTGATAACTATTATTGTATGAGAACTCCGCTAACAGTAAACAATCATCCCATTTCTGTGGGAATTCCAAAGCACAAGCCCGTAGCATGTCTTCAAGTATTTGATTCACCCTCTCGGTCTGCCCACTGGTTTGAGGATGATAGGCCGAACTATGGAGTAATTTTGTGTCCAGTGCTTTGTGAAGTTCTTCCCAAAATTTGGACACGAATTGCGGTCCACGATCCGACACTATCGTCTTCGGAACACCATGCAAACTGAGAACACGGGTAATGTATAATTCTGCATATGTGGCCACTGTATACTTTACTCTAACAGGAAGGAAGTGGGCGATCTTTGTAAGTCGATCAATGATAACCTAAATAGAATCATACCCTTTGGTAGTCCTGGGCAATCCCACAATAAAGTCCATACTAATATCCTCCCATTTCCATGTAGGGACAGGTAAAGATTGTAATGGACCAGCAGTCCTCATGTGTATGGCTTTGACACGTCTGCAAGTGTCACATCTTGCCACATAGCGTGCAATCTCGATCTTCAACTTGGTCCACCAATAATGTTGTTTCAGATCATGATACATCTTAGTGCTTCCAGGATGAATAGAATAGCGACTAAGATGTGCTTCATCTAATATTTGTTGGCGGATCTCTTCATTCTTTGGCACAACTATGCGGTTGTTGAACCATACAATGCCTTGATCGTCTTTTCTGAAACATTTGGCTCTTCCAGCCTTTATCTTCTCATGGATGTGCTTCATACCCTCATTATCCTTTTGAGCATCCATTATTCTCTGTAAAAGGACTGACTTAAGCTTCAGTTGATTTAAGGTTCCATGTTGGATCATTCCCAGGTTTAAATTCTCCATCTCCTGGCATAACGTAGTATCAGAAGTCTGCATCGTAAGACAGTGACAGGAAGCCTTACGGCTAAGTGCATCTGCCACTACATTAGCCTTGCCTGGGTGATAATGAATTTCCAATTCATAGTCCTTAATAAGCTCAAGCCATCGCCTTTGTCTCATGTTCAACTCTGACAGGGTGAGGATATACTTCAGGCTCTTATGATCTGTATAGACGTGACAGATATTCCCTAGCAGATAATGACGCCAGATTTTTAGGGCATGAACCACTGCAGTTAAATCCAGATCATGAGTGGGATAGTGTTCCTCATGCCGGCGCAACTGCCTTGAAGCATAAGCTATCACTCGGCCTTCTTGCATTAATACACAGTCGAGACCACTGTCTGATGTGTCACAATACACATCAAAGGGCTTTTCAATATCCGGTTGAGCCAATACCGGAGTAGTGGTTAATAATACCTTCAATTGTTCAAAGGATTCATTACACTTTGAAGACCAAATAAATTTAGTATCATTCTTCAATAAACTTGTGATTGGTTTCACCAGCTTGGAAAAATCTGGTATGAATCGGTGGTAATAGCCAGCTAGTCCAAGAAAACTTCGGACTTGATATACAGTGGTTGGGGGTTTCCACTCCAAAATATCCTTGACTTTACTGGGATCCACTTGAATCACCTTGGCAGATAATACATGTCCCAGAAATTGGATTTCTTCCAGCCAAAACGCGCACTTACTGAACTTAGCACACAATTGGTGTTTTCTTAAGCGCGTCAACACGATCCATAAGTGCTGGGCATGCTCTTCTTCATTCTTGGAATATATCAAGACATCGTCAATGAATACCACCACAAACTTATCCAGCTCGGGCATGAATACCGAGTTCATAAGATAGGTGAAGTGGGCGGGAGCATTTGTTAGTCCAAAAGACATAACCAAGTATTCAAATAAACCATACCGCGTAGTGAATGCGGTCTTGGTTATATCTTCGGGCCGGATACGGATCTGATGATAGCCCGATCTGAGGTCAATTTTGGAGAAGACCCTCGCTCCAGTCAGTTGATCAAATAAAATGTAAATCTATGGAAGAGGGTACTTATTTTTGATAGTAACTTCATTAAGGGGTCTATAATCCACGCACATCTGCAGTGTTTGATCCTTCTTCTTAACGAAGATGGCTGGACAACCCATGGTGATGAGCTTGGCCGGATGAATCCCTTCTCCAGCAGATCTTGTAATTGGGTCTTGAGCTCTGCCAACTCATTTGGAGGCATTCGGTACGATCTTCTGGAAATGGGAGTCGTACCGGGCTTCAACTCAATTACAAATTCTACATCTCTTTCTAGTGGCAATCTAGGCAAATCTTCTGGAAAACATCTGGGAACTCACATACTACTGGAATATCTTTGATCTCTGATATGATGACTTCATACGCTCTGCCAAATGGTTTAGCTGGAATGGCTATGGGGATAGTCAAAAGAACCTTTTCTTGGCCATAACTCAATTTGATAGTTCTCAATTCGGTATTGAGAATAGCTTTATGTTGGGCCAACCAATTCATGCCCAGAATTACATCTATGTCTTGGCCTTTCAGAACAATCATGTTAGTAGGAAAGTCCCGTTCAGCTAATGTTACGGGCACTTGGAAAGCCACTTCTTTAGCATATATTTGCCCCCCAGTCGAATGAATTTTAAACCCTTCCTTTGATTCATGGTATGGAATGCCATGTTGCTCCACAAATCTTTTGCTTATGAATGTATGCGAAGCGCCAGAATCAAAAAGAATAATTGCAGGGTGATTGGCCACTAGAAACATACCCATCATAATCGGTTCGCCGTCCGGTGTTGTGGCCACTTGAGTATAATAAATTCGTCCCGTTTTCCTTGTATTTTTGCCCGCGGTATTGTTTGCCATATTTCCATTTCCTTGAGCGGAATTCCCAGAACTCTGCTGATTACTTGATCGGTTATGCTTCTGATATGGGCAGTCCTTGATAAAGTGTCCGAACTTTCCACAGTTGAAACAGCCAGTTGAAGAACTGGGGAGGGCAGGGAAACAAGTGCCAGGGGCACCCGGCTGATTTGTTTGAGTGGGGGCAGTGGCGGGACGAATGAAGACCGGTTGCTTGAAAGGGTAGGCAGGTGGACATGGGGAAGAGCGATTCGGATTGAAAGGTCGGATTACCAACCTTTGTCTTTTCTCGGGGCCCTGATTGGGCCTGTCGCCTCCATAACCCTTGGATCTTCCGGAACCTGCATATTTAGCCTCAACTGCCAGCGCTATGCTAACAGCCCTTCCGTAAGTAAGGTCAATGCAGGTGGCCATCTTTCTTTGCATTCGATCATTCAGGCCTCTCATGAAACAATTCCTTTTCTTCAAATCTGTGTTGACTTGATTGATTGCATATTGGGATAAGTGATTAAATTTATTGAGATACTGGGTAACAGTATCCCCGCCTTGTTTCAACTTCATGAACTCCTCCTGCTTCATGTGGAGCACCCCTTCAGGTATGTAGTGCTCACGGAAAGCCAACTTGAACTCATCCCAAGTTACTTGATGACCAGCCAGTTGAACGGCTACAAAATTTCCCCACCACGTACTAGCAGGGCCACGCAATTGTTGTGCTGCGAATAGGGGCTTCTGAATTTCTGAACACCGAAGGAGCCCGAACTTCTGTTCAATAACGCAGATCCACTCATCCGCTTCTAGAGGGTCCTCTGCTTTGACAAACAATGGAGGGCGCGTCTCGGAGAAATCCAGATAAGACGTCTCACGGGGGCCTTTTGGATATGCCCGCCCGCCTTGTTGTTGTAGTTGTTGACCTGCCATCTCCCGCAGGAAGCGGGTATTATCGGCCGTGGCGTTAACCAAGGCATCGATGGCCTCGGCTAACATGGGAGGTACTGGAGGTGGGTTTGGTGTTGCTTCCCTCCCACTGGAGGTTCCTACTCTGTCCTGTGAACGAGTCTTGGAGGGCATCTGAGGCAACAAACATTTGGAAGAATATAATATGCCAAAGAAAACCATCCATTATACATTACTGAAAAGGGTAATGTTACAGACTCGAATTTTACAACAGGATTACACTACCTATTATACATTATTACTACTTCTACACTATACTACTCTGGCTTCTTGTCACTCTTAGTAGCCTCGCTGTCGGGCGTAGGAGACCATTCATCCACCAACTTCATAGAGGGAGGAGGCCTGAACAAGTCCAGTTCACCACCGAGTGCTTCTCCCGCTACTCCAGAAGGTCTGGCTTCCATCCAGACAGGATCCGCAGGGACATTCGGGTGCAGTTGCGAGTACAATACATGAACCTCTTCATGTAGTGTATTACAATAAACCTGCGAGCTATCCACGGCTGAGCTAAGCTCCTCCACATGGGCCCGAGCTTTTGCCTCCTTAGCCCAAGCAAGCGAACGAGAGTTAACCGCCCAGTCGAGCGCTAGATCTCGTTCCGTGAGCTGATCTTGCAGGTAGCGGATGTCTGCTCTTAATTCGTTTATTCTTTCGCCATCTGCGACCCATATGTTGTTCCTGCGATGGATGTTCTGTTCGAAGCTGATCCACTTGGGCTTCCAGATCCCCAATTGGATCGTTGCTACCACTACTGCTATCTTCATGCCGTGGGGCAAGTTGATGACAGGGTACGCCAATCGGCCCAGTAGACTTGCGCGCGGTCTTTCTTGTGCGCGGCAACATTTCTTAAGGGGGAAAATCTTATTAGCATAGTTTTTAGCATGATGCATGTGTAATTACAGAATCAACCTTAGTCGATTCACACCTTCTATACATTGCACTCTATATCTGGTCTTTAGATAAGTCCTTCAGAAAGAAGCTAGATAAGAAAGGAGGAACTTTTCTAGATAAGTCTTTGAAAATTCTTTTTGAAGATGTCTCATAACTTCTGCATAGATGGGCTTCGCTCTGATACCAGCTGTGATGGAACCTCCCAAGTCATTAGGCCCACCTACAGTTGTCCTTGTCCAACGGACCTCAGACAACCCTGTAGGTGCCCCTAAATCACTTGACAAGTTCGGTATCTGCTTTCCTTACCTTTCCCAAGAGCGTTTCACCCGTCACGCAGACATTACAAGCATCGGAGATACGAAAATGCGGAAGCAATTACATTAACTTACTTTTATTGAAAAGTAAGACAGAGTTATAATATTACAGACTAGAAATATAATAGATGGGTGCTGAGTATTATTATTACAGACTGTGGGAGGCAAAAACTCCTCCCAATAAGTTTAAACAAAACTTTTATGGAGGATCCTTTTCTCCTGCAGCTTTACTCTTGGTGTTCTTCCTTTGGTACCACCTTTGAACAGAAGCAACAAAAGTTGGTTGCTTCCTCACCTAAAAACAACATGGGACAAAGCCTTGAGTATGGAATTACTCAGCAAGTCTTACCCGACTAAAGAAAAGACTCTCAAGGGTATGATGGCTTCAAGGGAGTCAAGGTAAGGCTTTATCAATAATCAATGACTCTGTTTGCAGAAATGCTTACTAATAGTGGATCCTTAAAAATCCAATTTTATTTGTCAGGTTAAGTCAGATTACCTGCATCTAGAGTTCTTTCTACCCTAGTTCAATCACTTGACCTGCACTAGCCAGTTTCTTTAACAACCCTTCATCTTTACTGGATTTCTACGTATAGGACAGTGACCAAGTCTTCATAACCGCGAAGGTACGGCGATCTGAATCGATTATACTCAGCTGAGGATTTCCAATCACACGACATATGTAGCACTTAACCCTTGCATATGTCAACTCGCCACCGGGGTTCTTAAGACCATATCAGGTTCACGCCAACCGAGAGCACAGATACACCACCGTCCAGCCTCTTGCCACGGAGGGTACATGCTACTCTCGCCATCTCTCCACTCCCATTGTGTGGTATCTTATTCTGGTATTAGTCTGCCTGAGGCAAAGCTTACCCATGACGAGGCATGTGACCAGTTAAAGGGTCCTCGGTCAGCAAGCCTACATCGACACGGTCCTTAATCGACTCAGACGGAGACACTACACCGAGACTCTTCTCGTGCAAGTCACCCGCCCGGTCTTAGCTTTATCATTTCAGTTCCCAAAGTTGGGTACCTGGCAGAGGTACATCTTTTTCGATGTTGAACCCATCATGGCCATGATGGATCCACCATCAAGTTTTATTTTCGAAAACCTCCCACCCACTTTGCACATCATCTTTGAGAAAACAAAACATTTTGTTTTTCTAAAGCAAATCTAAGCATAAGATAACCTTTTGTAAAACAGGGATTAGGAAGTAATCCAAGGAAGGAGATGCAGCAAAAGTTTAGCACACAACTCCTATCACCTAATGCATCAAGTAAGTGAGAAAGATTTTAAAAGAAACAAGGAGGTGGCAAATGCAGCGGGGCTTGCCTTGTTTTACAGGTGAATCAGGCTCAGATCCACAGATATCAAAATAAAAGCAGTTGCCTGCCAGATGTTCCTCAGGTGGTGGTGGTGGAGTCTTCTCTTCTTCTACTTCTTCTTCATTTTCTAAATATAACCATACATAAGAATGAATGCCCATAAAATACTCGTGAGAGTGCAAAGATAATAAAAGTTTATTATCTAAAGTCTTGAATACAATTTTCCTTCACAGATCTCCGAGAATTTAGGGTTTCCGAAGTCAACAATGAAGTTCACAGGGCAGGGGGTAGGGTTTTGGGTTCTAAGTATCAAACCTGATCCAAAGCATATCAAACTCTACCTAAGGCTTCTAAATATTATTTAAAGTTTATCCTAAAAATTTAGTGAATTTTGGATTTATTATTTATTCTCTAAAAATCCAGAAGCATGGTTTTAGGTTGTTTTAAATACTCTATAATTTCCCTTTTCGACTAAAAATTATGAAACTATTTTTATTAAATTCTATAGGAAATTAGGAACCTAGCAAAATTGGTTTGGTATTTTTACCATTTTTCTACAATTTTCTAGAATTTATTTAGCTCTGGTAGAAAAAAAAAGAAAAAGGAATGAACAGTCATGGGCCGAAACCAGCCCGAGCCGGCCCAACACAGGAGGAAAACGCCTACGCGCGCGCCCGCGCATCAGACTTTGCATAGAGGCCCTTGTCTTTTTGAATAACCCGAAAGAGTCCAAGGCACAATTTGAGGCAGTCGCTGACACTTACAAATAAACCCCTACACTTCTCTCCCTTCACAACCTGAAGTCCCCGATGTCGAGCGGCGTCGCGCAGAGCTCCGGCGAGCTCGTATATCGACCGACTCACGCGATGACTGGTGTCGTGCTTTGACCGAGACCGAATTCAAGACCTAATAATCATTTCCCCCAAATCAATTTCTGGATTACAGCCCTACAGTGCCCTGCCCACGGTGACCGCAAGCACTACGGCCAACCCAGCGCGTTCCCGGTGATCTATGGAGTCTTAACTTAATTGACCGGGTCGGGAAGCATCACCAGCACACAAGGATGCTAAAACAAGAGCAAGGAGGGCATGATCGGACCTGTGACAGGCTGACCGCGGCGAGCTCCCCTCACACGGTGTTCTTGACCAAATTGGGGAAAATTCCGAATTGGAGTTCTCTGGTAACAAATTGGAGGCATGAGTGGGTGCGTTGAGTTCATGATAACATGGCGCAACAGACCTAGCCGTCAATTTATAGGATCGCTGAGCGGTGGCTGGGAATTTGGATGAAGACGCGCGGCGAACGGAGGAACAAGGAGTTACTGGCGCAAGGAATTCGTGGCATCTACTGTGGCAGCCCTCACCGGCGGTGGACAGAGGGTTACAGCGAGTTATGGCGACGCGGTGGATGTGCTAAGGCACGTGGCGCAAGGCCATGAAGCGGCCGTCACCGGCGATCTCATCCGGAGCGATCCTGGCGAGCTCGGTACGGTGGTCGGAGTAGTTTAATGACCGGAGTTTATCCACGGCGGTGAGACTTACTCCACCCCGAGTGTTATCCAGTCGATCCGAACGCGAATCACGGCGGTGAAGGCACGAATCTACGCGCGGCTCGTCGGCGGCGAGGAACTGCGCTGGCAGTCTAATCCGATCACTGTACCATGGAATTCATCTTCAGTTGTTCTGACAGAGCAACTTGGAGTCCAATTTTCTCATGATTTCATGTAACAACATGATCATCGGTCTGTACAAAAGTTGTAGCCCTATCGACTGTCTTTATCTTTGTTATAGCACCTCTAACCAAATTCTTACCAGATCATACTTAAATTCGAGCCCTAACTCCATGCCCTTCCACTGTTAGTCTGAATTTCAGACTCCAACAGTCTGACAGTCCAACTTCAGGCTCATTTATTTCATAACTCTTCATGGTACCAAGACATGACTTATATAGCAAAGTTATTCTCCTTCCATAGATCTACAAAGTTGATGTTGTGACCTAGGGCAAAATACTCATAACTTGGAAGATATGAGGCTTCAAAGTTGGGTTAATGTCACTGGTTTCAAACTTAGCCATATGAGTCTTAGTGTGGCTATTTTGCAAATTAGTCCAAAACTCAAGGTTTAACTTGCAAATCTTCATAATTGTGAACCATATGACTTAAAATATCTTAACTTCATAGTTTTTTGCATTTTAGTCCAAAAGTGCACTAATTTTGCACTTAGCCCCCTAGGGTTTAACTCTAGGGTTTTCCAGGGTCCTATTTAGGGTTTTTGACCTTTCAGGGGTTTGGATGTAACTTAGGTCCATTCTCAGTAACATTTTATGACTATTTCAATTGAGCTTTAGAGTTTTCTCTATTTGGACTTTGTTTTACCCCTCTGATCCCCATTTAGGGTTAAGTACCCTATTCTAGGGTTTCATCCACAAAATTGTCATACCAATACAACTTGTTTGAAATTTTTACCTAGTGAATGCATTCTAGGTGTGACAAACACATGATATGCTATGCTTATGATGTTATGCTCAAGTTTTAGTAATAGTAACACCAGGGGTGTTACAACTATTATAGCCATGATGATTTTAGCATGTTTTCATTCTATTAAATTATGTGTTCACAATTAGATTTTGGGAAAAATCTTCCATCATTCTTCTACCTTCAAAAGGGGACGACTTCTTCAGATGACGGAAAGATGAAGGTATGAGTTGGTATGCCTATGTTTCACTTTTGTTCATATTATGGTCATAATATTTCTGACGTTTCTATCCTTGTTTCTCCTCCCTTTCTTTTTCTAAATAAATCTTGCATGTGTTCTGCTTTGTACTATGGGGTTGTCAGCCAAACCTTTTTCGCATGAGGGGTAACAGGCGTATTGCCATGACCAACAATGATGCAGAGAAGAAAAACAAGAGGAGCAGTAAGAGGCGACGCGCTAGGAACACATGCATGCATTATGGTTCTCTTGCACGTAGAAGGTGGGGGCAAACAATCTGAATGAAGCAGGTGAGCTTCTGAAGGAGATCATGCCACACAACACAACAGCTAGCTCGGTGTTTCACCACAGGTCTAGAGGCATGGCTCACAGGTCATCATTTGGAGTTGGTCATGGGCCCATGGCAGAGTGCCCCTCGTTTGTGGAGTTCCTCGAGGCATATTTATAATCTATACTACTTATTAAGGCTGTAAGGGTAGCCTACCGTTCTGCCACTGCCTCCCTCCCGCGCGGCAAAAATATGTGGCGAGCAGGAATCGAACTATGACTGATTCGCTAGAGGAGCCCATGCTTAACCAAGCCAACTACGGTTGTTTTGTGTTACATGTGGTCGTTTATTTGTTTTATAGCTGAACGTTGTTTCTCTCCCAAGTCTCCTTTTGACTCTCACGCGCACAACAATGACTCCAAAGAAACTGCACAGCGATGATGAAGTCTCTACTACTTCTTTCCTCCCTGCCTCTCCCTCTCGTCGTCTCTCTTACCCAACTGCCCACCCCCAACCGTGTCGCCGCCCATGCGTCCCTCGGGCCGACCAGAACCCTACCCGCTCTGCTCTGCCCCTTCACCTCCTACCTCTTCTTGCGCTGTCATCCCGACCCCCGTACGTTCGAGCCGACTGGAACCCTATCCGTCCCTGGTGCCTATGTTGTTGTTGTGGTGCCCACGACGGAGGGGATGGCACGTAGATCCTCTAGCTGGCGCCGAAAGGGATGAGCTCGAAGGCGTGAGGCACGGGAGGTCCGACTCGGAGACCAGGCGGTTGTGGTCGCGGCCGACGATGGCGTCGAGCTCCAGCTACGTCTTCCTAAGCACGTCCGCATGCTAGATCAGCTTGGCCAGCGCCCACTCCACTGTGCTGGATGTCGTGTCCGTCCTAGGTATGCCCCCACCAGTCCCCCTCCCTCCCCCTTGATGTACCGTTCACCTAGATCCAGCCTCATCCCTGGTTTTCTCCGGGGGCATTTTGAAAATTATGTAATACTTCCTTTTGCTTACTCCCAGGTTGAGATTAAGAGAACCATACCAAAAGGATCAGTGTAGTCTACCTCTAAGGATTTCAAGACTAAAAAGATATTTGTTGGTGGGCTTCCCTCAACACTAACATAAGGTAACATCAGTATGTCACATGATGGATCAACTTTGTTTTACATTGATTTTTCCCTGATCAATGTTCTATTTGTTAACCTTGATCAGAAGATTTCAATAGATTCTTTGCAAGATATGAGACTGTGGTAGACCACTAGATTATGTTTGATCATGAGACCAAACATTCTCGAGACTTTGGATCTATAGTTTTTCAATCTGAGCAAGTTGTAGATGATTTGTCACAAATGGAAATATGACTGACCTTGTTGGTTCGAAGGTAGTCTGCAGTTCCTTACAGAAATGGCACAAATGGTCATCCCCTCCAATTTTACCTACGGTAAAATATGTAAAGTAATGTCAACAAACGGAAAATGCATTCTTCAATTGCAAGTCACCAGTTGTGCTATTCCATGTGAAATCATGCTTATTTGATAGAAGGGACTTTGACTAGGCTTAGGTCATTTGCTTTGTTTGTAGGTGGAGATCAAGAAAGCAGCACCAAATAAATCCTCCAATGCACCACCACCACCAGTGTATGGTAGAAATGCTAGGTCATCATATGGTAGTGCCTTTAGGGACCACCCTTCAGCTGATAACTATGGTGCATTGGTATAATAGCTGGGCACGAACATATGAGTTACATCGCTTCGTCAAAGAAAGATGCAAAGCACTTTATAGGTAAGATGGATTATCAAATAATATTATTTGACGTTTAGGTTTTTTGTTCCATCTTTTGTGTATCTATGGATCAATCGATAAAGGCATCGATATGAGTATATGACTCTCGTTACCAAAGCCTAATAAAAAGAAAAATAAAGGATAAAGGATCTAATTCATCTAAAAAGGAGACATAAGATAGGTTTATTATAAAATATAATCGCATATCATCTGAAATTATAGGTTTATTGTTATCCAAAAATAAAATCAGACCTTCCTACATTTCTTTGGGCCTGGAATGAGCAATGCTCCCTTTGCATATAACACACTTACACACATTGAGGTTGACGATAGTATATGTATTGTTTATTTATCGATGCGTACTAACATTTCATCCAATATTTGTATGTTGTTGCAACACACAAGTATTGTACTGTTATATATAGAAGTTTGTATGATATTGCAATATAGTGGTGAAATAACTAGATTAAAATAACAAAATTTATGTATGACTAGGATCACAAATGGATTACGAAACATTTTCTTGTAATGGTATAACACATATTTGTACATGAGTTATCGTGTTATTATATGTTATCATGGTATTATATGTTCTGTTGCAACGCATGGGCACTTCTCTATTATATTATTATGTTTTCTCTAGGAAATGTGTGGTTTTGACGAAGAAGTGAAGTCATATAAAGATCCTAGCGTGATAGAGTTGGTAAAAACATAAAATAATTGGACTTAAATGAATTATTACATCACACTTTACAAATTTGTAAGTCAGAATTCCTTTGATCTATATAATTAAATAAATTGTGCAAACATATAATTCTAATATCTCATGATTTGTAGGTTCTTATGCCATGGAGATACTCTACAGGCTATGTACTTTTCGTTATTAATCATGCAAACAAATTTGTGTCTGTGTTTAATTTCACACCTACTCCAGAATGGTGCAAAGATATACCACTAAAAAGATTTTGGGAAGCTAGTCTTCTTATTTCAAAGAAATATAAGGTTGCATACGGTGTCAAACGTATTTGATGGTCACATGACATTTATATGTGGCGACATTCAATTCGACCTGATGCTCCAATCGACTTAAAAGGGTAATTACTTAAAATTATTATGTCATATATATAGATGTTATGTTTATAATTTCATAATATAACAAAGTTGGTAACTTTTTCAGTCTTAATACTGGTCATTTTGCTCTGCACATATGGAGTGGTGGGACAGTGGTTTAAAAGCGCAACTTAGTATTGTGAGAATAATAGCATATATGTAATTTGTAGTTAAGGATAATATTACTTATAACATTGCTTTACATGATGGTGCGACTCTGTGTAGGAATTTATTTATTGATCTGTTGACATACGAGAGGAACATATCGATTTAACAGTCCTAGAAATATATAAGAGTACCTTGATCGTATTATGGAAAAAACTAGATGAAATAGATAGTTATGCTTATGTTTATTTTACATTTATTGATTTTGAATTTTTGCCATTAAATCTTCTTGTTAAATTTTATATAATACACTATTAGGTGAGTGCCCGTGCGTTACAGGCCTGAGTTTCTCTTTGATATCATTCCGGATGGCTTGCGGATGTTGTCATTCATCTCATAATCGTATAACACATATTTGTATATATAAGTTATCGAGATATTATATGTTCCAGATACAATGCATGGACACTGACCTATCTTATATAATACACTAGGTGAGTGCCCGTGCGTCACAGGCCCGAGTTTCTCTTCGATGTCTTCTCGGACAGCTCGCATATGTCATCCTCTATCTCATAACTATATAACACATATGTGCATATATAATTTATTGATATATTATATGTCCCCATTGCAACGCACGGGTACTGACCTAGTAATATTATATATTTATATCATGGTGATATTTTGTATTTGCCGTTATGTATCTATATTCCATACTAATTTTTTTACTTCGTTACAACGCACGGGCTCTCACCTATGATTATTAGTGTGTATTGTCTTATGTGTTATATGTGCTTCAAATTTATTGTTATCATTAGCATTTCTACCATTGCAAGAGAAAATGTTGTGCTATTTATGCTTATATTGTCTATAAATTTAACACTTGATACAAAACACATATAAATGTATGGCGCTCCAAGATCCAACCCACTCCCAATATTGTTACTTGAGCAGTTCTGTATTATGTTAACTTTTGATAAAAATAGGCTTGAAGTTGTAGATTTACTAAGATTGCACTGACGAATATTTTTTATTTTTCAGTTATGTACCTTACAAGAGAAAATCATGAAAGCAAGATCATAAATAAAATATATGGCTTTGAGGGGCAGGTGAGGTCAAGGCTAGGTGAGAAGTTTGTTGAACTTTTTGCTGAAGTCTTCTGTTGGTTACCTTTTGCCCATGTCATCAACAATAAAGGCTTTGTGGTTCATGTGGAGGGCTATTTAGTGTTGATGGGGTTAAGCTTTCAGGCATTAGGTCCATCGATCGTTTCTGTGAACCACCTAAAGAAGGTACAATATCCTATTTTTTCCTATACTTAGTTGTTGCTGTTTATTTGCAACTAATATTCTGAAATGATTACGTACTGTGACAATTCATCTGCACTTGATTTGGCTGTTATGTGTCTGTCTACATCGTTCGTGCTTTGAGTTTTCTTTTTACTCTCTTTTTAAACCACACATGACTGATCCCCATTTAACTTGGAGTGGCTAAAATATGGAGTTGAAGTCAAGATGTTGAACAATGTTAGTAATTATTTTTCAAATTGAAGCCAAATTTCTATATGTTTTATCATTGAAAGCACCCAAGAAAACCATGAATGTGGGCATAGACACTGCGACTGCTCTTAAAGTGTAGGTACGTTTCTTGTTTCTTTTCTTATTTCCTGAAGGAACCCATTGTTTTACTATGTTGTCCATTTTGGAACAGTAAAGGAAATTTTGGGCTATGTCTTCTTCATCAGACATAACAAATGAACAGAGTTGTTAATGAGCTAGATTCAATCTATTTCTCCATCAAAAAGGCATCTCAGTTGGTGAAAGAAATTGGTAGACATATAGATTCATTTTACACTACTTACAGGAACATGTCACATATTTAGGCCAATGCTACTCATATAGCTATGTATAGCGCGTTTGTTAAAGTAAAAACATCTTTTGATCTTAAAGTCCTGGTTTACGTTGTTCCTACTTTATGTTGATCTTGTAAATTGTAAACATTTCCAAAGCGTTTATATATTGATACAGGCTGGACAGAAATCCTGCCATCAGTTTGGGAAGAAAAGATGTGCAAGTGGAGAAACCATGCATTTGTTTTCAAAACTATTGGAAAGTTATCTCACTATTTTTCACCCTCCTGGCTCTACGGTTCTGCATTTCTATGTTATTGACGCTTGTTGGTGGTTTTTTGGTACAAGAAGAGAGAAAATAGAATTCTTGGTTCAGACCGATCAGATCCCCAGAGAGATCCCGGCAAGGAAGTATCCATCATGGCTCCTTGTCCTTGGTGTAGGAACACTACCGTTTGGTACCCTATTTATTGAGCTCTTATTCATTCTATCGAGCATATGCCTTGGAAGATTCTATTATTTGTTTGGTTTCCTACTGCTGATTGTCCTCTAGAAGGCTTTCTTTAGCTCTTTCGGTGTCTGCTGATTCGATGTCTTGTTAGAGAATAGACTAGGTTAGCAGCCATGGAGCAAGGATTTTGGTTGAGATCAGGAGAGGGAGGAGGCATCGCTGAAAAAAATGTTACAACAGAACCAAAGCATGGTGAAAATGGCAAGCAATATCTAAGTCTGTTGAAAACTCGCACCATACTTAAATTTTAGTTCGTATAAGGTGTTTGGTGAACGTGCTTTGTACTACCATACTTAAATTTCAGTTCATATGAGGTGTTTGGTGAACGTGCTTTGTACTACCATACTTAAATTTCAGTTCGTATGAGGCATTTTACCTTATAATAGTTTATCTTTATTATTGAGTAGTATTTGATCATCACCAGAACTTGCATAGCAACCATCATTTTTTCCTACTATTTTCTCTATTTATTATTCTCAACGGGTAATAAGCACATTGTAATTTAGTCTACATTCCCGCCTTATGTCATTTACATAATAATTTTCTTTGTTGCACTTTTTATACATTCAATACCATCTGAAAGCCATAATTTTGTACACAATGGCTATTGTCATGCAAACCATATTATTAAGAGGTCAAGGGAGGCGTCCACAGTGAGGTCGTGCCCCCGCAGTCATGACTCTGCCTCCCTCGTGACTCTGCCTCACACCGTTAGTGCCTCTTGCGATTTGGGCCCACACGATTTGGGCCCACATGTTGGCACCTAATTTTACTTCTCGGCATGATGCAGGCTATACTGGTAAGCAAACATGGTTGTATTGTCCCTACCAGTTTGGATCAGTAAAAAAGTAAAAATATTGGTCTGGGAACTTTCCAATTTAATTTGATCAAAAGTCTAAAATCTTAAGGAAATGACTATTACTTTTTTGCTTATGTGCAAGATAATCGAATTAGCTAATAATGACACACCATATTGATAAAAAAATCAAGCTTTAGCAACGTAGAAAAAGTTTGAAACAGTTGGTACAAATATTACAAGTTATTGCTATGATTATTGGGACATTGTTTTATCTTCTTGTATATTTCTTAGTTTTGTTTTCTTGTAACAAATCTATTTTGTGGACCTACATGTGCTTGTACTTAGATGCAATATATGATATCTTGTATTATAACCTTCTGCTTGTCATTTTTTACATTAGCACAAGGTGGTTGTTGATCATTGTCTTGTTTTAGTTGCTTCAGAGCAGATTACTTCAGTGGCCGATGAGCATTGTATTTTACTGCATATGATGGATTTGTTTGATGTTTAAGGCTTTTAAGTTATGTAAAATTTCTTAATTTTTAAAAGATGCTAACAAGAACATAAAATGACAATTAGTATTTTTGAATTTAATATATCTTATCATAACGTGTTCAATCCGTAGCAACGCACAGGCGCTCACCTAGTGTGTGTGTAAGTGGCTGGGATTTGTATCCATGGCAAAACAGTAATACAGCATCTAGAAAATGGCAAGCTTTCTGGTTTGCATGTATACTGCATTTTGTGAGCCCTGAAGCTGTAGGGGTTTTATCATCGTGTGTCCTAGCCCATTTGGAAGAACAGTTAGGGTGTTTCCAAATTTTGGCTATCATGTCAGCTAGCTGAGGAGGAGCCAAGGCTTTGGCATGTACAGTAACATACATGCCCTCATTCCTGTACCTTGATCCTGCAGTCAGAGTGGGCGTAATTTTGTGATTATGAGTTCAGTTCCTAACAGCAACGGTGTGGAATTTTGTATCGATGAGTTCAGTTTCTAGCAACGCTGGTAGATGTTTTATGCTCCTGAAGTGTCGCACCCGGGTTTCGGGGTTCTAAGACCCGGGCGCGAACGTAATCACCAGGTGTGCTAGGACCAAGTCTCACACATATGATGAATCATGGCACAGGATCGAATGACACATCTTTACTACATAACAGGAGTTCTATACAAAATAAATAAATAATTACATCATATGAAGACAATGATCCAGCAATCCAAAGTTGACTAGGAGACGATGACCTAGACCTCTCATGAACTCCTCACAGCATCCTCCATGTGCCTCATCCTATGGTACCTGTTCTTGACCTGTGGGGGTGTGAGACAGCAAGAGTGAGCTCATATACGTTCATCGCTCAACAAGTTGTGGGGAATAATGTGCATGAACTCACCAAAGGTGGGAGCTCATGTGAAGTATAAGGCTTACCAAAGAGGATGGTTGAAGCTGAGCATTGCTTTTAAAGTTGGTCAAAATTTTATTAGCAATTACTAAGTATAAGTAAGTACCAAACCCAATTAAGTAGTATAACAAAAGTGATAGTAACACCCTCAATGCAATGCATATGACAAATTGAATTTAGTTCCATAAATTAATCATGTGAGTGTCCGAGCTGCTCATGACCGTGAGCACGGCTAGTATACCAATTTTACACTCTGCAGAGGTTGCACATCTTTACCCACAAGTCATGTTACCCATCTGCCAAGAGACGGCCAATCCCATACACCTCTACCGAGGAGGCGAGGTAGGGTAACACTACGAGGCCTTTACAAAGTTCTACTAGCTTCAGAAAACCCGCTACAGTTTATAGGAAGCTCTAATGCACGGATCCCTCGCCTGACCGCCATTGTAGCAAAATCAACCCAAGGATCTCCCTACACTGACCACTCCCCTAATGCCCTTGCCACTTTCGGGTAAGATAGTCATCCACTAGCTTTCCTAATTAATCAGCCAAGGGTGTCCCATACCACCCTTGTGGTAGCACTATTTTCTCGGGTGGTTCTCCATGTTCTAATTAACATAATGATCTTAACATGAACAGTAAATAACAACTGGTAACAAAAGTATAATCATGAATAGTGTGTATCTCTATACCCAAAACCACATGGAGCAATAACAGGTACTACCCAAAAATTCAGTGGTAAACAAGTTATAAAGATAGTCAAACTAGGGTAACCTATTCGGTCCCATCAAAATTAACCTATCAGATCATTATGATTAATCAAAACATGACTGGATAAAAAGAAGTGATCAAGGGCACAACTTGCCTGGCACTTGAGATTCCAGGTACCAACTTGCTCTTTAGATGACACGTGTCCTCACTGCTAAACATAGCAATATAGACAAATATGGTATAGGCAAAATTAACATTACATCAAACATAAGAATAAACTGCATAATAATAATCTACGCGTCGCTACGAGATCGCGGGTTCGAGAACCACTAAAATCAGAGTTACGGTTATGAAGTTATGGTTTTCCGAAGATCCACGTGGTTAAATATAGAATAGACTAAGTGCAACATTTTAACCTATATTTCATGACAAAACAAAGTTACTAGATGATAATAAATATTATTGTGAGACTAATGCAACTAGAATGGATCAAAACGGAGTTACATTTATTGAGTTATGAATTTTTGGAGTTATTAAGTACATGGTATAGAGTAATTCAGATGAATAATTTTAATTCATGTTTCATTGCTAAACATAGGTACTAAGTGGTAGACAATATTAAAACAAAATTAATGTCTCTGGAATAAATTAATTTGGAGCTAAAATGAATTTAATATGATTTATATAAGTTTCTGGTTTTATTTTTTAATAAAAATCAATTTCTATAATTATTTCTCTGTTTTCTCATTTTCCTGGATTGCGCGCATGATTACATAAAAGGCCAGGGGCTAAAGCGCAAAACCGTCCCAGACATAGTGGTGCATCTGAGTGGACGGTGGGTTGATTTGTGAAAAAGGCAGGGTCTCTTAAAGAAAATATGCACGCTGAAGGGGTATCGGACGATCCTAGGCGTCCGATCTCCCACCAACGCCACAGATTAGACCAGACTTCAATCAAACCGGTATGTATCTGTAGCCACCGGATGAGAGATCGACGACTATGCATTAATGAAACGGGGATCTAGTCCTATCCGTCCATCACAAAATCGACGGCTAGATTCAACATCCAAAAGGGTACGCTATGGATCTAATCAGGATCGCCCAACAATGATCCAATGGTTCACGTTTGGTTACCCCCTATATCGAATCTAGTGCGCACAGCGAGGATCCGATGGCTGAAGGGGCATCTTCTCCAACCTGCTGGCCAAGAGCGGTGGTGCCCCGGGGCTTTGGGTCTCGCTCCTGCCGGCGCAAGATACCAGATGCCATGGGGGGCGGTCGTTCTTACCTTCGATGGAAACAGGTCAGCTGACGACGAAGCGCGGCTAGGTGTGGTGTAAGCCCTCCCCCACGCTCTTCTCCTTCCTGCGTGATTCTGAACTTTTGGGGAAACAATGGTGACAGCGGCGAGTTCCTGCTGCTCCGGTGAGCAATTCTCACATAGCTTTCCTCCATTCCTCGTCGTGCTAATCCCGAATACGGTCCGCACCCCTCGGCAAATCAGCTTGACCCACCAGGATTGGTTGAACGGCGGCGCGCGCAGGGCGTAGTTGCGGCGGCTCGGTGTCGTTCATTGCTTGATTATTGACGAGGAATCACGCGGCTTCGGTTGAGCAGAGTAGCAGAGGCACAACGGAGGAGCCCGGCCGCCGGAGGGAGCTCGCCATGGGGAGGCTACTAGGGAGGTAGCTCGGACTATAAATCTTGGACGCACACCAAATCTCAAAGGAAATAGCCGATCCCGGTGGCTACGATTTCGGTGTCTCGTTACGAGGAGACGAAGAGGATAGAGCTGACCAAGACGGCCCGCATGTAAGCGAGACAAGATTACAAGTGTTGGTGGCTTGTGCGGCAGCGGAACGGGCCCATACGTCAGAGATAAACGGTGTTGTTGCACGCGGTGAAAACCTGATCAGTGAAACGCGCGCGGCATCTGTGCCTGGTCAACGGGGCCCACACGCAAGAGACAAGGCAATAGGCCGACGCGGAAGGGAATTCACGAAGTGGGCCGAGGCGCAGGGAAAACAGGTACTGGGCCACGGGTGTGGATTCGGCCCAAGCTACTTCTTGCATTTTCCTTTTCTATTTTCTTATTCTATTCTCTTCTCAACTTCAAATTCAAGTTTTGAACTTCAAACTTTCAAGTGTCTAAAATAACCCTAATGTGAATATAACTCCACAATTTACAATATTATTATTATATTTTTTTCTATTATTTATTTATACAAGAATAAATGACTTCGTTAAAATTTCCTTTCTCATTTCCTATTTTATGTTTTCATTTAACATTTTGTGGTCAAATTTAAGTTTTCGATAAAATACATCACAATAAAGTCCTCAGCAAAAGATGTACCTTCCTTTATTTATTTATTGGTTACTTAACTAATTTAGTATCATTAATTGATTATGAAAAGAAAATGTCTTACTAAATTCCAAAGTTTCAAAAATTCTAGAGACACTATTATAGATACCTTTATTTATTTATTTTACTATTTTATTATTTGTTTTTCAACCAATTTTGGGCTTTACAAATCCTACCCCCTTAACAGAAATCTCGTCCTCGAATTTGTAAGAAAAGGGATACAGAAGGATTGATTTATAATCCGGCTTTTAGTCTATAATTGGTTCAAAAATCCAGAGTCTCATTTTTTTATAGTCAATGGTGGGTGATTAGGAGAGCATAGGTTTCCAGCTACTTATTATGTAGGATATAAGAGATGTATAGGTTAGGGCAAGAATAGCCAGGGTAAGAAAGTTTATGGTGAGGAAGAACTCCGCGTTGGGTGGTAATGCATCTAAAGATTGATTTTGACTTCTCTCTCCTTCCTTGACAAGGTTGACCTTTTCTTTCTCCGGTCCTGGTCTCATTGAGTTGGGGTCAGTGTATATCATCGGAGTTGGGAAAATATGGTTAAGATAGATATAAGTGAGATATACTACATGATGTTGGTCAAAAGTTTGTTTGATGTTAGGTGTGGATAGACAGATTATACAATTCATCATGACTCTATTGGTGGGGTTAGCTCTCCTGCTTATGGTTGAGTTGGTCTAATGTACTAGTTTAAGTTAACACATGGCTAGTAGAATCTAATCTCTTCCACCGGTAACACTAATTTATTCAAGTAGACCACATTAGATTAGTTTAGTAGATAGCTATAAGTTGAATGAGATTAGCCCGAATCTGGTTTGGTTATATTGCTTCTCAATGGTTTGGATAGGTTATGTATCCTATTATGTAGGTCAAGTTGTTGGGTATGACCGAGTTAATCTAAGTCACCAATTTAGGCTTAAGTGAGTTAGGAGTATGGCCTTATCCTTTGTACCAGCATTAAGTAACTCACTCTAGATTAGATAGGATCTAGACTAGATTGGATATAACCGGATTAGACTAGTTTAAGTTAGATAGATCTACTAGGGTAGAATAAATATTATTAGGGCATGTTATATTCTTTTGAGATAGTATGGATCATGTGATGTAGGTAGGTCAGAATCTTTGATAGGTTAAAACAAAGGGGTTATGCAGCTATCTGATGGGTAAGGTAGTTGCATATGGTCGGGTTGATTTGTCGTTCTTTATTTAATGCATAGTGAATTAAGATAAAACATGTTCTATAGAGTCTCATTTATTTTACCACTATTAACTGGTTAAGTGACTGACCTTAGGTTAGCTCAACTTAAGGTTAGACTTCGTTAGGTTAGATTAACCTATTAGATTAGACCAGGTCTAGAATGAATTGATATGACTATTTTAGACTAGATAAGATCTAAATAAATTTCGGATTAGCTCATGGTTGTTATTCTAGAGTGGGATAAATATGCTAATTAGTGCAAGATGAATCCATAAGGATAAGGTAGAATCTTTTGAGGTCAGTTAGATCTATTATGATGACATAAAATCTTTTCAAGATAAGATGAATCAACTAAGGTAATAGAGTATCTTTTAAGATAAGATGGATCTATTAGTGTAGGATAGAATCTTTTAAGATGAGATGGATATTGTTAGGCTAGATACTTTAATGAGGGATAATCTAGTTCGTCTAGTTATTTTTATGAGTATATTTTTTCTATACGTATATGCAGATGTAACTGCGGACATTACTCCACAACCCATCACACTCAATCAAAGATCCAAATCAGACAAGTGTCATAAGAACAAACATTGAAGTACACAAATACTTATATAAAAAATAGTTTTGTTTTTGTTCCTAAGATGAGGTCTCCTATTCCTAAAGGTCACTTTAGGCACATGATTTCAAAGTGAGAAATCCACATTTGTCTTTAGAATATAGAGGTAAGAATAATCAGAGTAAAGCGTAAATAGATGAGAAAAGATTAAGAAAAGTTTAGAAAAGAATCAGAGTAGCAAAGGTAAATAGACAATGGTTGTCCAGTTCTATCTAGGTTTCATCCTACAGTCAACATCCTTCTGATACCACTTCTGTCACACCCGGGTTTTGGGGTACCCAGACCCGAGCGTGAACGTAATCACCAGGCGTGCTGGGACCAAGTCTCACACATATGATAAATCATGACATAGGATCGAATGTCACATCTTTACTACATAACAGGAGTTCTATACAAAATAAATAAATAACTACATCATATGAAGACAACGATCCAGCAACCCAAAGTTGACTGGGAGACGACGACCTAGAGCTCTCACGAACTTGTCACAGCATCCTCCATGCGCCTCATCCTGCGGTACCTGTTCTTGACCTGTGGGGGTGAGAAAGCAAGAGTGAGCTCACATACGTTCATCGCTCAACAAGTTGTGGGGAATAATGTGCATGAACTCACCAAAGGTGGGAGCTCATGTGAAGTGTAAGGCTTACCAAAGAGGATGGTTGAAGCTAAGCATTGCTTTTAAAGTTGGTCAAAATTTTATTAGCAATTACTAAGTATAAGTAAATACCAAACCCAATTAAGTAGTAGAACAAAAGTGATAACAACACCCTCAATGCAATGCATATGACAAATTGTATTTAGTTCCATAAATTAATCATGTGAGTGTCCGAGCTGCTCATGACCGTGAGCACGGCTAGTATACCAGTTTTACACTCTGCAGAGAATGCACATCTTTACCCACAAATCATGTTACCCATCTGCCAAGAGACAATCAATCCCATACACCTCTACCGAGGAGGCGAGGCACGGTAACACTACGAGGCCTTTACAAAGTTCCACTAGCTTCAGAAAACCCGCTACAGTTTATAGGAAACTCCAATGCAGGGATCCCTCGCCTGACCGCCATCGCAGCAAAATCAACCCAAGGACCTCCCTACACTGACCACTCGCCTACTGCCCTTGCCCTTTCGGGTAAGGTAGTCATCCACTAGCTTTCCTAATTAATCAGTCAAGGGCGTCCCATACCACCCTTGTGGTAGCACTGTTTGCCCGGGTGGTTCTCCATGTTCTAATTAACATAATGATCTTAACATGAACATTAAATAACAACTGATAACAAAAGTATAATAATGAATAGTGTGTATCTCTATACCCAAAACCACATAGAGCAATAACAGGTACTACCAAAAATTCAATGGTAAACAAGGGATAAAGATCGTCAAACTAGGGTAACCTATTGGGTCCCATCAAAATTAACCTATGCAGATCATTATGATTAATCATAACATGACTGGGTAAAAAGAAGTGATCAAGGGCACAGCTTGCCTGGCACTTGAGATTCCAGGTACCAACTTGCTCTTCAGATGACACGTGTCCTCACTGCTAAACGTAGCAATACAGACAAACATGGTATAGGCAAAATTAACATTACACCAAACATAAGAATAAACTGTATAATAATAATAATCTACGTGTCGCTACGAGATCGTGGGTTCGAGAACCACTAAAATCGGAGTTACGGTTATGAAGTTATGGTTTTCCGAAGATCCACGTGATTAAATATAAAATAGACTAAGTGCAACATTTTAACTTATATTTCATGACAAAACAAAGTTACCAGATGATAATAAATATTATTGTGAGACTAATGCAACTAGAATGGATCAAAACAGAGTTACGGTTAATGAGTTATGAATTTCTGGAGTTATTGAGTACATGGTATAGAGTAATTCAGATGAATAATTTTAATTCATGTTTCATTGCTAAATAGAGGTACTAAGTGGTAGACAATATTAAAACAAAATTAATGTCTCTAGACTGAATTAATTTGGAGCTAAAATGAGTTTAATATGATTTATATAATTTTCTAGATTTATTTTTTATTAAAAAATCAATTTCTATAATTATTTCTCTGTTTTCTCATTTTCCTGGATTGCGCGCATGATTACATCAAAGGTCAGGGGCTAAAGTGCAAAACCGTCCCAGACACAGGGGTGCACCTGAGTGGACGGTGGGTTGATTTGTAAAAAAGGCAGGGTCTCTTAAAGAAAATATGCACGCTGAAGGGGTATCGGACAATCCTAGCCGTCCGATCTCCCACCAACGCCACAGATTAGACCAGACTTCAATCAAACTGGTATGTATCTGTAGCCACCGGATGAGAGATCGACGACTATGCATTAATGAAACGGGGATCTAGTCCTACCCGTCCATCACAAAATCGATGGCCAGATTCAACATACAAAAGCGTACGCTATGGATGTAATCAGGATCGCCCAACAATGATCCAACGGTTCACGTTTGGTTACCGTCTATATCGAATCCAGTGCGCACAGCGAGGATCTGACGGCTGAAGGGGCATCTTATCCAACCTGCTGGCCAAGAGCGGTGGTACTGGTGCCCCAGGGCTCTACGTCTCGCTCCTGTCGGCGCAAGATACCAGATGCCATGGGGGCGGTCGTTCTTACCTTCGATGGAAACAGGTCGGCTGACGACGAAGCGTGGCTAGGTGCGGTGTAAGCCCTCCCCCCGCGCTCTTCTCCTTCCTGCATGATTCTGAACTTTTGGGGAAACAATGGTGGCGGCGACGAGTTCCTGCTGCTCTGGTGAGCAATTCTCACATAGCTTTCCTCCATTCATCGTCGCGCTGATCCCGAATACGATCCGCACCCCTCGGCGAATCAGCTTGACCCACCAGGATTGGTTGAACGGCGGCGCGCGCATGGCGCAGTTGCGGCGGCTCGGTGTCGTTCGCTGCTTGATTATCGACGAGGAATCACGCGGCTTCGGTCGAGCAGAGTAGTAGAGGCACAACGGAGGAGCCCGGCCGCCGGAGGGAGCTCGCCATGGGGGAGGCTACTAGGGAGGGAGCTCGGACTATAAATCTTGGACGCACACCAAATCTCAACGGACCTAGCCGATCCCGTCGGCTACGATTTCGGTGTCTCGTTACGAGGAGACGAACGGGATAGAGCTGACCAAGATGGTCCGCATGTAAGCGACATAAGATTGCAAGTGTTGGTGGCTTGTGCGTCAGCGGAACGGGCCCATACGTCAGAGACAAACGATGCTGTTGCGCGCGGTGAAAACCTGATCAGTGAAACGCGCGCGACATCTGTGCCTGGTCAACGGGGCCCACGCGCAAGAGACAAGGCAACAGGCCGACGCGGAAGGGAATTCGCAAAGTGGGCCGAGGCGCAGGGAAAACAGGTACTGGGCCACTAGTGTGGATTCGGCCCAAGCTAGTTCTGACATTTTCCTTTTCTATTTTCTTATTCTATTCTCTTCTCAACTTCAAATCCAAATTCAAGTTTTGAACTTCAAACTTTCAAGTGTCTAAAATAACCCTAATGTGAATATAACTACACAGTTTATAATATTATTATATTTTTCTATTATTTATTTATACAAGAATAAATGACTTCATTAAAATTTGTTTTCTCATTTCCTATTTTATATTTTCATTTAAAATTTTGTGGTCAAATTTATGTTTTCGATAAAATACATCACAACAAAGTCCTCGGCAAAAGATGTACCTTCCTTTATTTATTTATTGGTTACTTAACTAATTTAGGGCCTGTTTGGTTTAGCTTTTTTCTGAACAGCTTTTCTGAGAATCTGGCTGTGGGGAGAAATTGAGTATCATTACGATTACGTGTGGAGGAAGATAAAGTTGTTCATAGGGCTCAGGATCTAGAAAATGACGGATTTCTACTATTACAACAACTCAGCCGATTATGTGTTTATGTTGATTTTGGATGGTTTTTGCCCCATTGAATTTTATAGAAGCTGGCTGAAAAGCTGAGCGTTTGGCAGTCCGCAACAGCTTTTGGTGGCGAGAAACTGCCAGAAGCCGAAACAAACAGGGCCTTAGTACCATTAAATGATTATGAAAAGAAAATGTCTTACTAAATTATAAAGTTTCAAAAATTCTAGAGACACTATTATAGATACTTTTATTTCTTTATTTTACTATTTTGTTATTTTTTTTTTCAACCAATTTTTGGCTTTACATAAAGATTATCCTCCTGAAGCAAGAACGCTAGATGTCATGTGCTTCTAAGCTGTTCAGAACTCCAGATGAGCTAGAGTAGATAAAGGGTGAACTTATGATCCGAACCTATCAAAGATTCAAAGGGCATCTAAACTATCACAAGATGGCTATTTCCTGAAACATGAGCAAGTTTGTCCTGGTGGAAAAAAGCGACTGAAACCAAAACAGATGTAGCAAAAGCGCAGCGAAAGAACTTGTGCTCAATCATTTTAATTGCTTATACACGCTTTTAGCAGCCGGATAGAAAATATGCTAAGGTCTTATTCGTTTGTGTCGGAATGCACCTAGAATCGTTCCACCTAATTAAAGTTTATATAAATTAGAAAATTAATCTGGTTAGAAATCGTTCCGACCCACCAATCCGGTAAAAACGAACAAGACCTAAAAGAAAATGTGAATCAGGAGGTGCGATCATCATTTTCAGCTGACTCATTTGATCTGCAGCGTTAATGTGCTGGTGTTTCGACCTCTCAAAAACTTTGAGCTCGCTCTTCACATATCTTAGATCCAACATTTAGTGTTTCCAGCACTAGACCCGAAGAAAACCGGCGGGTTGTTTGCTAAAATGATGATATCCGAGTTGCTCATGTTTCTCTACTTCCCATGAGCTGCAGATGAGGAAATACATTGCAAGATCCATGGATTTCGCAAATTGAATAGGACATCATTACACAGAACTACATATGTCCATTCTACGGGATTCCATTCAGCCAGATACATTACCTAATCCATCCTCGGTGTAAAAATGATCTAACTTTTTTTGCACAAGAACAGGCATAGGCAATGGCAGAACAAAATCAAACACAAGACAGATTCAAGCTACAAAACTTTCATTTAGCCAAAAGTCGACCAACACCCCAGAACAAACGTCAGGCATTGGAATTTGGATACATAGCATGGTCTGCTTTCATTGCTACATTAACATTGAAATTTGGCGACAGGTTTTTAAAACAGTAGTAGTAGACCCAAAGCTTCAACTCAACAACCAGACAGGTTATGAGAAATTTAGAAAAGAGATGTGCCCTTGCCCTTCTTGTCTCCACCAATCTCAAAATGCTTGCATCTCTGTGACACAGGGAGTCAGCAAAGAGTGAGCTATAACCAATGGAGAAATACTTTGGTTCAGCAGCAGGTTTAGCACGGGAGAATCGAGACAGTACCTTGATGGCGTGCTGTGAATAGTGCTTGCAGCTCTGGCACTGCAGCTTCAGAACAATCTTCTTGGTGGTCTTGGCCTGAAAGGTATAAATACAATCACATTTGTCATATCCCAAATTATTCTTTTAACAGGCATTTAGAATTCGCAGATATTTTCAGACATTCATGCTAGCATCAAAACAGACAAAGGTATAAGTACAATCAAATAGATATGCTGCATTACCTTCTTGTGGAAGACAGGCTTGGTCTGACCACCATATCCTGACTGCTTGCGGTCATAACGGCGCTTTCCCTGGGCAGACAGGCTATCCTTGCCCTTCTTATACTGAGTCACCTTGTGGAGTGTGTGCTTCTTGCACTCTTTGTTCTTGCAGTACGTCTTCTTGGTCTTAGGAACGTTCACCTATATAACATGTGAAACAAATTGCACATGTTAAAACAACATCTCCAAGGGTCTTTCTAAATTTCACTTTTGAAATTATTATTTGGAGGGTCATTTGCATAAAAAACACTTTCTATATCTTCACAATCTCCAACAGCTTTTCTATATCTGGTTTGCACTCTAGAGAGCCATTCATGTTTTCTATCTTCGATAGGCGAGAAACCAGTAAAAGGTGGCTATATTTGGATAACCATTTAGATAAGCTGTTGGAGGGTATTTTTTCGATTCATATTAATTAGGAAGAATATATTCTCTTGGTGTTTGCTCTTAGTAGCTGAAGATCAAATCGTAAACAAGTTATCCATATGGATGCATAGACAAGTTCAATATGAGTTGGGAAATGAAATTGAAACTCAAATCAGAACGTATAGGTCCTCAGAAGATATGTGTATAGTTTGTCATCATGAGAATAATTCATGCCATCATAAGACCTAACAAAAGCATTACGCATTTGAACAAAAGATAGACAGGAATCACGCCAAAGTTCAGGTACAATTGTGACAGTGCATCCAGAGGACCTATAGAAAGTATAATCAGCCATTGCAGTATCACATCAGTTCAACAAACAAAGTTATGCGCTGCACACCTCAAGTTTAACATAAATCCTCTAGACTGAATCTAAACACAAAGAAATACAAGCACCGAGGATGGCTCCCACTAGGAATCGCATATTTCCTTGTGATGCAGCATGCTCCACAGATCTAACAACATATAGGGGCAACGCTACAAATACAACTACCACACACAAGAAAAAATAACGGACGAAGAATCACAAGTATCTACATAAATAACAGCCACCGACCAAGTTAAACAACCCGAGAGAGCCATCACATCCAGAAATGGAAGTGAAAACGGTCATCTACTCCCACGCATCAATCTGAAAACCCTCATCTACTCAACAGAGAGAGACGGGAAAGAAGGCGGTTACCATCTTGGCGCCGGCGGAAGGGGCTTGTGCAGCGTTCTACCTGCTCCGGTGCTACCTATCCGGTTGAGAAGCTGCACCGAGTGGCGGCGGCGGGGACAGAAGAGCTGTGCTTTTATGGGAAGGCGCCCGCCGCAGTCTAGGGTTTTCTCCGGGAATTAATGCCGTGTTCTTCTCATGGGCCGTACGCCTAGGATGCTATTGGGCTGCACACTCGGTTCCGCTTCGACTCCCACATGTCCCTGCGAAACCAGGCCAGCATGGCCCAGTTGGTATGCTGCAATTCTCCACGAAAAAAGTCTTTACATGGTTCGGTTTCGGTTCGATTTGTCTCGTTTAGAAAATTGGTTTTTACTCTTTTAACCATTCAAACAGTGTGAGACCAAAACATGAAATAACACTCCTGTATAAATATTTAAGGTCTTCTAAAACCAAACTTTCCCCTATTTTAATATACTCACCAAGAGAGGCCGACCCAGCCCAACATTTGAGTGGAGGCCCAACAGCTAAGTGGAGTCTAAATAGAACCTCGGTAGCTACATTAAGGCCCCCTTTGATTTGGCTCCTTAAGCAGCTCCTTCATCGGCTTCTCCTAATTTTCAATCAAACGAGATGCTTCTTATAAGGCTTCTCCTTAAAAAGAGGAGGGAGTTGGAAGTGAAGCAGGGAGCCACAAAAACGTAGCTTCTTCGGCTCCTCCAACCTATTGTGACCCCATATGTACCTGTTAACAAATGAATAAAAAGAAGTTGTAGAGAGAGCTGTTTTGCCAAACATTTTGGAGAAGCAACCACTGCCGGAGCTAGTGAATCCAATTTATGGAGCCACAATCGGAGCCAACACAGGTGGAGCCCAACCAAAAAGGGCCTAAATATGATCAAAATATCAACTAAAACTAGAAAATTGAATGGGGTCGTGCCCCCACTCAACACAACGGGGTCTGCCTCTACTCACCAATGGTGAAATAGGAGGAATGTTCACCCAAACTTTGTAAGATTTAAATAAAGAACCCATCCAATGGCCAGTTGAACCGACATACGTTGATCGCATGCGACACCATCTAGGGATGGCAGTAGGACCCGTGGGTATGGATACCCGCGGGTTTCGTACCCGGTGGATATGGAAACGGGTAGAAAAACTCACCCGCGGGTTCTATCGAGTCGGATACCCGAAATACATAGGGTCGGGTATGGGTAAAATACCTTACCCACGGATATCCAGTGGATACCCGAGATATCAATATACCACTTTAAATATGCTACATCCACTAAAAATGTGCTACATCCACTAGAAAAACTCACCCGCATGTGTTGTTGATTAATGAATATTAATTTGTGTTGTGTTAACAGTCAACTGTAATGTAATCGAGACCAATGAGACATTGACAATGTTATAACTGTCAACTATCATGAACTCATTAAGTTTTTATTTTCTGTACTCGAATTTAAATCTATTGGATGTGATAATTATGAGTTGAGATATTGTATCGACGTGTAGCCAAATATAGTCGTTCTCGTGTTGCATTGGTGCTTAGATGGAAACTAAAATAATTTATGCATTTATTATAACACTAACCGAATGTTATTTAGTCTACAATAACATATCCACTGGATACCCGATACCCGGTGGATACCCGATGGGCACGGGTACGGGTACAGTTTCTCGACCGATTGACTTGATGGGTATGGATATTTGTAGAAGTCTCGGGTACAATTTCGGGCCGGGTATTATTATACCTGAACAAAACCCGATCCATTGTCATCCCTCCATATCAGGTCTTGTTCGGTTATTTCTATCCTATATGGATTAAATGAGATTGAAAAAATTATAAGAGATTTATTATAGGATTTAAACCTACTCAATCTCATTTAATCCACATGCGAATTGAGAGCAAAACGAACAAGCCTCAGCGGATGTGTTTTGACATTGGTTAAACCCAACCTAATATGCATGAACATGGAAGAGAGCCCAGAAAACAAAAAAAAAAATCAGACCACAAACACGATCCGGAGATGGTCAAACAGGCATCCGTGAACGCACTAATCACGAGTTCACGTCGACACACGTTACATGTCCGTTAATTTTGCTGCGAAGACAAAAAAAAAACATTTGCTGACCATAGTACATAAGTTCCCAGACAAACAGCCAAAGAGGCTCATTTTTGCTGTTCTTGTTTCCTCGGGACACGGTATGTATAACCTCCTCTGAACTATACTATACTCATAGCGGCAAGCACACCCTTGCAGCAATTAATAAATAAACTGTAAAACGGATGAGCCTAGACTCTGGTTGAAGTCGCTGCAGCCGAACATGGCTGCACAGCAGCACAGGTGATAGCGACTTTGGACCTCAGGCAGACAAGGAAATAACTAACTTGTGACGGGGTAGCATAAATTGACTCGACGTGCAAATAACTCACAGATGTACAAATAACCAACTACAGGAACGGAAGAACCTGAACTGCTTGCACGCCTCAAGACGCACGCAGGCACGCAGCTACGTCGGGTGAGCAGAAGAGGTTCTGCACCGGCAGCAAGCCGCCAGGCGCCAGCGCATGCCTTTGTCAGTTGGAATGGAGGTGTATATTAACATGGATTTCCTATACACTCTGGCGAATGTTACAGACGGGGTGTTACATCACAGTCACACCTCGCGGTTTTCTTCCCATTTGACGACGCTCCCGCACGCACGCGGGACCGTCACCTATGGCTATATGTACAAAGGGCACCTTGCCTGCTGCAGCCGGCCACCAGGAGGAAGAGGACGACGGGCATGCTCGGTCACTTCATGGCTCCGGCGACTCGCACAGGGCAAGAGGATCGGAAGACACGACCCTGTCAACCCATGATATATACCAAGGGCCGTCGTGCGTGTGCTGCCGAGTTACTTAGTTAGAGGAGGGGGGATGAGGGGGTCGTCAGAAGTCTATGATGGGCTCGCCGATGGTGAGGTTGCGCTCCACCGTCCACGGGAGGTTGAAGAGCTTGGCCGTGATGAACTTGAAGATCTTGTTCACGTTGATGTTGTGCGTCGCGCTCGAGAAGAAGAGGGTCGCCTTCATCGCTCTTGCGTATGCTCTGGCCTGTTGGGAACACACAAACCACATTTGTTAGAGATCGACACGCACATTAGTATTGTTTCGATAGGAATGGAACTTCGCAACACTCCACTCTGGAGCTGTAGTGCTGTAGCACAAGTAACAACTCTAGCCTAGATGCAAAGACTGAACTTCTCATCTTTCAGTGCCACTGACAGAAATGCAGCTAAAACTTCCTAACAGCAGTTCAGCACAAGCCAAATAGATCCCAAGAACCTCCCTTCTTTTTCTCAGCCAGATGCAATGTAGCCGTCGATTCCTTTTAGCATGTCCGGTGAGGAGTGACCATCAGTGTACATCCTGTAGACCAAGGGCCCACAAACAAGATTGACGTACACTCCTAATTCCGACGTGTGGCGATTGGCAAACGGACACGAAAATGGAGACCGCAGTACCGGACCTTGCATGTCCAATTTGCCAAGTTTTTTCTAACACACTTGACCACTTCAGTTTTCGTCTGTCTATATAAGACGTTGTCTGGGCCTACAACTACCTAATAGTAGTTCACTATGGCTCCAATCGACACCAAGGCCCACTTGAGCTTCAATGTGCATAAGTAGGCGAGTACTATCTGCTCAGAGCAGTCTTTACTTGTCTACTGTAACCGATTTAAGTTCTGTTTTGGGTTCTACAACGCTGTCGCCTGTCGGTCCTTGTCACAGGAATGCCCAACCGACACTGAGTCTGTGGATGTAATCACACTAGAAATAAATCTAGGGTTCATGGCGGTGGAGCACATAAAGAAGCCCAAAAATGTTTCACCTAGAAAGATTCAAGAACAGTTGCCTAGTTATGGGTTATGGTAGTTTTTATATATCTCACGTGACTTCAACTTTCAGGCCTTTGTTGAACTGCACTGTTTCAGATGAAACAAGCATGTGCAACCACTTCTCCCCTCGTCACAACCAAAGCAACTCTCATCTTACTATGCCAGCACCAGATAAATTACATCGGGGATGCTGAAGACCCCCATATGCAAAAAAACAAAGCTACCAAGAATAAAAATTTCGATCAGAACAAACCAGTACTGTAAAATGCACAGCTCACCTGGTTAACGATGGCCCATTGCATCTCAAGAGGAAGCTGAGCAAAGTCATCAAACTTTGTCCCGATTAGGATTGGAATAGCCGTCTGCCAAGAGAAGAGGGGTTAAAAAAAATTAAAGCACTGCTCAGTAACAATGCCAAGCTCCAAGCACAATGCGCACTAGTACTATTCATCTTCAATACTGCTAAACGTGTGAGAACAAATCACAGAGTTATCAAATTGTTCCAAACAGTTATCTGAAGGAGAGTGAGCGGCAGCCCATCTGCTACTGACTGTTTGTATCAATTCATAATAGTTTTTTTCCCCATATGTTCCGTGAGCACGAAATGTTCAGCTATATCGTCGGAGGCTACAGAAAGAAAACACGGGATGTACACGAAGTGTTCAGCACAGAGGAATGCACACCAACCTTATTCCATTTCCTCGCCCTCCCGTACCAATCTACAATGCTGCACAACCAAACAAAGAATGAGCAACAAACAAGAATTTGCTGCGAAATTCTGGATTCTAGTTGTTTGTGATCGATGTAAACACTAACTTATTAAGCGTGCAGCGGCTCGTGAGATCGAACATGTACAGGATCGCCACGGCGTCCTTGCACGCGATTGGGATGTGGTCGACGGACTGGTGGTCTCCTGCATCCGTTTCACAGGCGAATGAAAATGAAACGATCGAGAAAGGTTGGAAATCTGGCCTCTGAGCCAAAGCAGCCAGGGAACAGAATCGCTGATCCAATGGGGTGCCTGAGGTTTACCTGCCACATCCCAGATGCTGTAGGCAATCCTTGCTCCCCTGACGGGCATCGTCTTGTCCATGAGATTCAGGCCCGTCATCTGCAAGCCGTTCTGCTCCTCCCCGTCATCTCCCACATACTTAACCTGCGGATGAACGAACATCCACGAGAAGGTTAAACTTACAGCGACGACGCGTTGGTGGTTGGTTTCTCGCTCAGATTTGCACAGCGGTTAAGGAACTGCACGAGCACGTCGTCAGGAAGAAATAATAGTAGCTGTATGTAGGCACCAAACCAAACCAAACCAAATCCGCCGTCAAGATTACACAGCAAGACAATAAGACAGGTCAACAGCATCAAACGACAAGACGACGAGGAGGGAAGACGCGTCGAGGGTGCAGTGCAGACGTGCAGTACAGAGCATATCCGGATTAAGTTATTTATTAGTAACACATTAACAGTAGGTAGTAGAATCATGGCGATTATAAGGAAGGTATTAATCGATTGACGATTACCATGAAGCTGGTCTTGCCAATCTGGCAGTCGCCGAGCAGGCTGACCTTGAGGCTGACGACGTTGTCTTCGTCGTCGGCCGCGTCGCGAGGGGCCGCGGCCTCGGCGTCCGCGGCGCAGTCGTCGTCCCTGTCGACGGGTGACAGCACGGGACCGGCGCTGGCGGGCGGGCCGAGGCGGCGGTACCGGCGGCGGGCGGCGGCGCCGCCCCCGCAGGAGGAGCAGGCGAGCAGCTGGTCGCGCGCGAGGCGGAGCACCCTGGTGACGACGGCGAGGCGGAGCAGGCGCGCCCAGCGCAGGTCGAGCCGAGCCCCTGCTGCCTGCTTGCGGCGCCGTGGCCCGGCGCAGAGCTGCGCGACCGCGGCCGCGGCCGTGGTGGTGGTGGTGGTGGTCATGGCGGCGCGGTCGTCGTCGTCGTCGTCGTCCCGGCGCGCCCGCCGCCCATGCACCACCGTCGCCGTGCAGACAGCGGAGGGCCTTGGTTTGTGGGGCGGGTAGGGGAGGAGGCCGCGGAGCGGGCGGGAGAGAGAGGGGATGGGAAGGGAAGGTGATTCGGAGCAGCGACCTCGCCGGCGCGGCGTATAAGCGGGGGACGGGCGTGCCAAAATAGGGGTCGTGGTCGTGGCTCCGCGACGCTTTTTGCTGGCCTTGCGCGCTTGCTTCTCCTCCTTATAGCGGAGGCGCCATAGACGGCATGCGCACGCCTTTCTCGAACTGGTCGTGGCCGCGGACGGGCGACGCGGGCGTGGGCGTGGCTACCTACACCGGGCGCGGTAGGAACGGGATGGATGCAGTCGGGATGCGCACGCGCGCGGACAAGGTACGGATAGGATAGGAATAGGATAGGTAGATAGGAGGACAGGCGAGCGGGACGGGAGCGCGGCGTGTGTTGTGTTTGTGCCGTGGTGGTGGATGTCACGTTGGCGGTGGCGGTGTTGCGTTGGGATTGGGATACTCCCGTCCCGGGAATGGGATTCACGCGTGTTGTGCTGCGGGGCGGGCGACGGGGTGGTCCGGCCTCCGGACCCGCTAGTGGTCTGTGGTGTGATGGCGGATGTCCCGGTCTGGACCAGAAAAAGGGTCTCGCGATAAAAAGTCAAAACCCGTGGCGACCTTCGACGTCGTCGCTACGTGGTCGCTGCTCTGTTTTTCGCCTCCTCTGCGTCAGGGAGGTCCAGAACGCCGGCTGCTGCCTGCTAGAAGCCCGTCCTGTGGTCTTCTCGAATGGATGAAACGTAGGAAGGGAACAGGTAGGGTTTAGGAATTTTTTAAACAATGGAAGACATAGATTCTATCTATAGCTCATTAGTGTGAATCATCTAGGCCCCTTTGGTAATGTTTTGGTAATTAATGACAACTTCTTGTGGTCTAATAATTCTTGGAGAAATAAGAATGCAGGTTGAACCACAGTGAACTGAGAAGTCTTGAAGACTTATGAGCATTGGTTGTGGATCAGGTGAAGGCAAAGGTATAACATAGGTTTTGTTTTTGCCGGTCACCAGGTGTGTAGAGAAGAAAGTGACCGGATTGGTAGGCTAGATAGCCGTACTATTAAGAGGGGTTAATGACTTTGTTCTGTGTAAGACTTAGTGCCTCATAGAGCATCTAGTGGTTGCATTTGCATGAGGACTAGCAGCGCTTCCGTTTCGGAGAGTTAAAATCTTTTCAAAAGCGAGTTTGGAAAGTGACTAAATCTTGGGGTCGGCGGACCGTCCGGGGCGTAGGGCCGGACTGTCCGCAGTCATGTCCAGAGAAGGCTGTCCTCGGTCCAGTCCCTGTTTTATTAGGCGGACGGTCCGCCTGTGAGAGGCGGACGGTCCGCAAGTGTCCAACTCGTTTTTGGACAGGGACTGTGTGCTTTTACTGTTTTGTACTACGGACGGTCCGGGGGACCAGTCCGGACAGTACTGACTCAGGTCGCGGACGGTCCGGGATTTATAGCCGGACGGTCCGCGTGTGTTAACTCCGTTTGATCCGAGGCTCGGGTGTTTGAAATTGCCAGGTCGCGGACGGTCCGGCCTTGAAGGGCGGACTGTCCGGACCCACCTTTTTGAGTCTGCTCTGACATGTTTCAAACGTCTTTATAGCCGTTATGGTGTACGGCGGACCGTCCGGCCCTAGGGCGCGGACGGTCCGCGTGTGCGCAGAACAGCCCCCTTTTGCACATAACGGTTGGATTCTTGTGGAGGACTATAAATAGAAGGGCAGCTCGTGTGAGAGGGCTCTCTTGGCCATTCCTTGCATACATTGAGCTCATTTGTGATCCTCCAACTCACTCTCTCACACTCTTTGCTTGAGATTGCATTCTAGTGAGGGATTGAGTGTTCCTAGTGCATTTGCATCATTTGGTGACTCTTGAGGCACTAGGTGGTACACCGAGCAAGCGTCGTTGGCTTGTTACTCTTGGAGGTTGCCGCCTCCTAGACGGCTCGGGTGATTGTCTCCGTCGAGCTCTCCAAGAAGATTGTGGAGAAGCCGCGGTGTGGATTGTGAGGGGTTCGCGCCTACCTCGCCAGAGCGGCAAAGGTGACACTAGTGAAATCGAGGTATTGAGTGATTTCTTGTCCACTTGGCTTAAAGATCAAGACGTGTCTTGATAGAGGAGCAAGTGAGAGCTTGAAGTCCACCTCAACGTGGATTAGGGGTGATCGGCAAATCACCGATACCACGGGTTAAATTTCGGTGTCTATTCTTTCTAGCATTACTTATTGCCTTGCAATTGATTAGTGCTTTGCTCATTGTTTTTCAAGTATTCAATCTCCGTAGTTGTTTTTCATACATTGTTTACTTATTGACACTAGATATTTTATTTCTCTTGTTGCATTGATTAATTTTATTAAGTATTGTTGTTTTTAGTCAAAACCGTCTATTCACCCCCCCTCTAGCCGGTGTCCTAGATCCTACAAGTGGTATCAGAGCCAAGGACTCCATTGTTTGTGGATCTAATCATCCCGGAGTGGGACAAAATGGCTAGTAACAACAATGTGCACATTGGGAAGCCACCGCACTTTGATGGAAGCAATTATGATTATTGGAAAATAAGAATGTCAATGCATCTTAGAGCAATGGGTGGAAAAATTTGGCCAATTGTTAGAGATGGATTTGTTGTATTGAAGGAAGATGAACCATTGAAAGCTCTCTTGTGAGTTTTGGTGTTTGGATGACAACTCAATTAAAGGACTAACAAGTGTACTAAGTGTTGAACAGGTGCTTAAGGTAAAGCTAACAAGGTTCAACAAGTGAACAAGTGTGATGGTCCAAGGACTAGATGATGATAGATAATGGGCATCACAAGTAAGATGGACATTGCAAAAGTGATACTCGGGTGCGTAGCTCGGAGACAACTGATCAAGCCAAGGACGGAGGCAAGAGGAGCTTCGAGGTACCAAGTGCACGGGAGAAGGTCAAGGAGGCTGAGGAACCCAAAGCCAAGGGTGAAGAAGAAGGCTTGCAAAGTCAAGGGTGATCGAGTTGAGAACAGCTACGGCACATCAAGGATCACTACATAAGAACGTGACTTACAGCCAATGAGGTAACAGCTACAGTTATGTGGTGTAAGTCATAAGGCTCAAGATCAAGCTCTAAGAAGGAGATCAAGGTCACTAGAAGGAGAACAAGTGTCAAAACTAGAACTGGAAGCAGCCCAAAAGAGCTAAGTTCACCTTGATCTTTAGTTTGGGTTGTTCCTATGTTTGGAGATGTTCTATGTGACCTTTACAGGATGTTGGAGCCAAGTAATGTCAATCTAGATCAAGTCAAGCCGACTTGATGATTTATGAGTCCAACATCAAAGCTCAAGCATGTGGAATGCTATAGATTTAATGATTAAGAAAAGGTATGTTTCTATACTTAGTACATTGGTTTTGTGGACTAATATACTTGTCTAAGTGTTAGAAACAGAAAGAAGAAGAAAAGAAAAGAGAAAAGGGGAGAGAAAGACTTGGCTGTGTGCAGCCAAGGCTCAGCTCGGTCTGGAGCACCGGACTGTCCGGTGTGCACCGGACAGTGTCCGGTGCGCCAGACCAACTCGACGCGAACTGGCCGCTCTCGGGAATTCGCCGACGGCGTACGGCTAAAATTCACCGGACTGTCCGGTGTGCACCGGACTGTCCGGTGAGCCAACGGTCGGCCAGGGCCAACGGTCGGCCGCGCAATCGGCGCGGGACACGTGGCCGAGCCAACGGTCGGAAGACGGCACCGGACTGTCCGGTGTGCACCGGACTGTCCGGTGCGCCAACGGCTCGCAGATCTACGGCAGTCTTCCAACGGTCGGAAGCGCCAGAAAAGGAAAGAAATCGGTCACCGGACATGTCCGGTGTGCACCGGACTGTCCGGTGCCCCCGACGACAGAAGGCAAGATTGGCCTTCCAGAATTGCCTCCAACGGCTCCTAGGCCCCTTGTGCCTATAAAAGGGACCCCTAGGCGCCTCAAGCAATATACAAGTGCAGCCAACAAGTGTAGACATCACTCGGATCAATTCTCGCTCTCCCTCTTGTGTGTAACTCTATAGTTTGTGTAGAAGGCACAACTATAAGCCTTTAGAGAGAGGAGTAGTGCTGCTAAGAGCTAGAGCAAGGTCTTGAGCGTACCGTTACTCTGCCGGGGTGCTGCCAAGAAGTTTGTAAGCAGCCGCGGTTCTGTTGTAACCCCACTCAATAGTGAAAGGCTCTATCTGTCATACTGACAGATCTGAGCAAAACGGAGGAAGGAGTTGAAATAGACTCCAAGCCCAGGTGTGGCTAACTCCAACGAGGACTAGGCAAGCATTTCAGGCTTGGCCGAACCTCGGGATAAATCCTTGCGTCTGTGTGCTCTGTTCTGTATTGTACTCTGTCTTACTCGCTTATATATCTGCACTTCACTACTTACTTGTGGTACTAGCTTTCCTTGAAGTGCAGGATATTCGGAAGACAGGAACTTCAATTCCACTGCAATCTACTCGAAGGGTTCTTCACTCCACTGCGATCCTGTCTTCGAGTAGAGTAAGATTTAAGTTTTAAAGTGATAATTTTTATTCGCCTATTCACCCCCCCCCTCTAGGCGACATCTAGATCCTGTTCCCGGGCCAAAGGGAACTTTCAATTGGTATCGGAGCTAGGCCTCTCCAGTGTGGGCTTAGCCGTCCGGAGATAACGATGTCGTCACTAGAGGTAACTGTAGAACTTCTTTTAGGCGATGGCTCTAATTATAAATCCTGGTCTGTCTCTATTTATAATGCTTTTATGAGTGTTGATCCTGATTTGAGACAGATCTTTAGGAGAAGTATTTTTCCATCTGATATTAGTAAAAATCCCTCTAATGAAGAACTAAGATGTTTTTCTCTCAATCACCGTGCTTGCAGCATCTTAGTTGATTCTCTTTCTAGAGGTGCTTATTTTGCCATCATGAGTAGTGGTAATGATTTAATTGTTGATGCTCATGATTTATGGAATAGAATTAAAGTAAAATATTGTGTGGCAAATTGTACTGCTTCTACTCCCCATATTGCTTGTGATACTAACCTTTCAAAAGGAGAAGATCAAGAACGATGGGCACCCAACGTTGAATCCACCTCGTCGACAGGTTTGTCTTCCACTAGTTATAAGTGTCTTATTGCTAACAATGATGATGGAGACGAAAGCGATGATGAGGAGGAATATGAGGATGACAGCGAGGATGAGTCTTCATCACCACAAGGTACATTTTCCTGTATTGCTTCCACTAATAATAATAACAGGGAAAATGAGACCAATGATATGGAAGAAGAAGAGATTCGCCGTTTCTACAACCATCTCAACAAAGCGGACAAAGCTCTCTTGGGTAAGTTGTTGAGAAGGAACAAGGAACAAGGCGAGACGCTTCTCAGGCTAGAGGAAACCCTCATCAAAACCAACAACAGCCTGAAGAAGATGACCAAAGAACATGAGGAGCTAAAGTGCTCTCATGACGATTTGGTCCAACGGTATGAATCTATTTTATTTGAGCAAAGAAATAATGATGATGCTTTATCCTGTGTTGCTCAACTTAAAATGGAAAACGCCATGCTTAAGAGACAAGTAGAAATTCTAAATCTAGAAAAACTTGCTCTAGGTGAAGAGTATGATATATTGTCATATTCTCATAATAAACTAGCTGATGACCATATCATGCTTAATGTTGCTCATGAGGTTATAATTGTAAACTTAAATTCATGTGAACCTCATTCTCGTGCGCATTTGGATTGTATATCATCATGTGCTGACCCCTGCTGCTCAAAAGAAAGCAAATTTTTGAATGAGCATCAAGCTGCAGGATCAAAAGAAAGGAACAAGAAAGCAAAGCAACTAAGGAGAAGACGCATTGCTCAACCTCCTCAAGATATCCACGGACGCGTGGTGAAGAAGCTTGAGACGGGAGAAACCGCAGCAAGTGCTAAACTCCATAAGAAGGATGTTCCTAAAGCAATAAATGAAGAAATCAACATGAACAAGGAAAAAGGTAAAAATTCAATTAGTCATGTTGTTTGCACTAATCATCTCTCTATGTCATCCAAGAGCAAAAAGGGAAGAGGAAAAAGGAGATGCTTCAAGTGCAAGGAATTAGGTCACTTCATTGCGTTTTGTCCACACAAAGACAAGGATGAAGGAATGAGGAGATGCTTTGGATGCAACGATAAGGACCATATGATCACTTCATGTCCGCTCATGAAGAATCAAAGACGTGCACCCTCCAAGATGACCCTCACTAAGCAAAAAGACAAACAACAAGTGTCAAGTCAGTTTGAGCGACGTTTCTGCTACATGTGCGGTGAGCATAGTCATCTACCTAAGGTATGTAAGAAGGGTAAGGTTCCTAAACAAGTAAATTTATCTCAATCTTATTCGCTTAGGAGACCCAAATCATACACTTGTGCTAGATCAGTAATAAGATCACCTAGAACTAGCACAACTGCTATTTGGGTACCAAAGGCTCTTTTAGATGAACGTTATGGACCCATCTCTAGATGGGTACCAAACTGTGTCAACTAAACCATGCAGGTGCCTCGAGATGGACTGGAGACCCTGGAAGAGCTTAAGATGATTAATTCAAACTCTATGCTTAAGCTATCAATCTTAATGTCTATTTATTGACCCAAGGTTGAATTATTGTGCAATACTAATCCCGTGTTCATCTCGAGTTAAATAAGTTGTAGATGCCCTTGATCATTATTGGTGAATCAAGCGAAGGACTTTGATGAGAATCTGCAACTTGATCTCCAAAGGACGGTACCCGTGTATCTTAAGTGCATTATTTCTAATCAGCATTGCTTTTAAGTTGGATTGTCATGCTATACCTATCCTTGGAGTAGTTATGCTTTTGAGATTGCTTGTGTTGAATATCTTTCAATTAATGATCCATGATTTTCAAGATCATAATCATGCTTGCTTAATCGTAACTGTGTGCTTTATAGGGAATATCTCTTGAATCATTCAATGGGTAGCTTTTCATTTGATATATCCACCATGATTAACTCTCTTAGTGTATGTGGATAAACATGTATCTTTTTGTAAGTCATGCCATGTTTTTTTTATTAACCTATGTGCAAGCATGATAGTTTTATTTAGTTCATGTTCACATGATTACCTTGTCTTGGTACTCTGTGTATACCAAAACAAGAAATCCATGTTGTGTCTCTAATGCACCCTCTCGAGCTTTGAGGTGCATGAGCAAAAGGAGCCCTAAATTGGTGACAACAGGTGCTCTCACTACACACTACCTAAAACAATGAATCTCATGGCATTCAGGTAAAAGGCAAAGGTATGGAAAATGGAACTATGCAATTTCATTGAATATCTTGAAGTTCCGTTGATTGTGATCATAGCTATGTTCTTGCCTTTCAATTGATAGTATCTTGGCTTAGGTGCTTTATGCTTTAAAATGTTATTTCCTTTGGTGTACCTAAGAAAATACTTCTTAATCATGGTGTGCTTAGACTTTGTGCTTTATATGTATGATCTTGTCGTTTTTTCAATTGGTATATGTGTTACAATGATCATCATGTGTGAAGCGTGCCTTGGTGTTTTTAAATGTTATATATCATAAGGCATGCATTGTTTCCACTAGTCATAAGTCGTATTATCTCATCTATTCAATTGGTAATTGATAGAGTATGCCTTGACTAAGGTATGTTGTGATCCCCTCTAGTTCTGAGGAAGCTAGAATGTGCAAAGGGCAAATCATTCAAATACTTGATGCACAACTTGAGGGGGAGCACACATAACTTGTGTCTTTTGAGACTAACTGGTTCTTGAGAAATTTTGTACAGTCTCAAGGTGAAAAAGAGAAGATGAGCATGAAATGGAGCAATCAGGACTTGGGTACCTCTGTAAGTCAAGATATTGGTATCTCAAGTTGTGAGTAAGTATTTTTAGATTGCTCATGCTCTATAATATCTGGTGATAATAGATGCTTATTCTTAAATATCATGGAGCCATGATAATAAATGAATTTTGAAATTGATATCTTTCAATTGGTAGCTGTGATAGTTTGCTTCATGTGACATCTCTTGATAATCATTAGAATAGAAGTTTCTTCTTGTGCCCAATACTATAACTTGTTCTAAGTTTGGTGTCTTAGCAACAAGAAAAAGTTAGGAGAGAGAATCAGGCACAAGTGTGGAGAAGCTCTCGAGAGATTAACTACTTTCAAGATGGGAAGTACACTACAATATGGTAAAGGTACAAAAGGGAGTATTAATCTTTTTGCATATGTGTATCTTACCTAAATGTTGATAGTGCATATGTTCAATAAGTAAGGGGGAGTTTTTGATAATCGTTTTTCCCCTTGACACCCTGCTGTCCCTTGACATCATCTTATGTTCTTGCTCGAGTATGGTTTTTGGTGTTTGATGTCAAAGGGGGAGAATTTGTGCATTAAAGCTTATCTCAACCTAAGAGGAAAGCTTATCCTAAGGGGCGATGTGTTAATTTAATGCTTCCGTTGCTAGTGTGTTATTCATATGCTTCCTGCAGTATTAAATGTGTTGCATCATATGGACTAATGCTTCCGTTGCTATGAATTAATTGGCATCTATTGTGTTCATTCTGAAATAGACAGTCATGTGGATAATGATGCATGTGGTTAATGGTGCTTTAAGATTGCTTTAAATTGGTATCTTAGTTTAAATTAGTATCTTAATGGTGAATAGTGGTAGGTTGATATTCCTGTGATATATCCACTAATTTGAATGGTGTTTAACTCTGATTATGTGCATTTGTGTGTTTGATTATGTGCATTTGTGTGGTATAGTATCATGGTTTGATTCTAGATACAATGCATTCCAAAATTGCTAAGATATAGAAATGTTTCGAATTGCCTAAGTATGTGCAAATTGGCGTCTGAGGCCAAAATTATGTTTTTGAAGTAAGCACATATTTAGGGGGAGCATTCTATAAACTTAGAATTCAAAATTTGTGCTTCAAATCTTATTCTCATATAAGCTTTAATTGTGTTGCCATCAATCACCAAAAAGGGGGAGATTGAAAGCTCTCTTGTGAGTTTTGGTGTTTGGATGACAACTCAATTAAAGGACTAACAAGTGTACTAAGTGTTGAACAGGTGCTTAAGGTAAAGCTAACAAGGTTCAACAAGTGAACAAGTGTGATGGTCCAAGGACTAGATGATGATAGATAATGGGCATCACAAGTAAGATGGACATTGCAAAAGTGATACTCGGGTGCGTAGCTCGGAGACAACTGATCAAGCCAAGGACGGAGGCAAGAGGAGCTTCGAGGTACCAAGTGCACGGGAGAAGGTCAAGGAGGCTGAGGAACCCAAAGCCAAGGGTGAAGAAGAAGGCTTGCAAAGTCAAGGGTGATCGAGTTGAGAACAGCTACGGCACATCAAGGATCACTACATAAGAACGTGACTTACAGCCAATGAGGTAACAGCTACAGTTATGTGGTGTAAGTCATAAGGCTCAAGATCAAGCTCTAAGAAGGAGATCAAGGTCACTAGAAGGAGAACAAGTGTCAAAACTAGAACTGGAAGCAGCCCAAAAGAGCTAAGTTCACCTTGATCTTTAGTTTGGGTTGTTCCTATGTTTGGAGATGTTCTATGTGACCTTTACAGGATGTTGGAGCCAAGTAATGTCAATCTAGATCAAGTCAAGCCGACTTGATGATTTATGAGTCCAACATCAAAGCTCAAGCATGTGGAATGCTATAGATTTAATGATTAAGAAAAGGTATGTTTCTATACTTAGTACATTGGTTTTGTGGACTAATATACTTGTCTAAGTGTTAGAAACAGAAAGAAGAAGAAAAGAAAAGAGAAAAGGGGAGAGAAAGACTTGGCTGTGTGCAGCCAAGGCTCAGCTCGGTCTGGAGCACCGGACTGTCCGGTGTGCACCGGACAGTGTCCGGTGCGCCAGACCAACTCGACGCGAACTGGCCGCTCTCGGGAATTCGCCGACGGCGTACGGCTAAAATTCACCGGACTGTCCGGTGTGCACCGGACTGTCCGGTGAGCCAACGGTCGGCCAGGGCCAACGGTCGGCCGCGCAATCGGCGCGGGACACGTGGCCGAGCCAACGGTCGGAAGACGGCACCGGACTGTCCGGTGTGCACCGGACTGTCCGGTGCGCCAACGGCTCGCAGATCTACGGCAGTCTTCCAACGGTCGGAAGCGCCAGAAAAGGAAAGAAATCGGTCACCGGACATGTCCGGTGTGCACCGGACTGTCCGGTGCCCCCGACGACAGAAGGCAAGATTGGCCTTCCAGAATTGCCTCCAACGGCTCCTAGGCCCCTTGTGCCTATAAAAGGGACCCCTAGGCGCCTCAAGCAATATACAAGTGCAGCCAACAAGTGTAGACATCACTCGGATCAATTCTCGCTCTCCCTCTTGTGTGTAACTCTATAGTTTGTGTAGAAGGCACAACTATAAGCCTTTAGAGAGAGGAGTAGTGCTGCTAAGAGCTAGAGCAAGGTCTTGAGCGTACCGTTACTCTGCCGGGGTGCTGCCAAGAAGTTTGTAAGCAGCCGCGGTTCTGTTGTAACCCCACTCAATAGTGAAAGGCTCTATCTGTCATACTGACAGATCTGAGCAAAACGGAGGAAGGAGTTGAAATAGACTCCAAGCCCAGGTGTGGCTAACTCCAACGAGGACTAGGCAAGCATTTCAGGCTTGGCCGAACCTCGGGATAAATCCTTGCGTCTGTGTGCTCTGTTCTGTATTGTACTCTGTCTTACTCGCTTATATATCTGCACTTCACTACTTACTTGTGGTACTAGCTTTCCTTGAAGTGCAGGATATTCGGAAGACAGGAACTTCAATTCCACTGCAATCTACTCGAAGGGTTCTTCACTCCACTGCGATCCTGTCTTCGAGTAGAGTAAGATTTAAGTTTTAAAGTGATAATTTTTATTCGCCTATTCACCCCCCCCCTCTAGGCGACATCTAGATCCTGTTCCCGGGCCAAAGGGAACTTTCAACCATCCATTAGTGATAATGAGAATATCCTCACAAATGATCAAGCCATGAATGTCTTTTATGATGCTCTTGATATAAATGAGTTCAATCGTATCAAAAATCTCACAACCGCTCATGAGATTTGGATAAAATTAATGGAAATTCATGAAGGAACTACAATTGTGAAGAGTGCCAAACTATATGTGTGCAAAGGGAAGTTTGAGCAATTTATTATGAAAGAAGATGAGAGTGTATCCGATATGTTCAATCGGTTGAATGAGATTGTAAATGAACTCAAAGGACTTGGTTTTAATGTACCGGATGTGGATTTCACACACAAGTTCCTTAGATCACTTCCGGAGAAATATGAGACTATTGTGACAATGCTAGTAAGAAGTGATCTATCTACAACTTCTCCAACCGAAGTATTGGGAGAAATTCTCACTCAAGATATATTTAAGAAGTCTCAAGCCGATGCCTTAAGTTTGGCAAAGAAGGTGAAAAATGAATCTATTGCTCTCAAAGCAAAGGCCTCAAAGGCAATTGAAAAAGAAGATAGCAATGATGAAGAAAATGAAAGTGAGAGTGATGGTGACATGGCTTTATTTGTAAGGAAATTCAATAAATTCATGAAGATGAAAAGAGGTCAACCTAGAAGAGGTCAAACATCTAGAAGAAATGCTTTCAATGATAGAAAGTGCTTTGAGTGTGGGGAACCCGGTCACATTGCCATGAATTGCCCAAGCAAGAAGAAGAAGGGCAAAGATGAAAGTGACAAGAAGAAAAAGAAATTCTACAACAAGAAGAAAGATGGCAAAGCCTATCTAGTTGAATGGGACTCGGATGATAGCTCGGATGATGATAATAATGATGACACCTCATCAAAGCTTAATGCCGGAATTGCCATCAAGGAAGCTCCCTCACTCTTTTCATCCCCCCATTGTCTCATGGCAAAGGGAGATGCTAAGGTAAAAATCATCACCGATTTAAATGATATAAAAGATGATGATGATATTGATGATGTTGATGATGATGGCTATTCATATGATGATCTTGTTAGAATGCTAGGTGAGGCCGATGACTACATGCACAAAGAAAAAGAAAAATTTAAGACCTTGAAGGAATTGTATAAAAACCTCCAAGTGTCTTTTGAGGAGCTCAAGACCTCTCACAATGATCTCAAAGAAAATTGTGAGAAGCTTGCGGATGCTCAAAAATCATCTATTGTGCATGAAGTTGAGGTGGTCACTAAGGATGTTGGAGTCACTTGTGACTTACTTGATAGTCTTACAAGTGAACCACTATCTACTAACTCTATTTGTGATAAATGCAAAATTTCTCTCATTGATAACATTGCTCTTGATGAATCAAAAATTATTGTTGAGAATGAAGTGTTAGTAGATAGAATAAATGCTCTAACTCATGATCTAGAAAAGGCATATGGTGGTAAGACTAAATTGGATTTCATATTGGGAAGTCAACGATGCTCTCTTAACCGTGAAGGTCTTGGATATGTTCCTAAGAAAGGAAAGAATGCTTTTGTAAAGCAAAAGACATTGTTTGTGAAAGAATGTGACAAAGTGTGTCACAAGTGTCACAAAAAGGGGCATGTTAAGAAAAATTGTCCTAAGTTCAAAAATGTATCCTCCACTTGTTTTGAGCATTGTTATGTTCTTTCTCATAATGCAAAAGGTGTTCATGCCAAATTTGTTGGTACCTCAATTGTTGGAAACAAAAAGAAAGCTATTTGGGTGCCAAAGACCTTGGTCACTAAAATCCGAGGACCCAAGCAAGTTTGGGTACCTAAAAGAGATTGATTTCCTTTTGTAGGTGAACTACAAGGCGGGAGGGAATCATTGGGTGTTGGATAGTGGATGTACTCAACACATGACCGGGGATATGAGAATGTTTACCCAAATGAGTGAGGAAGATTGCTCAAATTATGATAGTATCACATTTGGAGATAATCGTAAAGGAAAGGTTAAAGGTTTGGGTAAAATTGCTATCTCAAATGATCATTCTATATCAAATGTGCTATTGGTTGAGTCTTTGAATTTTAATTTACTTTCCGTAGCTCAATTATGTGATTTAGGATTTTGTTGCAATTTCATAGTTGAAGATGTTATTATCTCTAGTGTTGATGGTAGCAATCTTAAATTTAAAGGCTTTAGACATGAAAATCTTTATCTTGTTGATTTCTCATCTAATGAGGCAAAGCTCACAACTTGCCTATTTTCAAAAGCTTCACTAGGTTGGTTATGGCATAGAAGACTTGGTCATGTTGGGATGAAGCAACTCAATCGGTTAACCAAGCATGACTTAGTTCGAGGCTTAAAAGATGTGAAGTTTGAAAAGAACAAATTGTGTAGCTCTTGTCAAGCCGGTAAGCAAGTGGCAAATACTCATCCAAATAAAAGTCAAATGTCCACTCATCGACCTTTGGAATTACTTCACATGGATTTATTTGGGCCCACATCTTTTGTAAGTATTGGTGGTAATTCCTATTGTCTTGTGATTGTGGATGACTATTCAAGATTTACTTGGGTTTATTTTCTTCGAGACAAATCCAATGTGTTTGAAACATTCAAGTCATTTGCTATATTGGCTCAAAATCAATTTGATTTCGACATCAAAAAGGTTAGAAGTGATAATGGGTCGGAATTCAAAAATGCAAGAATTGATCAATATTGTGATGACAAGGGTATCAAACATGAATTCTCTTCCAAATATACCCCGGAACAAAATGGTATTGTTGAAAGAAAGAATAGAACTCTTATTGACATGGCTAGGTCCATGTTAGCGGAATATAGTATATCGGATTCTTATTGGGCCGAGGCAATAAATACCGCTTGTCATTCATCAAATAGACTATATTGTCACAAGCTCTTGAAGAAAACTCCATATGAATTGCTCATTGGTAGAAAGCCAAATATCTCATATTTTAGGGTATTCGGTTGCAAATGTTATATTTTGAGAAAGGGGAGCCGGCTTTCCAAATTTGAGAAGAAATGTGATGAGGGTTTTCTTCTTGGATATTCATCAAATAGTAAGGCTTATAGAGTCTTCAACAAAACTCATGGTATTATTGAGGAAGCCTATGATGTTGAATTTGATGAAACAAATGGGTCTCAAGATGAGAGTGATAATCTCGATGATGTTGGGGGAACTCAATTGATAAATGCAATGAAAACAATGGCCATTGGTGAAATAAAACCTAAGGAAGATGATGATGAAGATAGTGTGGTTGTCATCCCTTCATCCTCAACTATAAATGAGGAAGATCACCAAAGCCAACAACTCGATGAAACCATAGATACTCATGATCAAGGTACTTCAAGACCTACGGTTCCTCCAAATGCTTCAACAAGCAATTATCAAACGGTATCAAGAATTCATCATTCCATTGTGAAGGATCACCCGGTTGATCAAATTGTGGGTGATATTAGTAAGGGTGTTCAAACTCGCTCTCGCATAGCTTCGTTTTGTGAACATTTCTCTTTTGTATCTTGTATGGAACCTAACCGTGTAGATGAAGCTCTACTTGATGTTGATTGGGTGGATGCAATGCATGAAGAATTAAATAACTTCGCTCGAAATGAAGTTTGGGAGCTTGTTGAGAGACCAAAGAACCACAATGTTATTGGTACAAAATGGGTGTTTCGCAACAAGCACAATGAAGATGGTGTGGTAGTAAGAAACAAGGCAAGATTGGTTGCACAAGGATATACTCAAATTGAAGGATTGGATTTTGGGGAGACTTTTGCCCCCGTAGCAAGATTAGAAGCAATTCGGATTCTACTTGCTTATGCTTGTGCACATAATATCAAGCTCTATCAAATGGATGTTAAGAGTGCCTTTCTAAATGGTAAGATTAGTGAACTAGTGTATGTGGAACAACCTCCCGGTTTTGAGGACCCCAAAAGACCTAATCATGTGTTCAAGCTTTCTAAAGCTCTCTATGGGCTTAAGCAAGCTCCACGCGCTTGGTATGAAAGGCTTAGGGATTTCTTGCTTTCCAAAGACTTCAAAATTGGGAAGGTTGACACTACTCTATTCACTAAAAGAATTGGTAAAGACTTATTTGTTTGTCAAATTTACGTTGATGATATCATTTTTGGATCTACTAATGAATTATTTTGTGAGGAGTTCGGAAAAATGATGTCAAAAGAATTTGAGATGTCTATGATTGGAGAATTGAGCTTCTTTCTTGGCCTTCAAATCAAACAATTGAAAGATGGTATTTTTATAAGTCAATCCAAATATTTGAAGGACATGCTCAAGAAGTTTGGTTTAGAAAATGCTAAGCCTATCAAGACTCCAATGGCAACAAATGGTCATCTAGACTTAGATGAGGGAGGTACTATAGTAGATCAAAAACTTTATCGTTCAATAATTGGTAGTTTACTTTATATTACCGCATCTAGGCCCGATGTTATGTTTAGTGTATGCATGTGTGCACGATTTCAAGCTTCACCTAGAGAGATTCACTTGAAGGCCGCAAAAAGAATTCTAAGATATTTGAAGTATACCCCCAATATTGGTCTATGGTATCCCAAAGGTGCCCACTTTGAATTAATTGGATACTCGGATTCGGATTATGCGGGGTGCAAAGTTGATAGAAAAAGCACCTCCGGTTGTTGTCAATTTCTTGGTAGATCTCTTGTTTCATGGTCTTCTAAGAAGCAAAATTCGGTTGCTTTATCTACCGCCGAGGCGGAATATATATCGGCCGGAAATTGTTGTGCTCAACTATTATGGATGAAACAAACTTTATTGGATTATGGAGTTATTTTCAAGAATGTGCCTCTCATGTGTGATAATGAGAGTGCGGTAAAATTGGCGACAAATCCGGTCCAACACTCAAGAACCAAGCATATTGATATACGGCATCACTTCTTAAGGGATCATGTTGGCAAGGGAGATATTTGTATTTATTCCATTGGAACGGATGATCAATTGGCCGACATTTTTACAAAGCCTTTGGATGAAACAAGATTTTGTTCCCTAAGAAGTGAAATGAATGTGATCGATCTCTCAAATGTGGCTTGAAGTTGATCACACATGTGTAGTCTTGCATCTCGGGTCTAAACATGCTTTTTATGCTATTTATTTGGTATTATTGGCGCATTTTTCATTTCAAATTGCTCTAGATAGTTTTATTCGAAAGTCTAGCACTTCTCAATTACATAATATGTATATGCATGCATACTAACTCTTGGATTGGTCGAAATGTCCATATATAAGCACCAATTTGGAATCAAAATTCAAAATCAGCAAGTGGACAGAAATTGGAAAAATGAGTATCAGGCCGCGGACCGTCCGCCCATGGACCGCGGACCGTCCGCAGCATCAGGAAATGGACAGTCCGAGCAGCCTCGCAGACCGTCTGAGATCATCAGGGCGCGGACCGTCCGCCGCCCCCGCGCGGACCGTCCGCGACAGGGCAGAAAAAGGGACAGAGCCCGCAGACTTGCCAGTTGTGCCCATTTGGTTGTTCTCTCTTGCTCTCCACTCACTATATTCTCTCTTGTGTCGAGTGTGCGCGGACCGTGAAGTAAAGTTGCGTGCGGACAGTCTGACAGCTTGCAGCAACATTCTCTCAACATGTCTTCATCACGGTATTCTCAAATCTTGTGGATTTAGTCAAATTTCATCAACTTTGAGATTATTTGGGTTTCTTCTCTGATCTGAAATTGAGCAGTGGGTTTCAAAATCTGATTGGTGGGATTGATAGTTCTTCTCAATATCAATGCTATGCAAAATTTTGAACCTGTTTGGTTGGATATTATCTGCAAAAACATCAAATTGAACACTTGTGGCGGCTAGGGTTCTTGGAGTCGCCCCTGGTCGGTCGCGGACCGTCCGCCTGGTGGACGCGGACCGTCCGGGCCTCTGGCGCGGACCGTCCGGCCCCCTAGCGCGGACAGTCCGGACCCTGGCAGAGCATTACAGTTCCATTCCTTTTACAAATGGTGATTGGTTTCAATTATTTATCTATGGATGTTTGTCACATTGTTGCAGTGGTCTTGGTGGTCTACGCAAGAAACTTGCAGGTCGCTTTAAATCCAAGCGCCCTCGAGGAAATGATGATGATTATGTACCAACCACTGATTCAGAAGCCCAATCCTCAGCTGGGGGCACTGAATCCATGGATGCGGAAGATTTTCCTCATGTTCATCCTGATTATCCCATTGATATCCAAGGATGGACTTTCCCAAAGCGGAGATTTTCTATGGCTGAGTACTGCTCTCGACGGACTGTGAATCAGTATGCTCTGCCATCAGATACCAACATCCAGTTTTTCCACACGCAGCTGCAGTTTGATGTTTTCTGGGGCACCCTGGTGGATACTAATTTCCATAAGCATCAGGTGATTGATTGGTCATTCCTGCTCAGTCAATCAGTCATGGAGGGTTTGATCCCTAAGTTTGAGGCATGCGGACTATATCAGTTTATGGGGCAGCGCACAGATTTTAATGAAATGGCTGTTAAGCAATTCTTGGCTACCTCAGAGATTGATATTGCAGAAGAATCCATCACCTGGATGACTGGCTTCAAGCGCTACTCTGCTTCTTTTGCTGACTTTGCAGCTGCCAACAGTCTGAACTATGGCACCATTTCTGCTGGAGTGGATCTTTATACTGAAGACAATTTTGAGGATTTTGTGCAGTTTTATGAGCCAGCCAGACTTGGTATACCCAGGAGATTTGGTGAGACAGCAGGACTCAGACATCATCCTGCTGTCATCAACAAGATTGCCAGAGTCACCATCCTTCCCAAGAGTGGTGATAAGAGTAAAATCAGGGATAAGTTCTGGAACATCATCCAGCATATAATGAATGGTGAAGTCATGAACATTGTTCTTTTCATGATGAGGCAGCTTAATGATTTAAAGATGGACAAGAATCAAAACTTGGCATATGCTCCCTACATTATGGCACTGATCAAATCCAAGACAAGATTTGAGGGCCCATGTGAGATTGTTCACACTCCATTCAGGCCTTTTAAGAATGAGATAGGGTTTCTCACCAGGCCGCTCACTACATTCCCAGATGATGAGGAAGACCCTGGCTATGAGGGTGGAGCAGCTCCTAATGTTGAGGAACAGCAGATGCCTCCTCCTCCACCTCCTCCTCAGCCTCAGCACTATTGGGAGCCTGCTCCAGGATACTTTGATCCTTATTTTCAGAATATGCAGTAGGGACTTGAGCATCACATTGATACACGCTTTGATGGCCTGGTGACACAGATGGATCATCGTTTTGATGCCATGCAGTCTCAGTTTGACAGCAACTGGGATGCACTCAACTCTGAGTTTTCTGATTTTCGTGATCAGATTCACACTAATGTCACTGATCCCATCATGACCAGGCTGAACAATATGCAACAGAGTTTTCAGGACAACATGGGTGCCCTGTCCAGTCAGTTTGATAATCTCTCTACAAATGACAACATGCAGGAGATCAGTCAGAGGCAGCAGCAGCTTCAGCAGGATTTTGGCCAGTTCTCCTCCCTGTTTGATACCTTCAGCACTCATTACTACAATATGCATCCTCCGCCGAGCGATCAGTGAGGCCTCTCCTTTGTGGCAATTGATGCCAAAGGGGGAGAGACAAGTGAGAAGTGATGAGGTTGTCTGCCTGGCGTCTTCTTCAGGGGGAGTTGGTGATTCTATGTGGACATTAAGACTTTGCATATGCATGTTACTTTTTGTGCCGTAGTTTGAACTATTAACTCTATGTCGTATGTCTGTGGACTATTTTCTGTAATATTCTGTGGGATGAACTATGTTTTAGTTCAAACTTTTCTATGTGTGGTTATTCGAGGAGTAATTATAATTGCTGCGCTCACTCTATGAATCATCTCTTGTATGCCTCGATAACCATGTTTGTAGGAAAGTCTCCATCAAGCTCAAATATATTATGTGTGTTATATCTTCAACGTCAGATAATCCTGCACACACTTAGGGGGAGCCTTTCTTACATTCTGAGTTTTTTTATTAGGATTTATCTATCTCTCAGACAGAACTTCAAATCAAGATAAGTCCTATAAAACTCATCTCCAAGATCTATCTTATACCTTAGGTATGAGAGAGATTTGGAGAAACTAAACTTCTCTTTTATATACAATGTGGTGTTGTCATCAATTACCAAAAAGGGGGAGATTGTGAATCATCTAGGCCCCTTTGGTAATGTTTTGGTAATTAATGACAACTTCTTGTGGTCTAATAATTCTTGGAGAAATAAGAATGCAGGTTGAACCACAGTGAACTGAGAAGTCTTGAAGACTTATGAGCATTGGTTGTGGATCAGGTGAAGGCAAAGGTATAACATAGGTTTTGTTTTTGCCGGTCACCAGGTGTGTAGAGAAGAAAGTGACCGGATTGGTAGGCTAGATAGCCGTACTATTAAGAGGGGTTAATGACTTTGTTCTGTGTAAGACTTAGTGCCTCATAGAGCATCTAGTGGTTGCATTTGCATGAGGACTAGCAGCGCTTCCGTTTCGGAGAGTTAAAATCTTTTCAAAAGCGAGTTTGGAAAGTGACTAAATCTTGGGGTCGGCGGACCGTCCGCGCCATGTGACCGGACCGTCCGCGACCCATCCAGAGGGGTCCAGTATTTGTTCTTTTCGGGCTGGTTCTGTTTGTGTGCACTGCGGACCGTCCGGGGCGTAGGGCCGGACTGTCCGCAGTCATGTCCAGAGAAGGCTGTCCTCGGTCCAGTCCCTGTTTTATTAGGCGGACGGTCCGCCTGTGAGAGGCGGACGGTCCGCAAGTGTCCAACTCGTTTTTGGACAGGGACTGTGTGCTTTTACTGTTTTGTACTACGGACGGTCCGGGGGACCAGTCCGGACAGTACTGACTCAGGTCGCGGACGGTCCGGGATTTATAGCCGGACGGTCCGCGTGTGTTAACTCCGTTTGATCCGAGGCTCGGGTGTTTGAAATTGCCAGGTCGCGGACGGTCCGGCCTTGAAGGGCGGACTGTCCGGACCCACCTTTTTGAGTCTGCTCTGACATGTTTCAAACGTCTTTATAGCCGTTATGGTGTACGGCGGACCGTCCGGCCCTAGGGCGCGGACGGTCCGCGTGTGCGCAGAACAGCCCCCTTTTGCACATAACGGTTGGATTCTTGTGGAGGACTATAAATAGAAGGGCAGCTCGTGTGAGAGGGCTCTCTTGGCCATTCCTTGCATACATTGAGCTCATTTGTGATCCTCCAACTCACTCTCTCACACTCTTTGCTTGAGATTGCATTCTAGTGAGGGATTGAGTGTTCCTAGTGCATTTGCATCATTTGGTGACTCTTGAGGCACTAGGTGGTACACCGAGCAAGCGTCGTTGGCTTGTTACTCTTGGAGGTTGCCGCCTCCTAGACGGCTCGGGTGATTGTCTCCGTCGAGCTCTCCAAGAAGATTGTGGAGAAGCCGCGGTGTGGATTGTGAGGGGTTCGCGCCTACCTCGCCGGAGCGGCAAAGGTGACACTAGTGAAATCGAGGTATTGAGTGATTTCTTGTCCACTTGGCTTAAAGATCAAGACGTGTCTTGATAGAGGAGCAAGTGAGAGCTTGAAGTCCACCTCAACGTGGATTAGGGGTGATCGGCAAATCACCGATACCACGGGTTAAATTTCGGTGTCTATTCTTTCTAGCATTACTTATTGCCTTGCAATTGATTAGTGCTTTGCTCATTGTTTTTCAAGTATTCAATCTCCGTAGTTGTTTTTCATACATTGTTTACTTATTGACACTAGATATTTTATTTCTCTTGTTGCATTGATTAATTTTATTAAGTATTGTTGTTTTTAGTCAAAACCGTCTATTCACCCCCCCTCTAGCCGGTGTCCTAGATCCTACAATTAGGTATAGAACAAATCAACGAAGATATTGCATGAGTTTATATTAGAATCTATGGATCAAAAGGATAGCTAGTTTTGAGAGATACATGGATTAAATGGTGGATTTAGTACCATTGGGATTGGGTGTGACATATATATTCATCCAATCTAAACCCGAATTAAATCCATGGTGGGATTTATTTAATTGTAATCGAACAATGCCTTATGCGGTCTGGCGAACGTTGGGTATCTGATCTACCGGCGCAGTGCAAAAGGTGAGTTGTTGGTTGACGAAGCCAACGAAGCGAAGATAATTAGTAGTTTAGACTATTTCCAGCGGCTTATACACCCGCATTCTCATATTTAAATTTCACTACGCGAAAGAACGATGTATCATACAACGCAAACAGTGTTTTGCGTGATCCCTGCCGTGCAGTTTTCGTCCAAACCACCCACGTCCGTCCTCGTCGATCGTTACTTCGTTAGCCCCTCTTTAAAAGCTCGCGGCATCTCGCTCTCAAAGTCCTAACCACGTGCGCGCGGGGGGGATCTGCAGCTGTTAACGGTTTTGCTTTGACCTAGCACAAGGCATCTATGGAACTAATAACAGCGACGCTTAGCAAAATACTTAGCACAAGGCATCTATGGAATCAATATGCTTAGCAACGGGGAATCTCGAGCAGCTAGCGCGGGCGGTTTAGGCCCTGTTTGTTTCGGCTTCTGGCAGCTTCTGGCCACCAAAAGCTGTTGCAGACTACCAAACGTTCAGCTTTTTAGTCAGCTTCTATAAAATTCGTTGGGACAAAAACCATCCAAAATCAATATAAACACATAATCGGTTGAGTCGTTGTAATAGTAGGAATCTGTCACTTTCTAGATCCTGAGCCCTATGAACAACTTTATCTTCCTCCACACGTAATCGTAATGATACTCAGATTCTTCCCACAGCCAGATTCTCCCCACAGCCAGATTTTCAGAAAAGCTGGTCAGAAAAAAGCTGAACCAAACAGACCCAGATATGCGATCCTGAGTCCTGACGGAACTCACCGGGCCACCGAGATGCAATCTGACCGCCGGCCGGTCGGCCTCGCCTCTGGGAATCTGGATGGCTGGCCGCCGCTGGGAGTGTGTGACCTGCTGGGATCGGTTAAACTACGCATACATTAATCAGCTGCCAACTGCCATGCCCGGACAAGGCGGAGCAGAAGAAAAAATGGCTCGGCGCGGCAGGTGAATCTTGTACCGCGCGCGCGGGGATCGACGCGAACGTGCCGCGCGCCGATCTCATCTCATCTGTCGCGGCCACCGGCCATGAGTCGGGCGTTCCTGTGGATGCCGGGTTGCTCCGATGTGTGAGGCTAACACCACCGTATCGTACCCGACGGGATGTGGGTGGAGGATGGGATGGCAATGGCATATGCACACACGCGCGTCCGGCCTCCACCCGATCCATGAATAAGCGTGTGCTACTCGATCCCTTGCATGGACTTGTTGCAGTACTCCTAGTCCTGGCGATCGCTGCCGCGTGTGTGTTGCTCTGCGCTCTGTTGCTCGCAACAACTTCGAAGATTTCCAAGATTAGCACCTGCAGCTTGGACCCTTGCTTAAGACAGATGAACCTTCACGTATACTCTGAGAGACTGGGGATACAGTGCTAGCAGTCAAGGAACGATCCAGTCGCTGCTAGCTGAGTGGCTGGAACCCGGCCTTGCGGTCAAAACCGGCAGCTAGCACTGTGTCGGTCGGCCTCTGACGACCCATTCGCTTCATGGAGTATATTACATGCATGACTGTTTGCGCCGCGTTAATCTGATCGTCGGGACGCGGCACGCGGACTGTCTAGGCCTTAGGATCGTCACTTTTGATCTTCAACAATGGAATCGGCTGGAGTATATAATTGCACTTGATGACTGATTGATCTTTAATTATTTAGTTGGCACTACATAGCAGATTACTTGTTGGCGGCCGTAATGGGTTAATGATCACCGCACGAGTTTGTTTTGTCGCAGATTTAATTTATTTTTATCTGTCAATCAGACAATCACAAACGCTAATAAGGCATAGGTATCGCTTCTCATCTTTAACTCCTCCTGTACCAGCTGATTATTATTTATAACCAGCTGTTCTTGTGCAAAGAACTAACACAAGGACAATTAAGCAGCAATGATAACGCCTATATATATCGTTTAAGGGTTCTGGAATGGATAACAGTGCTGCTTCAAGGTAAGGTAATTAAAGATACAAAACAGTGCTGTACGCGTAGCATATTTGCAACTAGCTATCTAGCTAGCTAGAGCCTAGAGAAGCCATGCAATGTGCATGCATATTGATTCATCTCGAACATTCGTTCGTGCTCGTGCCTACCGCCGGCTCTCTGACTGAGTGACCGCCTGAAGGGAATTAATTAAATCTTTCTCTTGCATGCGTGGCTAAAATAAAAGGGCGCATCTTGCGTGCAGCATGACTCATATCACAAATCTTGCAGGGTTAACTTGTCGGTTGTTGTGTGTGCTGACAGTACTTCTACGTACGTAGCAACGATTGGCCAACGTTGCAACCACCAGGCGGCGGCGCCGGACCGGAGTGCTGGTCTCAGACGACGTCTGCAGACAAGTGTACGTACGGTGACTGACTCGTTCTGTATATAAATAACTTATTGCCTACCGATCGAGACACTTCATCAGACCAGTCTATATATGTATGTAGCTATAGCTCTAGACTGTATGGTATGCATGGAATTAGTACTAGCATATATATATGAGACGTGGCATGTATATGTGTACTGTATTCACTACACTCATACATGCATGTACGTACCGTGTTAACTGACTAACTAACTAACTAGTCAAAAAAAAAAGGGACGATCCTTGAATCAATCACCAAGGAAAAAATTAAACCAACAAGTGCTTGGATGGTTCAGTGCCGACACGACTCAAGCCACACAGTGCCACCACGAAACAAACGTACGCATGCATGCACCAACTAAACTAAACTAACCAGCAGCCGCCAACCGGCAGAAAATTTCTTAGCAGCCTTGAATGCAACAATGGCAGGCAGCACGCATCCTCGCTTTACAGAAGTGCCACGCTTAGGGCATGTATAATCTAGGGCCATTGGATCGGTTTTCTAAGTATAAGAGAGACAGATAAAAAACTATATAATAATATAAGCATCAGCCGCTAGATCATAAATATAGTTAATAGAATATGTATAGAAAGTTTCGAAGAGACAGACTCTCCGTATCTTAAATTTTTTTTACTTGCCCTCTTAGAGGCCTATGATGATACTCCTTATGTTAACTAATGGGGTTGTGCGTACCCTTATGTTAACTAATTCTTACTTGACAGCTAGCCCTATACCACTGCCGAAAGAGCAGCAGATATATAGTAGAGCGCACAAATCAAAAGCGGCCAAGACAAGTGGAATCAAGTAAACTAAAGGATTAGCTTTTTTTCTCTCTCTCTCTCTCTCTCGATCTCGATCGGTGGACACACTTTGCCTTCCCTTGAAGCACATCACTACTCTTGTGCTCATGCATGCTCACACAACAGCGGCATGAAAAGATAGCTAGGCGGAGAGCTAGCTGCTTGCTTGGTCACAACAAGACCACCGATGCTCCAGCGTCTGCGCGTCCAACCCGGTGGTTCTGTTCATTCGCAATCTCGCAACAAGGGAATAACGACACGGGCACAGTACTGCCCTGCCCCCAATCATGGTTTAGCACCGGCCAGAGAGCTTTACGAGCGCTTGCTTCGGCAAGTTGGGCACCGGCCGTGGCTGGTTTGTGGTTGCGGCCCGGCCATGCACGCACGGCAAGGCACGGCACTGCCTGCAGGGGCGGGCCACACGTACACGACATTACATTACATACGTGCCCTTGGCGCTAGTGGGGTTGGATGCCTCCGATCCTTTTGCCGCTTGTTTTTAATGATGATGACGGACGATCTTTGGAGTGGACATGTGACTCGTCGTCGTCTGCATGTTAGACGGTCCCTTTCGGCCCAGCCATAATCGTCTCACACCACACCGGAGACCGGACACCTAGCCGGCCGGCCGCGGCCGGGCCGCGCGCAGAGCCTGGAATGGTATGATAGGTTTATCTCTTTTTTTTTACAAATTAAACTCTATTATTACAAAGTTCACTTCACGGGCCTCCACCCCTTTCCTCCATCGATATGAATGATCTACCTATGGAGAATTTAAAAGTCGAGGATAGAAATTTCCTCATTGCCCCCTTTTTCGATGGAAGAGATTAAGAGATTACCATGGTGGACACCTTAAACGAAACACCGCTCCACAGGTCCTCATGGCCTGCCAGCAGAACTCTATCTAGATTTCTGGGACACTATTAAATTTGACACCCATAACATGTTTCAAGACTACTTTATGGGAAACTTTCCTATAGAAAGACTTAACTATGGATTTTTTTTACTTTAATCCCCAAAGTGGATAATGCCATGGATATGAAGAATTTGAGACCTATATGTTTGCTTAATGTTAGTTATAAGATAATCACAAAAGTGCTTGACAACATGCTAGCCTCGTGTATCACGAAGGTGATAAGTGAACACAAGTTTGCTTACATTAAAGGCAGACATGTTTTGGATTGTGTAGTGGCCTTACATGAAATTGTGCATGAAGTAAAAAAAAAAGCATAATGGTATTATGCTGAAAATAGACTTTGATAAAAACCTATGACAAGGTTAATTGGCACTATCTTTACAAAATGATGGGGAAAGGCTTTGGAAAAAATGGGGGATTGAGTCATGGAAACAATTAGAGGGGGTTAAGTGGCCATTAGAACTAATAATAAAATTGGCCCCTTCTTCTCTACTCACAAGGGTGTTAGACAAGGTGATCCCTTCTCCTCCCTTCTTTTTAGTGTGGCTGCTGATGGTTTAGCTTGTTTAATTAAACAAGCTCAAGAGATGGGGTCTTTTGTGGTTGGTTCCTCATATAATTGAAAGAGGACGTACTTGTCTCCAGTATGCTGATGATATAATTTTCCTTCTTCAGGACAACTTGGAATATGCTAAAAATCTTAAGTTTGTTTTGATCTTAATTGAGCTTATGTCAGACCTTAAGATCATTTTCCATAAAATTGGAATTTATTACTTTGGTGAGGCCATCCAGAAGAGAGCTTTATTCTAAAATATTCACCTATACCATCAGAAACTTGCCGATAAAATATTTGGGAGTTCCCATTGACCATAAGAGTTTAAAGGTATCTTAATGGGCTCAGACCGAAGAAAATTTTGAAAAAAAAACTCAGGGCATGTCAAGGAAGATTCCTTAGCCTTGGAGGAAGATCAACCTTGATCAACACCAGTCTGACCAACATTCCTCTCTATATGTTGTCGTTGTACTTTGCTCCATCCACTGCTCTTAAAAATAAATGTTTATAGAAAAAGACTTTTGTGGCAAGGTGGTAGTACCACAAAAAAGTATAATGTGGTTAATTGGGAAACTGTGTGCACTCCCAAAATCCAAGCGCGGCTTGGGGATTCTTGACCTTAGATGCATGAATGCCAGTCTATTGACTAAATGGATTTGGAAACTGGAAAGTCAAAAGGGTCTCTGGCAAAGTTTGGTAAAAAATATATGAAAAACAAACCTATGAGTTTGCAAAAAAAGAAACAAGGACAACACCAATTTTGGAAAGAGGTCCTGGGGATTAAAGAGTTGTTTTATAAGAATAGTAAAAAAATATTGGAAATGGAAAGTCCATCGGCTTTTGGAATGAAGTGTGGTATGGAGAATACCCCTTCTCAATCAAATTCAAAATATTATTTGAACTCTCCTTAAATAAAGACATTAGTGTTAACTCGACTCTTTCTGATAATTATGAGTCTCTAATCTTTAGATGAAGATTACATGGAGAAGGAGCTTAGATGTTGGAAGGATTGAAAAAACTTGTGTCATGACATTGATCTAGATGATTCAAAAGATAAAGCTCTATGGTCCATTAATAAAAAAGGCTTCATTGTTAAGTCCCTATATCTCAAATGTAGGAGTTCCATTGACAAAGTTCCTTTCTAGTTCATTTGGAAAGCTAGGATTCCCCAAAAAATAAAGGTATTCTTGTGGCTTGTTGTGAAAAATAGAGTTGTATCAAAAGAAAATTTAAAAGCTAGAAATTGGAAAGGGGACTTCAACTTTTATTGGTGTGGTTGCCTTGAAACTACACAACATATATTTTTGACAGTCAGGTTGCCTCTTTTCACTTGAAGAGTGATTAGTATGGCTCTGAAGTTGCGTACAATTCCAAAAAACTCAGGAAATATGCTTGAAGAATGGCTTTACAATTTAAAAAAAAATCGAAACCTGCTACTTGTGGGTTGCAATGCGGTCCTGTGGACTCTATAGAGGATTAGGAATGATGCTTGCTTTAATGAAAAAATTGTTTTATACACTAATAATATTTTCCTTGTTGTAGGATCTAGGACACCGGCTAGAGGGGGGGGGGTGAATAGACAGTTTTGACTAAAAACAACAATACTCAATAAATTTAATCAATGCAACAAGAGAAATAAATTATCTAGTGTCAATAAGTAAACAATGTATGAAAAACAACTACGGAGATTGAATACTTGAAGAACAATGAGCAAAGCACTAATCAATTGCAAGGCAATAAGTAATGCTAGAAAGAATAGACACAGAAATTTATCCCGTGGTATCGGTGATTTGCCGATCACCCCTAATCCACGTTGAGGTGGACTTCAAGCTCTCACTTGCTCCTCTATCAAGACACGACTTGATCTTTGAGCCAAGTGGACAAGAAATCACTCAATACCTCGATTCCACTAATGTCACCTTTGCCGCTCCGGCGAGGTAGGCGTGAACCCCTCACAATCCACACCGCGGCTTCTCCACAATCTTCTTGGAGAGCTCGACGGAGACAATCACCCGAGCCGTCTAGGAGGCGGCAACCTCCAAGAGTAACAAGCCAACGACGCTTGCTCGGTGTACCACCTAGTGCCTCAAGAATCACCAAATGATGCAAATGCACTAGGAACACTCAATCCCTCACTAGAATGCAATCTCAAGCAAAGAGTGTGAGAGAGTGAGTTGGAGGATCACAAATGAGCTCAATGTATGCAAGGAATAGCCAAGAGAGGTCTCACACACGAGCTACCCTTCTATTTATAGTCCCACACAAGAATCCAACCGTTATGAGCAAATGGTAGCCGTTCTGCGCACACGCGGACCGTCCGCGCCCTAGGGCCGGACGGTCCGCCGTACATATAACGGCTATAAAGACATTCAAAAACATGTCAGAGCAGACTCAAAAGGTGGGTCCGGACAGTCCGCCCCTCAAGGCCGGACCGTCCGCGACCTGGCAGCATGAAACATCCGAGCCTCGGCTCAAAACAAGTTAACACGTGCGGACCGTCCGGCTATAAATCCCGGACGGTCCGCGACCTGAGACAGTACTGTCCGGACTGGCCACCCGGACAGTCCGTAGAACAAAACAGTAAAAGCACACTGTCCCTGTTCAAAGACGAGTTAGACACTTGCGGACCGTCCGCCACTCACAGGCGGACCGTCCGCCTAATAAATCAGGGACTGACCCGAGAACACCTTCCTCTGGACAAGACTGCGGACAGTCCGGCCCTACGGCCCGGACGGTCCGCAGTGCACTCATACAGAACCAGCCCGAAATGAACAAATACTGGACCCCTCTGGATGGGTCGCGGACGGTCCGGCCACTTGGCCCGGACGGTCCGCCGACCCCAAGACTTAGTCACTTTCCAAACACGCTTTTGAAAAGATTTTAACTTTCCGAAACGGAAGCGCTGCTAGTCCTCATGCAAATGCAACCACTAGATGCTCTATGAGGCACTAAGTCTTACACAGAACAAAGTCATTAACCCCTCTTAATAGTACGGCTATCTAGCCTACCAATCCGGTCACTTTCTTCTCTAAACACCTGGTGACCGGCAAAAACAAAACCTATGTTATACCTTTGCCTTCACCTGATCCACAACCAATGCTTATAAGTCTTCAAGACTTCTCAGTTCACTGTGGTTCAACCTGCATTCTTATTTCTCCAAGAATTATTAGACCACAAGTAGTTGTCATTAATTACCAAAACATTACCAAAGGGGCCTAGATGATTCACAATCTCCCCCTTTTTGGTAATTGATGACAACACCACATTGTATATAAAAGAGAAGTTTAGTTTCTCCAAATCTCTCTCATACCTAAGGTATAAGATAGATCTTGGAGATGAGTTTTATAGGACTTATCTTGATTTGAAGTTCTGTCCGAGAGATAGATAAATCCCAATAAAAAACTCAGTATGTAAGAAAGGCTCCCCCTAAGTGTGTGCAGGATTATCTGAAGTTGAAGATGTAACACACATAATATATTGGAGCTTGATAGAGACTTTCCTACAAACATGGTTATCGAGGCATACAAGAGATGATCCATAGAGTGAGCGCAGCAATCACAGCCACTCCTCGATTAACCACACATAGAGAAATTTGAACTAAAACATAGTTCATCCCACAGAATATTACAGATGATAGTCCACAGACATACGACATAGAGTTAACAGTTCAACCAGTTCCAAATGCGTAAGACATAAACTAATGCAAGCGACATAAAAGGTAAAATGCATATGCATGGTCTTAATGTCCACATAGAACCACCAACTCCCCCTGAAGGAGACGCCAGACAACTCACATAGAACCACCAACTCCCCCTGAAGGAGACGCCAGACAACTCAAAACTCAACTTCTCATCACTTATCACCTCTCTCCCCTTTGGCATCAATTGCCACAAAGGAGAGGCCTCACTGATCGCTTGGCGGCGGATGCATGTTGTAGTAGTGAGTGCTGAAGGTGTCAAACAGGGAGGAGAACTGGCCAAAATCCTGCTGGAGCTGCTGCTGCCTCTGACTGATCTCCTGCATGTTGTCATGGGTAGAGAGATTATCAAACTGACTAGAGAGAGCACCCATGTTGTCCTGAAAACTCTGTTGCATATTGTTCAGCCTGGTCATGATGGGATCAGTGACATTAGTGTGAATCTGATCACGAAAATCAGAAAACTCAGAGTTGAGTGCATCCCAGTTACTGTCAAACTGAGACTGCATGGCATCGAAACGGTGATCCATTTGTGTCACCAGGCCATCAAAGCGTGTATCAATGTGATGCTCAAGTCCCTGCTGCATATTTTGAAAATAAGGATCAAAGTATCCTGGAGCAGGCTCCCAATAATGCTGAGGCTGAGGAGGAGGAGGAGGTGGAGGCATCTGCTCTCCCTCAACATCAGGAGCTGCTCCACCCTCATAGCCAGGGTCTTCCTCATCATCTGGGAAGGGGGTGAGAGGCCTGGTGAGAAATCCTATTTCATTCTTAAAAGGCCTGAATGGGGTGTGAACAATCTCACATGGGCCCTCAAATCTTGTCTTGGATTTGATGAGAGCCATAATGTAGGGAGCATATGCCAAGTTTTGATTCTTGTCCATCTTTAAATCATTAAGCTGCCTCATCATGAAAAGAACAATGTTCATGACTTCACCATTCATGATGTGCTGGATTATGTTCCAGAACTTATCGCGAATTTTACTCTTATCACCACTCTTGGGAAGAATGGTGACTCTGGCAATCTTGTTGATGACAGCAGGATGATGTCTGAGTCCTGCTGTTTCTCCAAACCTCCTGGGTATACCAAGTCTGGCTGGCTCATAAAACTGCACAAAATCCTCAAAATTATCTTCAGTATAAAGATCCACCCCAGCAGAAATGGTGCCATAGTTCAGACTGTTGGCAGCGGCAAAGTCAGCAAAAGAAGCAGAATACCGCTTGAAGCCAGTCATCCAGGTGATAGATTCTTCTGCAATATCAATCTCTGAGGTAGCCAAGAACTCCTTAACTGCCATTTCATTGAAATCGGTGCGCTGCCCCATAAACTGATATAACCCACATGTTTCAAATTTGGGGATGAGACCCTCCATGACTGATTGACTGAGCAAGAAGGACCAATCAATCACCTGATGCTTATGAAAGTTGGTATCCACCAGGGTGCCCCAAAAGACATCAAACTGCAGCTGAGTGTGGAAAAACTGAATATTGGTATCTGATGGCAGAGCATACTGATTCACAGTCCGTCTGGAGCAGTACTCAGCCATAGAGAAACGCCGCTTTGGGTAAGTCCATCCTTGAATATCAATGGGATAATCGGGATGAATATGAGGAAAATCTTCAGCATCCATGGATTCAGTGCCCCCAGCTGAGGATTGGGCCTCTGAATCAGTGGTTGGAACATAATCATCATCATTTCCTCGAGGGCGCTTGGATTTAAAGCGACCTGCAAGTTTCTTGCGTAGACCACCAAGACCACTGCAACAATGTGACAAACATCCATAGATAAATAATTGAAACCAATCACCATTTGTAAAAGGAATGGAACTGTAATGCTCTGCCAGGGTCCGGACGGTCCGCGCTGGGGCGCCGGACTGTCCGCGCCAGAGGCCCGGACGGTCCGCGTCCACCAGGCGGACGGTCCGTGACCGACCAGAGGCGACTCCCAAGAACCCTAGCCGCCACAAATGTTGAAGTTGATGATTTTGCAGATAATACGCGTCCAAACCAGTTCAAAATTGCAGAGCAGTCATATTGAGGAGAACCAACAATCCCACCAATCAGATTTTGAAACCCATTGCTCAATTTCAGATCAGAGAAGAAACCCAAATAATCTCAAAGTTGATGAAATTTGATTAAATCCACAAGATTTGAGAATACCGTGATGAAGACATGTTGAGGGAATGTTGCTGCAAGCTGTCAGACTGTCCGCACGCAACTTCACTTCACGGTCCGCGCACACTCGACACTAGAGAGTATATAGCGAGTGGAGAGCAAGAGAGAACAACCAAATGGGCACAACTGGCAAGTCTGCGGGCTCTGTCCCTTTTTCTGCCCTGTCGCGGACGGTCCGCGCGGGGGGCGGCGGACGGTCCGCGCCCTGATGATCTCAGACGGTCTGAGAGGCTGCTCGGACTGTCCATTTCCTGATGCTGCGGACGGTCCGCGGTCCATGGGCGGACGGTCCGCGGCCTGATACCCATTTTTCCAATTTCTGTCCACTTGCTGATTTTGAATTTCGAATCCGAATTGGTGCTTATATATGGACATTTTGACCAATCCAGGAGTTAGTATGCATGCATATACATATTATGTAATTGAGAAGTGCGAGACTTTCGAATTAAACTATCTAGAACAATTAGAAATGAAAAATGCACCAATAATACCAAATAAATAGCATAAAAAGCATGTTTAGACCCGAGATGCAAGACGATACATGTGTGATCAACTTCAAGCCACATTTGAGAGATCGATCACATTCATTTCACTTCTTAGGGAACAAAATCTTGTTTCATCCAAAGGCTTTGTAAAAATGTCGGCCAATTGATCATCCGTTCCAATGGAATAAATACAAATATCTCCCTTGCCAACATGATCCCTTAAGAAGTGATGCCGTATATCAATATGCTTGGTTCTTGAGTGTTGGACCGGATTTGTCGCCAATTTTACCGCACTCTCATTATCACACATGAGAGGCACATTCTTGAAAATAACTCCATAATCCAATAAAGTTTGTTTCATCCATAATAGTTGAGCACAACAATTTCCGGCCGATATATATTCCGCCTCGGCGGTAGATAGAGCAACCGAATTTTGTTTCTTAGAAGACCATGAAACAAGAGATCTACCAAGAAATTGACAACAACCGGAGGTGCTTTTTCTATCAACTTTGCACCCCGCATAGTCCGAATCCGAGTATCCAATTAATTCAAAGTGAGCACCTTTGGGATACCATAGACCAATATTGGGGGTATACTTCAAATATCTTAAAATTCTTTTTGCGGCCTTCAAATGAATCTCTCTAGGTGAAGCTTGAAACCGAGCACACATGCATACACTAAACATAACATCGGGCCTAGATGCGGTAATATAAAGTAAACTACCAATTATTGAACGATAAAGTTTTTGATCAACCATAGTACCTCCTTCATCTAAGTCTAGATGACCATTTGTTGCCATTGGAGTCTTGATAGGCTTAGCATTTTCTAAACCAAACTTCTTGAGCATGTCCTTCAAATATTTTGATTGACTTATAAAAATACCATCTTTCAATTGTTTGATTTGAAGGCCAAGAAAGAAGCTCAATTCTCCTATCATAGACATTTCAAATTCCTTTGACATCATTTTTCCGAACTCCTCACAAAATAATTCATTAGTAGATCCAAAAATAATATCATCAACGTAGATTTGACAAACAAATAAATCTTTGCCAATTCTTTTAGTGAATAGAGTAGTGTCAACCTTCCCAATTTTGAAGTCTTTGGAAAGCAAGAAATCCCTAAGCCTTTCATACCAAGCGCGTGGAGCTTGCTTAAGCCCATAGAGAGCTTTAGAAAGCTTGAACACATGGTTAGGTCTTTTGGGGTCCTCAAAACCGGGAGGTTGTTCAACATACACTAGTTCACTAATCTTACCATTTAGAAAGGCACTCTTTACATCCATTTGGTAGAGCTTGATATTGTGTGCACAAGCATAAGCAAGTAGAATCCGGATTGCTTCTAACCTTGCTACGGGAGCAAATGTCTCCCCAAAATCCAATCCTTCAATTTGAGTATATCCTTGTGCAACTAATCTTGCCTTGTTTCTTACTACCACACCATCTTCATTGTGCTTGTTGCGAAACACCCATTTTGTACCGATAACATTGTGGTTCTTTGGTCTCTCAACAAGATCCCAAACTTCATTTCGAGCGAAGTTATTTAATTCTTCATGCATTGCATTCACCCAATCAACATCAAGTAGAGCTTCATCTACACGGTTAGGTTCCATACAAGATACAAAAGAGAAATGTTCACAAAATGAAGCTATGCGAGAGCGAGTTTGAACACCCTTACTAATATCACCCACAATTTGATCAACCGGGTGATCCTTCACAATGGAATGATGAATTCTTGATACCGTTTGATAGTTGCTTGTTGAAGCATTTGGAGGAACCGTAGGTCTTGAAGTACCTTGATCATGAGTATCTATGGTTTCATCGAGTTGTTGGCTTTGGTGATCTTCCTCATTTATAGTTGAGGATGAAGGAATGACAACCACACTATCTTCATCATCATCTTCCTTAGGTTTTATTTCACCAATGGCCATTGTTTTCATTGCATTTATCAATTGAGTTCCCCCAACATCATCGAGATTATCACTCTCATCTTGAGACCCATTTGTTTCATCAAATTCAACATCATATGCTTCCTCAATAATACCATGAGTTTTGTTGAAGACTCTATAAGCCTTACTATTTGATGAATATCCAAGAAGAAAACCCTCATCACATTTCTTCTCAAATTTAGAAAGCCGGCTTCCCTTTCTCAAAATATAACATTTGCAACCAAATACCCTAAAATATGAGATATTTGGCTTTCTACCAATGAGCAATTCATATGGAGTTTTCTTCAAGAGCTTGTGACAATATAGTCTATTTGATGAATGACAAGCGGTATTTATTGCCTCGGCCCAATAAGAATCCGATATATTATATTCCGCTAACATAGACCTTGCCATATCAATAAGAGTTCTATTCTTTCTTTCAACAATACCGTTTTGTTCCGGGGTATATTTGGAAGAGAATTCATGTTTGATACCCTTGTCATCACAATATTGATCAATTCTTGCATTTTTGAATTCCGACCCATTATCACTTCTAACCTTTTTGATGTCGAAATCAAATTGATTTTGAGCCAATATAGCAAATGACTTGAATGTTTCAAACACATTGGATTTGTCTCGTAGAAAATAAACCCAAGTAAATCTTGAATAGTCATCCACAATCACAAGACAATAAGAATTACCACTAATACTTACAAAAGATGTGGGCCCAAATAAATCCATGTGAAGTAATTCCAAAGGTCGATGAGTGGACATTTGACTTTTATTTGGATGAGTATTTGCCACTTGCTTACCGGCTTGACAAGAGCTACACAATTTGTTCTTTTCAAACTTCACATCTTTTAAGCCTCGAACTAAGTCATGCTTGGTTAACCGATTGAGTTGCTTCATTCCAACATGACCAAGTCTTCTATGCCATAACCAACCTAGTGAAGCTTTTGAAAATAGGCAAGTTGTAAGTTTTGCCTCATTAGATGAGAAATCAACAAGATAAAGATTTTCATGTCTAAAGCCTTTAAATTTAAGATTGCTACCATCAACACTAGAGATAATAACATCTTCAACTGTGAAATTGCAACAAAATCCTAAATCACATAATTGAGCTACGGAAAGTAAATTAAAATTCAAAGACTCAACCAATAGCACATTTGATATAGAATGATCATTTGAGATAGCAATTTTACCCAAACCTTTAACCTTTCCTTTACGATTATCTCCAAATGTGATACTATCATAATTTGAGCAATCTTCCTCACTCATTTGGGTAAACATTCTCATATCCCCGGTCATGTGTTGAGTACATCCACTATCCAACACCCAATGATTCCCTCCCGCCTTGTAGTTCACCTACAAAAGGAAATCAATCTCTTTTAGGTACCCAAACTTGCTTGGGTCCTCGGATGTTAGTGACCAAGGTCTTTGGCACCCAAATAGCTTTCTTTTTGTTTCCAACAATTGAAGTACCAACAAATTTAGCATGAACACCTTTTGCATTATGAGAAAGAACATAACAATGCTCAAAACAAGTGGAGGATACATTTTTGAACTTAGGACAATTTTTCTTAACATGCCCCTTTTTGTGACACTTGTGACACACTTTGTCACATTCTTTCACAAACAATGTCTTTTGCTTTACAAAAGCATTCTTTCCTTTCTTAGGAACATATCCAAGACCTTCATGGTTAAGAGAGCATCGTTGACTTCCCAATATGAAATCCAATTTAGTCTTACCACCATATGCCTTTTCTAGATCATGAGTTAGAGCATTTATTCTATCCACTAACACTTCATTCTCAACAATAATTTTTGATTCATCAAGAGCAATATTATCATCGAGAGAAATTTTGCATTTATCACAAATAGAGTTAGTAGGTAGTGGTTCACTTGTAAGACTATCAAGTAAGTCACAAGTGACTCCAACATCCTTAGTGACCACCTCAACTTCATGCACAAAAGATGATTTTTGAGCATCCGCAAGCTTCTCACAATTTTCTTTGAGATCATTGTGAGAGGTCTTGAGCTCCTCAAAAGACACTTGGAGGTTTTTATACAATTCCCTCAAGGCCTTAAATTTTTCTTTTTCTTTGTGCATGTAGTCATCGGCCTCACCTAGCATTCTAACAAGATCATCATATGAATAGCCATCATCATCAACATCATCGATATCATCATCATCATTTATATCATTTAAATCGGTGATGATTTTTACCTTAGCATCTCCCTTTGCCATGAGGCAATGGGGGGATGAGAAGAGTGAGGGAGCTTCCTTGATGGCAATTCCGGCATTAAGCTTGGATGAGGTGTCATCATCATCATCATCCGAGCTATCATCCGAGTCCCATTCAACTAAGTAGGCTTTGCCATCTTTCTTCTTGTTATAGTATTTCTTTTTCTTCTTGTCACTTTCATCTTTGCCCTTCTTCTTCTTGCTTGGACAATTCATGGCAATGTGACCGGGTTCCCCACACTCAAAACATTTTCTATCATTGAAAGCATTTCTTCTAGATGTTTGACCTCTTCTAGGTTGACCTCTTTTCATCTTCATGAATTTATTGAATTTCCTTACAAATAAAGCCATGTCACCATCACTCTCACTTTCATTTTCTTCGTCATTGCTATCTTCCTTTTCAATTGCCTTTGAGGCCTTGGCTTTGAGAGCAATAGATTCATTTTTCACCTTCTTTGCCAAACTTAAAGCATCGGCTTGTGACTTCTTAAATATATCTTGAGTGAGAATTTCTCCCAATACTTCGGTTGGAGAGATTGTAGATAGATCACTCCTTACTAGCATTGTCACAATAGTCTCATATTTCTCCGGAAGTGATCTAAGGAACTTGTGTGTGAAATCCACATCCGGTACATTAAAACCAAGTCCTTTGAGTTCATTTACAATCTCATTCAATCGATTGAACATATCGGATACACTCTCATCTTCTTTCATAATAAATTGCTCAAACTTCCCTTTGCACACATATAGTTTGGCACTCTTCACAATTGTAGTTCCTTCATGAATTTCCATTAGTTTTACCCAAATCTCATGAGCGGTGGTGAGATTCTTGATACGATTGAACTCATTTATATCAAGAGCATCATAAAAGACATTCATGGCTTGATCATTTGTGAGGATATTCTCATTATCACTAACGGATGGTTCATCTTCCTTCAATACAACAAATCCATCTCTAACAATTGGCCAAATTTTTCCACCCATTGCTCTAAGATGCATTGACATTCTTATTTTCCAATAATCATAATTGTTTCCATCAAAGTGCGGTGGCTTCCCAATGTGCACATTGTTGTTACTAGCCATTTTGTCCCACTCCGGGATGATTAGATCCACAAACAATGGAGTCCTCGGCTCTGATACCACTTGTAGGATCTAGGACACCGGCTAGAGGGGGGGGGGTGAATAGACGGTTTTGACTAAAAACAACAATACTCAATAAATTTAATCAATGCAACAAGAGAAATAAATTATCTAGTGTCAATAAGTAAACAATGTATGAAAAACAACTACGGAGATTGAATACTTGAAGAACAATGAGCAAAGCACTAATCAATTGCAAGGCAATAAGTAATGCTAGAAAGAATAGACACAGAAATTTATCCCGTGGTATCAGTGATTTGCCGATCACCCCTAATCCACTTTGAGGTGGACTTCAAGCTCTCACTTGCTCCTCTATCAAGACACGACTTGATCTTTGAGCCAAGTGGACAAGAAATCACTCAATACCTCGATTCCACTAATGTCACCTTTGCCGCTCCGGCGAGGTAGGCGCGAACCCCTCACAATCCACACCGCGGCTTCTCCACAATCTTCTTGGAGAGCTCGACGGAGACAATCACCCGAGCCGTCTAGGAGGCGGCAACCTCCAAGAGTAACAAGCCAACGACGCTTGCTCGGTGTACCACCTAGTGCCTCAAGAATCACCAAATGATGCAAATGCACTAGGAACACTCAATCCCTCACTAGAATGCAATCTCAAGCAAAGAGTGTGAGAGAGTGAGTTGGAGGATCACAAATGAGCTCAATGTATGCAAGGAATAGCCAAGAGAGGTCTCACACACGAGCTACCCTTCTATTTATAGTCCCACACAAGAATCCAACCGTTATGAGCAAATGGTAGCCGTTCTGCGCACACGCGGACCGTCCGCGCCCTAGGGCCGGACGGTCCGCCGTACATATAACGGCTATAAAGACATTCAAAAACATGTCAGAGCAGACTCAAAAGGTGGGTCCGGACAGTCCGCCCCTCAAGGCCGGACCGTCCGCGACCTGGCAGCATGAAACATCCGAGCCTCGGCTCAAAACAAGTTAACACGTGCGGACCGTCCGGCTATAAATCCCGGACGGTCCGCGACCTGAGACAGTACTGTCCGGACTGGCCACCCGGACAGTCCGTAGAACAAAACAGTAAAAGCACACAGTCCCTGTTCAAAGACGAGTTAGACACTTGCGGACCGTCCGCCACTCACAGGCGGACCGTCCGCCTAATAAATCAGGGACTGACCCGAGAACACCTTCCTCTGGACAAGACTGCGGACAGTCCGGCCCTACGGCCCGGACGGTCCGCAGTGCACTCATACAGAACCAGCCCGAAATGAACAAATACTGGACCCCTCTGGATGGGTCGCGGACGGTCCGGCCACTTGGCCCGGACGGTCCGCCGACCCCAAGACTTAGTCACTTTCCAAACACGCTTTTGAAAAGATTTTAACTTTCCGAAACGGAAGCGCTGCTAGTCCTCATGCAAATGCAACCACTAGATGCTCTATGAGGCACTAAGTCTTACACAGAACAAAGTCATTAACCCCTCTTAATAGTACGGCTATCTAGCCTACCAATCCGGTCACTTTCTTCTCTAAACACCTGGTGACCGGCAAAAACAAAACCTATGTTATACCTTTGCCTTCACCTGATCCACAACCAATGCTTATAAGTCTTCAAGACTTCTCAGTTCACTGTGGTTCAACCTGCATTCTTATTTCTCCAAGAATTATTAGACCACAAGTAGTTGTCATTAATTACCAAAACATTACCAAAGGGGCCTAGATGATTCACACTTGTGTGCCACTTCTGGTTGAATGCTTGGACCTTGATCCAGACAAGGATAGAAGGAATGACTCTGGAGGAAGGAAGTCTACAAATCCGAAGAATGGTTAAAGAAGTGTTGAACACAAAGTTTGGGTGGAGACCAGTGGATAGACGCATCCGTGGATAATAATAAAATCTAGATGTCGCCTGTAATGGCTTTGAAGACTTGATGAAGTGGTCTCTTTTTGTTGCGGCTTTGAACTTCTGTGTTACAGTCTAGCCTTGGTTCTCTAGGAAGATCTCCATTTTGCGCGTATGACTTATTCCTTTGCGTTACGTGGCGTTTTAATATATTTTGCCTTTTTGTTAGAAAACTGATATGAATAAGGTAGTGTCTCTGGGTCATCGTGCTGCTGAAAAGGCTAAGTCATGTAACTGTTGCACATTTGTCTTGTCTTATGTGCACGCTTACCTACTTCCTAATGAAATAGGAGGAAATCCTCTTTCCGTTTAAAAACAAAGTCCACTTCACTCTTTATATTTAGACATATTTTAAAAAAAGTCCAAATTAATCCTCTCAGAAATGGACGATGTTCATTTAACCCACCAGACTACTTTTAATTTAATTTAAATCTCCATATGTTTGAGTTGGTTCAATCTACCCATTAACATTTTTTGTTTGTTAATTAGTAGCTAATGTTGTAGTTTAGTATTAAAAAATAATTATAATTTTTATAATTATTTTGATGTACGAAACTAAATGTAAATAATATACAATCTTTTTGACATAAGGTATGATATCATGACTTATCTTAAAAAATATGAACTCAAAATTCAACTTAATCTAGAGAAAAAAGACAAATCTCTCTCCAATAAAATTTGCCTTTTCGTTGGATTTAAGTTTATATTTTCAGTGGTGATTGGGGATATCATAATTTAGAATTTAGTGGCCGCTATATAAGTTTATTGTGATCTAGACGAATTTTTGCATGCCATCAGTTTTTTTTTGAAAGGGAAAGGCAAAAGATTTTTCATTCCAATATATTAGGCGGAAGAGAAAAAACTATACAAAAACTGGCACAAAAAACTGACGCCAAAACCAAAACAACTTGCTAAGCAAGATCTAGCTAGAACACTGACACTTAAAAAGCAAAAAAACCCAACCCCTGACCAGGCCCCCAGCCACTACAGGCAGCCTAAACCTCCACCCACAAGTTCTTTCACCACCTGCACCACTTGCTCTGTCGTTCTCTGTTGACCCTTGAAGATTCTGTTGTTTCTCTACAACCATAAGCTCCACCAGAAATAAATTAGAAGGCTATCGAAACTTTTTCTTGAATGCTTGCTATAGAGCATCCTCAGTCTAAGCCACCATGCGTTTAGTATTCCCGCCTTTGAAATATCGATAAGGAACTGCAAATCAGCCCAAGACAAGATCATGTTATACACTTCCTCGGCGAAGGGGCAATCATTACATAGATGTGTCGCTGTCTCCAGAGACAAATTACAAAGAGAACAATTATGATTGCAAGGCCATCCCCTTTTTTGCAGATTGTCTGAAGTTAAGATTTTGTTGTGGAATTAAGTCTATGCAAAGAAACGACATTTTGGTTTAGTTTTTGCTTTCCAAATGGGATTGATTTTAATTTTACAGAAGTTTGTTGTGAACTGAATTTTGTAGGCACTACTTGAACTGTATTTTCCATTTGCCGTCCATCTTCAAGAAATGGTGTCGTTGAGATCATTGAGGCTGTGTGTGCTGCTGATTGAATACCAGAGTGAGACAAATTCTCTCACTTCATCCTCCCGAGTGAACGGCGCGCAGAACTGTATCCAGTAATTGTTTGGAAGAGCCTTGAACACTAATGTTCTTTCTTCTTACTTTCTTGTATAGATTTGGTGCCATATTCTTTGGAGCTTGCCCTTCAATCCAACTGGATCCCCAAAAATCCGCCATCTTCCCGTTACCAATAGTCACAATTGTTGAAGCGTTGAAGAGATTCACATCCACCTTATCGCATGATAATGGTATGTCGGCCCATGCTTTTTCTTTAACCGTCCACCGCATGCCATCAGTTTTCAATTGAGGAATCCTGACGGACTGATGCATATACTGCCTGACTGGATGCCTGCTCGCAGGCGCGTCGGAGCTTGGCTGACCACGGACACAACTAAGGGTCTGTTTGGTTGGTTTCTCCCGCCAACCTGCCTGTGTGAGCCAGGACCACTGAAGCCTGGCTCTAGAGATACGACCAATCTGCTCGTATCTGGTGAGCCTGACCCAGAGTGCTTTAAGGATCGTGCGAGCCTAGATCCAAATCTACATGCAGGCAACCAAACACAGAGCTCGCACGCGCATAGTCTGGCTCACAGCAACCAAACAGCAGCTACCCGCATCCCGCGATGCAATCACGCGCAGATGCATGCAACCAAACACACCCTAAATGATCTTAAAATGGCTTGCTTTGTATCTGTGTCACGTCCGCGCGTATAGGCAACCAAATAGAAGCATAGACAAATTCAACTCATGTGGTGGTTGAAGACGAGTCGAGATAACATGGAACATAACTTATCTAGCGAAGGGAACTCTGAATACGTTAATTAAAGATGCGTCGCAATTTTTCTAACCGAGCCAAAGGCAGGCGTTCTCTAACACCTGTAAGTAGTAGTTGCCCGGCCGCTAACGACAGTGTAAATAATATATCTTCACTGATCTTTGGAACATCTATCTAACACGTTGTTTGGACAGGTCATCCATCTACCTCTCCATGAAGATGAAGCCCGGCCGTTGCGTTTCCAATCGGTCGGAGCCAGAGGTTGGTGCCAACTCCTTTTTTTTCTCAAGGATGACAAAGGCTGAGACATGCATCATGCATGGCAGTAATCTTTACCAGGACCGAGTTGTGGTCGGGAGCCGGAGCAGGATTGGGGTCAGCGATTTGGATATCTGAGCAACCAATGCCGCGGGGGCAGCGAGAGGGCCAAAACGATGCTGGAATGCCAGGAAACGAAGACGGGCTCATGCCACCTGCCACTCCTCCTAACTCATCAGGTTTTTAAGGCTGGTCAAGTTTTCGCAGCTGCATCATCGACTCATTTTCAGGCAGAAGTCAGAGCAGGTATGTGGATTGCTGCCTATTCAGCAGTACTACATCAGATAGACATCTCCTGGGCTAAATGCTTTCTGTCCGGAGCAGAATGTTAGTTCGGAGTGTTGCATCAGGGTGGATGCGAGTCTGACAAAAGTGGGCGAGGTCAGAGCTTCTGCTATGAAATGGTCTCCTTGTGTAGTCACAGTGGAAGGAAGGGGTTGATATGCTACTTCTTAACAGACAATATCGGATTGTTTTTGGGTGGGGTGGGGGAAGATGCTTCAAATGGTAGCTACAATTTAGACTATTTGCTTCAGATTAAAGTCAGCTATTTAGACTGCTATAACTGTAATTTATAGAGACAAAAACACTGTAGAAATAGAAGTCGGTACAGATTAAAGTCAAACAATTTTACTGACTTCGGTAGGAGTTACTTCAACGTGAAGAAGGGGGCAAACTTGACGGAAGTCCAATTCTACTTCTCCCAGATATTGCTGCTAGGGCCTAGGTGGCCCAGATTCGCTGCTGTTGGAAAAATACAACCTAACCTAACGCAGTTGCATTTTCTCTGAAGACAATAGTCTGAAGCTGATTCCGATGCTATGTCTCCACAGCCAGAAAGCCACATACAGGAAAAACCCCTTCAGCAGCATCAACTAGGCCCGTGCGTTAGAACAACTTTCGCTTCAAAGCAGGATTCCACATTATTTTGGCAGCCATTAGTTACGCAGCGGGACGTAGACCTCACGGCGGTAATGTGGGCTGTTCTTCCGCGTTGCGAGTGCTTGGATGCTGCTGGCCGGTACCATTGGGTCTCTTCTTGAGAGCGTTCTTCACCTCCTCCTCCTTCTTATCAACGAAAGAGATCAGCGACTTGATGGTAGTTAGCCTCGCCGGCCTGTTCAGAACCCGGGGCTCAGCGAACTGCGCCTCCACCTGGTTACTGTATCTGCTGTACTGGCAGAATATCCGGAGGAAGAAAATCACGAGGGCGAGGAAGCATGCGAGGCTGCATATGAGGAAGAGGCCCCAGAAGCTGGACAGGCTCAAGGAGTTCGACGACCCAGCCCCGTTGTCTGCACTGCACTCCGTCCCGCTCAACCACTCGTCGTGCATCTTCTGGAGCTTGCCGTTCTCCGATAGCGCCAGGATTGCCGTCGACAAGTCCTCGGCGAGAGGGGAGTCTCTTGGGAAGGCCTGCACCAGAATACAGCAGTGACAGTCACGAGATGCTCTGAAACGAAGAAGTTAAATGTCCGCGTTTACTTTTTTTGTTACAGCAAGCAAAACCCACTTACAAATCCCCATCCGCTTTTTGTGAAAACCTGACCAACCGTCTTGAACTTGCAGTACTTTGACAGGAAGATCTCGACATACGGGAGCTCGTCGATTATTGCGGCGACGCCACCGTTTCCTGAACCAAGCTCTAGCGCTCTCGCATAATCCGATGGGCTGTTTAGTGCCACCAGACGGGACTCTGCGATACTTAGCTCGTCCACGAGGTAGTTTCTGGAGAAAGATCCAACTTGGTAGCCAATCGCACTCGAACTGGAGATCAAGCTATCGAGGCCCTGTATCCCCGAAGTCAGCTCCTGAACCGTGAGAAGCGATGTCAGGTTTGCCGTGTAGCTCGAGTTAATAATGAGCACAGCGAAGAGCCAGATAAGCAGCACAAATCTGCCAAGCGCGCTAACTGTGTTCTCTCCTGAGTAAAGAGATGAGAAAGGAGGTTATGGGAGTGGACTAGGAAAATATTTTTTTTTGACTAGTTTCACTTCAACACTTACTGTGTGCAAAGAACATGGTGGAGAAACTAAACCTGAAAGTGCACAAAAACTTCATAAATAAATAAAAACGATATGCTTAGAAACCAGAAGAAGAGGACGAAAAATAGGTACAAAATGCAGATACCAACCAGCACACTGTCATGATTTGTTGGCTTGGAGGTCCACGGAACTCGGTATTACTGCGGTGTTCGAGTATCCAAACAACTGCACCCACAAAGAGGAATATAACAACTAGCACACACCACATCTGGAATGTGAATGGTTTCAAGAAAGCCCAAGCGTTTGATTCAATCACCCTTGCCGGAGCTACAATGATGAGACCCGATTCTATATATGGTTGGGTAAAATCAACAAGTCTTGTTCTATTCGTCACTATAGCTATGTCCCCTACTGCGGCGTCGAAGTACTGAAACGGGAACAAAGTTAGAAACAAGAACATCTGTGTAATGAAGTATTGAAAAAGGATGTGGACGGATGGTACTCACATTTTCAGATACCTTCTGAACAAGTTCACTGTAGCTAGGATTCTTCAAACCATCGCCGAACAAAACAAACTTGCATGAGACTGGGTAGGGCAACAAACTTATTGCAGCTTTGAAGACATCAACTGCGAACCCCTTTACTCCGTCAGGACCATTGTCTTGCATAACGAATTCTTTGTAGCTCGTTCGGAGAGGTACCCCGATCCTCATAGGCATCCCGTGATGCGAAAACACCCAACCACGAGGTTTCTCAGAAGTCTGACCAGGCCATATAACACTACGGAGTTGTACATTGTTGGCTGAAGAGTCCCATGCTGATGAGCTTAAGTTTTCTGGAGCAACAGCTGAGAGACCAGAAGAATTTGACCAATACCCAATGGTTCTTAATCCCGTACCACCAATATTCAGAATATCGTAGGCTGGGTGTACCAAATCTCGGTCCAAAGTAAATTGAACTGGACCAGAAACCCCTGAGAAGTTTGCACTCCACACTTTCTCCAGTAGTTTATCTCCGCTGTTGAAAATCCTCAGAGAATCTAACTGAAGGCTACTTCCCTTTTTAGCTTGCAATTTTGGGTCAGCAGAAAAAGATATGGCATTCCCTTCTCTCAGAAAGCGCTCAACAGCATGAGCAACTAGCCATACAGAGTCATAAGCATGCATAAAGTAAGAGCTTCCATTCCTAGTAAGATTATTCCACTTGGACAAAAAGGCATGCTGGATATCAGAATCAGCTATATGCTGCCGAAGCACAAGAACACCCTGTGTAAGTTCCATCACATCAGGATTACCCTGCACAGAAGAATCTATCACTGCAGAAAGCCAGTCTGTTGCAATCCATACATAGCCACTGCTCATCATGCCCAAAGATTTTGCAGCTGAGAACACGTTAAGACCAGAGTCAGGGTTAACGTGGATAACATAGACGCGAGACTCCATGTCATTTACCTGCATCAAGATATCCTCGATAGTAGTTTTTGCAGCACCAGGTGGCAACTTAGCTTTGTAGGATATCTTGCACTTCCTTTTTGCAAGGGCATCACCTAGTGCAGTGATGCCACCTCTACCATAGTCATCATCAACATATATGGCAATGACTTGTTTCCATTCATATTGACTAATGATGGCAGCGATAGCACCCATTTGGTAGTAATCGCTCTGAGTAGCCCTCACAAAATACGGGTATTCAAGGGAAGAAAGGGTAGGATCGGTGGCCGCGAAAGAGATAAGTGGGACATGGAGTTCGTTGACAGCATGGGAAATGACATGAGCAACAGCCGAGGATTGTGGACCTAATACGGCGACTACATCTTTAGCCAGAAGCTGCAATGCTGGACAAGAAGAACCGTTGTTAAACTCTTCATGCCTCCAGTACAGAACGTTACAATGTATGATAACTTCAATGTAAAGAGGATAGACAAAGGGAAAGCTCTATGTATAAAAGATAGGTAAATTCAACTTTTCTATGTATGCTCGGCACACAAATATGAATTTACTAGGACAACTTTGTATAATCATATAATGTCTGACTTTTAGTTGGTTGCTGATATAAAGGAACAACAAACTTGCAGCCTGATGCGAATATGGTCTTTGTACTGCAGTTCCTAGTACAGGTACGAGTTCATGCTGTTTTATGTGCAGTGAGAACTAAGAAATGAGAAGTTGCTAGTTCATATAATATGCAGCACTAGTTTTTTTTTCTGTTACTAATTTGTTTCCAATATTCTGTGTCTAATCAGTAACCAGGGCAACAGAATATTAACAGAATTCTGATATATTCTACTAATAATTAGCAAATTAAAGGTAAAGTCAAGACCAAAAGAAAGAGGTTCAGACCTTCTATGGTGCCAACAAAGCCACTGCAATTGGTGTCCTGCATGAGAACACTCAGTTTCGTCCCCCAGAGTAAGCTAGGGTCAGCATTGACATCCGCAACGGCGAGCTCGATAGCAGGTCTCACCGCCATTCCGATAACCGAACCAAACGTGAACAGTGCACCGATGCGCACCTCAGCTGGCCTTGTGAGGTTACCGTTCTGGTCAGCTGCCACGGTTCCACTGACGAACAAGCAGGCGCACAGAAGCAGGGCAGCAAAGTGAGCAGAGCCCATCTTCCCGAGGACCAAGGAAAGAGTACCCGTCTTGCCAACGACCTTAATTTGGTGTCCGAACAGATTCTTCAGTTATATACGTAGTCTGCAGAGCATGAAACGGGGAACAGAGGTCGCATACAGGAACCCGAAGAGCTCATCTGGTTTCTTGACTACCCATTCTGCAATTACAACCAGATGAGCGATGGATTGATTGACCGCGAGAAAGCTGAAGGCATGACTAGATTTCGAGAATCACGAAACCGACTCATCCTGTCCTCTGCCCATCCGTTCTAGAGGTCCCCTACCAACTGTTCGACGAAATACTCGACGGACCGGAATGGCGAGCAGAGCTGGGGTTAATCCCTAGTCTGCGATAGAAACACAAAACCAAATTCAGTACTAAGCTCTGCGCACTCAGCGCTCCTAAAATCCAACGAAAATGAAGACCTGGTGCTTACCGACTACCATCTGCTTTGCGGTGCCGTGGTGCGACGAACTAGGAAGCCAGAACCAAGCGAGAAGCGGACGGAGACAATCCACGTCCACAGGCGAGCGCCACGAAGCCGCATTCGGGGTTCTTGGTTCCAGCTCCTAGTGGGGGACAAGAGTAACCAGATGCTGGCGCGGATTCGTAGGGGGTCTTTTTGAGGAAGCAGCGGATGCGAGAGTGGAAAGACAGGTACTCGTGGGGCAGGAAATGGTAGAGCAGCTTTGTGCCCTCGCAAATTGCGATTGGATTCCTCCTACAGAAAAAAAGTGACCTTTTTCGTTCCCTCTACTCTCTCCCTCGTGAAAAAGGATCACAAAGAACTGTGAGCGCTCAGACGGTCGGAGTCACATCCCTCAGGGTCGGCCTGGATGTGGATGGTATTCTCGAACTATACTGTTTGTTTGACAGATCCTGTATTTTTTTTTGCCTACATCCATCTAGACCTCCTACATTCACAAGCAACTTTTCACGTGACCCAAAGCTCAGGCTAGCAAAAACGAGATCCAATTCCATTTCCCTGGAACTAGTTGTTTTGTGTGCTCTAGAAAAGTGTGTGAGTCTAGTCTGATGGTCCATTCAGTCAAACAAACAAAAGAAACTACGTCGTATTGTCTTGCATTTTCCGACCGAAGCACCGTCATGCATTTTAATTCATGTAATAATCAAATTTTATCTTGTGCTTGGAAGCGTGATGCTCTAATTTGTATGGAGGTCTAGAAATTTATCGATGAGCACATATACGTTTCGATTCATTTTAGGATCGGATTTCTATCGTGCTTAAACAATTAACTGCGTACATACATATGGAAAAGAGTGATAAACTATAAAAACGATTTGTGTATTTCAGCTTGTTTTGAAATAAGTTCGTAAAAACCCCAACGAAAAGACCAAATAAATCCAGGAAAAAAAGAAATTACACAGGAACAAAAAAAAAAAAAACGAACCAAACAAGCGCAGGCGCAAACGCCTCCCTTCTTCCGTTCCCTTCCTCCTCCGGGGCGCCCTCCCTCGGTCTCTCCCGCGTCTCGAGCTGTCGACATCGCCGTCCGCATCCACATTTTGATGCGGTGGGCGCGTCCGCCATGTCGTGGGGCCTGGCCTGGAAGCGCAGCTCCGAGATCTTCCACCTCACGCTCAACTACGGTGACTACGACGACAACGACGACCGCCAGCCCTCGTCACCGCCCCCTCCGGCGTCCTCTTCCCCTCCCGCCTCTGCATCGTCGACCCCTGTATACTCCTCCTCGCTCATTGCCACCCGCAACGGCGACCTTGGCTTCTGCATCGAGCTTGACTGGTCGGCGGGGGACGACGAGGATCAGGTCGCGCTCCGCCTCCAGTCCCAGCTCATGGTCGCGCTGCCCCCGCCCCACGACGCCGTCTCCGTCGATCTGACCCCGAGGGACCACGGGGAGGAGGAAGGGGTGCGGATCGAGATGCGTGTGGTCAGGAGGCGGGAGGCGCTCCGGTCCGTGCGCGTGTCGCGGGCCCCTGGGTCTGCGCTGGGCAGTGGCGATGGCGCGGGGGTGCTCGCACGCCTCATCAGATCCAACCTCGCGCCCGCGCCTGCCGTGGATGGCCCCACAGCCGCCTCGGGCGTGCCCGTGCTTGCAGATCACTGGCGCCCCATCACCATGGTCAGCCTCTGCAATTGCGGAATGTCGGTGAGTTCGTCCTTCAGTATCTTGCCTCTGTCCTCCGATCCAAGCGAGAGAAAAAAATCCATCAGTCGTCATTTCCATGCGCACTAGATTGACTCAGAATTGAAGTAATGCTGTAGCTGCTAGGCTATCTCGGATGTGACGTTGTGCTATCTTAGGTGTTTCTGTGCTAGTTTTAGAGATCCTGATAAGTTTTAACAGTGGATTATGTTAGTTTGTTAATGTTACTTGTTAAACAGACCTTGGGTGCTGTAAACATCTGCAGCCAAATCCAACTATTTGATTGTTCTGATGTTGCTTATGTGAATTATGATTGCTATGGTTGCCCCAGGGTGATGTATAGAAATGGGAATGATTGCTTCCTATATCTGTTTGATAGACGTTCCCTGATTAAGTTACAGGAATGTGTATTATCTATGTATTCACCAAACACAACTTTAATGGCAACGTGACATTCTTTGCAGTTAGGACCTGTATCTTTTTTTTTTTTTTTTTTTTTGCGAATTAGCCTTATCGTTGTACCTAGGATGGTGAAATGGCATTAGGATCTTTATGGGTGATTTATATCATGTTGTGTATGCTTATACCTGATTGTCTATGGATTTTTTTATCTAACTACTAAGTATGTTTATAAGCTGATCGCCTTTTCACTTTTAATAAATTATGTATCTGATCTGTAAGAAGTATATCATATGGGGATTGGGACATTGGTTAGTAACTGCAGTTGCAAGGCATCTTGTCACTACTATTCATATTATGTTAAAAATCTTAGCATTTTAGGAGTTCGCCAGGGGGTTAGACATTTTTTCCACTCCTGTGTAGCATGCTTGTGAAAGCCCAAAATTGTGATTCTATTCTTTATTCTTTTTAATAAGATCAGCAGTTAACTGAATTGTACTTGGTTGAAATAGACTACCCCCTCTAAATTTTAGCATTTCTCAATTTGAATAAAATGATTTAGCCCATCATTCTACCATTTTTTTATTCATGGCAATGCCAAGACATGAAAGAAATGGGGCCATTCTACAAAAGGGTCACCATATGACCCTTATGATGGACAAATGAATCTTGCTGTGAGCCCATTACTCAAATTGCACAGAGCTGTATGTTTACTCATGCATAATATATTGAGTGGTAAAATATGATGATTATAAAGGGTAAAAGGAAATCATTTTTGTAATGCATATGATTATGCATTAGCTGCTAAGTCAGCATTAAAATGGAGGAAGAAATAATTCCTTGCAACTTTGCTAAATCATCTTCTGTATGGCACACCAATACACCATTATCTGACACTGTGACACAAGCTTACTGTTTGATATATTTTTTGTTGGATGGGAAAAAGGCGCATTCAAGGTCCCGCATATAGGGAAGGAAACAGATCACATTTCAGTTTATTGATACAGAAGAATGCTAAACTGGGGTTTGGGTAGTCAGTCAGACCTCTTGAATGATTACAAACATTTATGCCAATGGGAGTTTGATGTCAGCTTTTCTTTAAGTCGAACAAGCAAGCTGCATGCCATTTCATTAAAGAAGAGTAACAAGTTACAAAACCAAGAAGAGAAAAAAAAGAAGCATCCCTGACTCAAATCTTAGAACATGCGCACCACGAAAACACAATGAAACAACCAAATTGAACAGTAAACATGATGTCATTTGTTTTAAGAGGCTGAAAACATGTTTTCAGGTAAATGAGAGGTAAAACAAAAGAGGTTGTAGGAGTGCTGCATTACTAATTACTATTGCTGTTTCTGCTTTGCGAAAATACATTGTATGTGTTGAGTATATCCCCAAGTTTCATGTTGCCTTGTCAGCTGTCTATTTGGCTATGAAATTTAGAGCGATGGGTAGAGATATTAATCAGGCTAACCATGAATTGCTACAAAAATTTTGGCAGATGCTTCCAGTTGAGTTAACTCGCCTTCAATTTCTTGAGAAGTTATATCTTGACAACAATAAATTGTCAGTTTTGCCCCCTGAAGTTGGTGCTTTGAAGAATATGAAAGTGCTGTCATTTAACAACAACATGCTAGTTTCTGTCCCTGGTTAGTGTGCGCATGCAGTTAAATTTATATAGCTCTAAAACTGGTGCTTCATAACTTCTTCAAGCTTGTGCAGACTTCCATTTGCTCAGGATCATACCTAATCAATTGCCCTTGGGCCTTGCAACAATATAATTTTGTTCTTTTTTTGTTTCTCACACAAGCAGTAGAACTGCGGCAATGTGTTATGCTGGAGGAATTATCATTAGAACATAACAAGCTTGTCCGGCCTCTATTGGATTTCAGGTTATTTAATGTTTAATTGTGGAGTTTTTTTTACAGCGATGGCTTTTAATTGGTGCCATTTCCTCATGATTCATTATCTGTTTCCCACAGGTCAATGCCCAAGCTCCGAATTTTGCGCTTGTTTGGAAATCCTCTAGAGTTCCTTCCAGAAATTTTGCCATTGCATAACCTCAGGCATGTCACACTTGCAAATATTAGAATTGAAGCAGTGGAAAGTCTTAAATCTGTCACTGTACAGATAGAGGTACATAAACTGTAATGGCCTTCTGTTATTCTCTTAGTTAAGTCATCCCACAACTACCAACTTTTCTGATAAGGGTGTTTGGATTTTATTTCAGACTGAGAATAGTTCTTACTTCATTGCGGCCAGGCACAAACTTAGTGCCTTTTTCTCTCTAGTTTTCCGTTTCTCTTCCTGTCACCATCCTTTGCTAGCTTCTGCTTTGGTCAAAATAATGGAAGATCGTAGCAACCACATTGCAATTAGCAAAGAAGAGAATGCTGTCAGACAGCTTATAAGCATGATAAGCAGTGATAACCGTCATGTGGTACACACTACACACCCCAACTACCTTTATGTAATGAGTCATGTTCAGGCATTGAACATTCCCTTATTCTTTTTTTAATTGCATGTGCAGGTTGAGCAAGCATGTCTTGCTATCTCATCGCTGGCATCTGATATTTCTTCAGCAATGCAGCTGATTAAGTGTGACATTATGAAGCCTATTGAAGCTGTACTAAAATCATCTGATGAAGAAGAACTAGTATCAGTATTGCAAGTTGTAGTCACCTTAACTTTCGTTTCTGATCATGTTGCTCAAAAGGTGTTGACAAAGGATGTGTTGAAGTCATTGAAAGCACTTTGCGCACACAAGAACTCTGAGGCAAGATGAACTGGATTTAGACTCTGGTCGATATGTTGTTTGGATAACCACCAGAGAAATCATAATTTGCTTCCTTCTGTTAGGTGCAACGTCTATCTCTGTTTGCAATTGGCAATTTGGCTTTCTGTTTGGAGACTCGTCGCATCCTCATGCATTATGAAAGCATGTGTGACCTGTTAATCCGATTAACTATTTCACAAGAGTGTCGTGTCAGCAAGGCAGCTGCACGTGCTTTGGCAATCCTAGGTATACTAGTTTTTGGTCCTTACTATTATTCCTTGTGAACAATCAGTAGTTTACTATCATTCCTTGTGAACAATCAGCAGCCATAACGTACATGTCTTGATGTGTTTATGGATCTTTTCAAATCATTTAGGGGAGAATGAGAACTTACGTCGAGCAATAAGAGGAAGGCCAGTTGCAAAGAAGGGTCTACGCATCCTATCAATGGATGGTGGTGGCATGAAAGGCCTTGCAACTGTTCAAATGCTTAAACAGATAGAGCAAGGAACTGGGAAACGCATACATGAAATGTTTGACCTCATATGTGGTACATCCACTGGTGGCATGCTTGCAATGGCTCTTGGGATCAAGCAGATGACTTTGGATCAGTGTGAAGAAATATACACAAAACTTGGTGATTCTCTTTTGCCTTCTGAAGTTTCCTTGCCAATGCCAATGTTGCCAACTGAACTTTTAATTTTCCTAGGAAAACTTGTATTTACTGAACCTATCCCAAAGGATGAAGCTGCTACGTGGAAGGAGAAGATTGATCAACTTTTCAAAAGTTCCTCACAAAGTTTTAGAGTGGTTGTACATGGGTCCAAGGTATTAATGAAGTGATAAATTTGGTATCCTGTCATCATGTGTCATGTTTCATGTTGTGCACAATGGACTACTGGCTAAGTGCTTAATTACAGCACAGTGCAGATCAATTTGAGAGGTTACTAAAGGAAATGTGCGCGGATGAAGATGGTGACCTTCTAATTGAATCTGCTGTAAAAGGCATTCCGAAGGTCTTTGCTGTATCCACTTTAGTCAGTGTCATTCCTGCTCAACCGTATATATTCCGAAACTATCAGGTTTGTCCTTTTATCCGGCCTGATTTTTTTTCTTCTTTTCAGTTCCGGAATAGTTTGTAACGATGTATGATGAACCAAATTAATCCTCATAATTAAATTAGAGTATATTGTCAAATGGTACCTTCTATATTGTGTTGTTCATAAC